>JAKEEE010000038.1:1200000-1800000 GCA_021498325.1 Bactrocera minax | reverse complement strand
GTGTTATATGCTTCTGTGTTCTTCTTTTACATATCGGAAACTATTAAATTAAGTAAACTTTATATTAGAGCAAAACGTATCTATCAGAATTCTACTGAATTGAAAACACTACTTTAGTAATTTTTCAATCTTTTGCAGGGAAGATATATGTATATGCCACGCTTAGATTAAATTCAATTGGTAAATGCGTTCCTTTTTCAGAATGGGCCTAGAGACTCTCGGTGTTAGAATCTATCTATTCCTCTAGTCACCCTAACTTCTTCCTTTTAGTATTATAGTATATTTTCGTTTAGTACGTCCTTTCTCACTAAAAATATTTAATATCCTATTTAAAACAACAACTCTGCTATAGTATTGAGAAATATTGCTTCCTTTTGCAAATGCTTCATCCTCCATCCTCCTCCCCACATAGATTTTTTTGTTAGATAATCGATAAAGTTTTAATTTCACAAGGATCGTGAATGTAAATACCTCGTTATACTTCGACACTTTTTGATGCTTTATATACGAGTACACAATAGCGCATGCAAGCGAATGGCCACGAACTTGAGCGTGCTGCCTTCGGTTTATATCTAAATTTCTTACAGAAATTAAGGTTCGGATTTATGAGTTTATGAACATGAGTCATGAATATGAGTTTATGTTTATGAACGGTTTCTGGCCCGGTAGTATATTTAACCATCAGAGTCACATATGTTTGGCTCCTATAAAAGTCTTCCTGTTTCCTGCTCTTCAGAACTGTTAAATTACAGTCATAAGGACGCTTTGGTAAAATGTTTTCAGACTATGTGTGGCGTCGGTATTTAAAATAATCGATAATTGATGACTTTGTTTTCCTGGTAATCTTAAACTTTAGCGTCTCCCAGTAGATTTACTCCATTATAGATAGTAAATTACATGCGGGCATTTATGTAGCGATGTTTGCAGTTAGTCCACAAAATCTCTTAGACATTTGTCTCATATGGATATATTTTGAAGAGATCTCTTACTATTTATGAAAGTCTGAATACTATTTTTTGCTCACCAATTTTCGGTCTCTCTAGAACAAATGGAGAGTGCATGTTTTATGTAGCTTCCAAATGGCTTCTGTCTACTCAAGAGAAGCTTTATGCTTATCAGAAATAACTCGGTGATTTGACATTACACTGGAATTAGGCTCTTCCAAGAGATATTTTATTAAGTAAAAGAGTTAAGATAAATATTTATCCTATAATTTTTGTATTCTCCAGCTATGACAGCGTTTTGAACTACCGTGTCTCAGTGAAACCAAAACGCTTGATGGCTTCTTCGCGTTTAAAAAATTATTGATGGCAAATTGTCAAAGCAGCAATATATTAAAACCAATTTATTACAACAAAAGCAACAACAATTATAATTAATAACAACAAAGCGTCAGTCGAACATTGTGGCGCATAGCGCTCAGCTAATTGCTTTGGCTGCTTACAAACGCAGCATAATTATCGTTTTCCGTAGCAAAACAAAATGTCGACGAGCGTAATGGAAAAAGGAAGAACAGCAACTGAAAAAATAAAAGCAACAATACGCTTACTAAAAAAACTAAAAAAAAAAAAATTGAGTAAATCAAATAAAAATTCAGCTCGTTGAAAAGAATACGCAAATCACTCAAAAATGCAATCCAATTATGAGTTTCGAAAATTTATAAAAAAAAATTAAGAAAAGCTCATTTCAACAACACTTGCAAAAAGTCACTCAAGCAAATGAGCGCACCGCTAACACTCACTCAATTACTCATTATCGGTGAATGCTTACCTGTTTGAGCGCCAACAAGCCGGTTTGTGCTGCGCCGTTAAGCTAATGTTAAGCAACTGTGGGCGCGGCTAAACTGTATACTGCTATCTGCGCCGCTCACACCAATTGCCGACGAATAGCGCCGCTCGCTCATTCCAGCCGCGGCGCATATTTACCAATCCATCGACGCGTTAAAGGCGCGCCTGGCCAAGCCGGTTGTTGTGTTGGTTGTTGTGTTGCTCGCTGTGGTGTGGGCGCATGTAAGTGCGCTTCCAGTGTACAACTTCCAGCGCCTGCAGCGTGGCGCACAATTGCCTGTGTTGCTGGCTGCGTGCAAGCGCGCTATAAACGTGCTCTGCCAAACCGCATACGCGAGCGCCTAATCGTCATTTGCCAATTGCCATAGCGGCTCGACCAATGATTAGGCTTATTACTGATTAATTAAATTTCGGCTAAACTAAATTTATTTGATTACACATTTCTGTTTATATATATATATATATGTGTGTGTGTGTGTTTATAATGAATGATTGACAATGACAGCGGTAACGGCGCAACTCGGCCTATTATCGCTACAATTAATAGTCGTTGTAATAAAAATGAACAAAAGAAACTCCAAGCAAAAAAAAATTCGAAAGAATGTAGAAAGGCAGCCGGAAGCAGAAAGCGCACAAGCGTTCTTATGTGTTGGTCTGGTGCAATGCGGCGCTGTAAATTTTCTTACACAATTTTTACGAAATTGTATATTAAAATTATTTTTTGGTTGTTATTGTTGTTGCGTTTTGTTGCTGACTTTATGTGGTTTATGTGGTCTGTTTTATGTGGTGGACAAATGTTAGGTAGGAACTCTTTAAGCGCTCCTTCTACAATCAAGCGCCAGCGCGGTTCTTCTACCTCTTCTACTCCTTTCCCTTCTTCTCCCTTCCGCCCACCAACTGCTGTTTATTTAATTATTTAAATTGAAGTTTTCGTTTATTTTCTTTTCATGTTAGCCTTAATTATGGCTTTACGCTCGTGCTTGCGCTCCCGTTGTTCTCCAAGCCGTCAAAACTATTATCGACTAAAACTATAGCAGCAACAACAACAGCAAACACAATAGAAAAATGGTGGCCAATGTAGAGAAATTAACCGTTAGTTATGTTGTAGCTGCCGCGCACTATCCTTCAGCGATAGACATCTTCCGCATTTCGCTGGCCATGTTTTACTTATTGTTATTATTATAATTTTGTTGTTGTTTTTGATGTTGCAGAGAAGTATTTTCACAGGAAAAAGCTGTTTCAACATGTTCGCTGCCACAATTGGAAAAAAGAATATAGGGAAATAAATTAAAAACATACACACACACACGCACATATGCATACATATTTCAGCTGAAGGTGCTCGGAACTGGAGCAAAGCGCGCAGAATGTAGGCAGCTTGTGTGAAGAACCATTGTTCGGTGAGCTTCCACCTCCTTGACTTCCTTTGGCGCGCGAGTTGAATAGATAGCGCTTCCATATAAAGGTTATGTATGGATGAGGTATTTTAACACATGCAAACATATTTACATATAGTAGAGTGTACTATATAGATATATATATGTATAGGCCTACATATGGAGTGAGTTGGTAATTTACGATTCAATGGCAACTTTTAGGGTTTACGTACAAATTACACCTACACTTACATATACAAAAGAAAACATGTGGGTAGTGTAAATTGGTTATCAATTAAAAGTTTCTCATAATTTTCATGTGAAAGAAAAAGTAACCACAATTATTTTTAATTGATGGAAAATTACAAGGATTCTTCTTTTTTCTTATAATTGTTCACGAAACATTGTTGTTATGAGCCAAATGCAGATATTGACAGTTCTAAATTCATTATTGAAGATTCTTATGAGAATATTTTCCGGGGTAGGCAGAAGTTGACATAGTTGCAGACTCTTCGTAATAGCACTGAAACCTTTCCGAATAAATCTAAATGCCTCCTCCGGATTTATTAAAGTGCAGAATTAAAATCTTCGTGACCAAATAATCAATTACCAAGACGCAAATGATCTTATACCCGATCCGCGATATCTTCTTTTGAATGTTTTTTAAAATTTTCTTCTTTCGAAAAATTTCCAGAGACTACTAAAAGCAACCGGTGGATTTATAACTCACCGCTATTCATTAGGTCAAAGCCCGATAATTCTTTTTGGTGCTAAGTGAGTATCTTTCTACTAAATAAAGTTATGATGTCAATTTCTAGTAAAAAACAAGGAAATTTTCGTACATTTAAAGAAAGCAGACTTTTCATTCACTAAATTGCATGAAAAACTCACTGAAGTTACTTGCATATTTCTATGTTAAGAGAAAAGCAGTAAAAAAAATATGGGGTCGAACATCTGCATCAAAGAAAAAAAAAAGAGCAATACTTAGACAGGCATTCACAAAATTTTGTCGCAAAATGAAGGAAAGGATTCAAGAAAATTATCTGTAAGTACAAATGAAAGCATTATTACTAAAGCCAATAACCTTAAAAGCAAAAGCTCCTTTAAATTCCATTCGAAAAGGTATCTATCCATTCCGTCGAAAAAGGCTCTATTTGAGCGCACGCCTATCATGACCACAAGAATTGGAGAGTATTGTATTTTCGGGTGAGAAAAGTTTAATTAGGGGGTGATGATAGGTAAATTTATAAGTTATCTTCGTTCAGAAATTAATATCTTGGGACGTGTATACAACCGAGAACTTTAATGTTTTATTAGACTTAAGAAAACTTCCAAATTTTAACAACTGTTTTATTATAAAAAAAATTTTATATTTATATGTTTTACAAGAATTTCGATTTTTAAGTCTGTAAGAGGCTCAATTCAGTCTTTTTGGTTTATATATAACTTAATTATTGACACAAGTTTGCCTTAACGTACCTACTTCTACAATTATACACTATACATTGTCTACCCAGAGTATATATATGCATATATCTATCTATATATGTACCTATGTATAAATACACCCCATATAATCAAAAACTTTAGTTTGAGCCCAGCAAAACAATGAATGCCATGAGCACCCACGACTCAATGAACGCGCCTCAATGCCCGAATGCCTCCGAGCGTTTCATTAATTCGCCTGACTGTTGCAACGTCTATTTATTTATTTACCATTGCTATCCGGTCACAGTCGTCACTCGCTCCCTAGACTAATGCCCGTTTTTAGTGGTGGTTCTTCGGCTGTTGCGGCTTTTGCGTTTAGTGATGGCGTTAGTTGCATAGTTGCAGTGGCGTCCGGCCGGCCGTCGAGGTGGTGCTGGTTCTAACGCTGCTCACCCGTATCTACACCGAACTGCCCATCTAGTATGAGCATATGGATGTGTGTGTGTCTGTGTCTGTGCGCTTGGTGTTCACTGTTAGTTATTAAAAAGTTTTTCAACTTTTTTCCTTTCAACTGGCTTTAACAATGGCCACTTTGGTCACTGACTCGGAACGAATTACTTTCGGAATAGCAAAAAAGTTATAGTAATAACAACAAAAATAATGTTATAAATAAGCGCGCAGACAAAGAGTTTCCTTTGTTTTCCTCGGCAGCGCATTTCATCCACAAATTCAAAGTTTCGCGTGTGTGTTTTCCATAATTGTTATCAAAATTTTTTTTCAGATACGACTATATATACTTATGTTTGCCGCTCGTATGCGTGGTAAAACAAAAAGTTTATCATTTGCTGGCATTTGGTGAGGGGAAATCGACGAGCACATGCTTACGCCCTCATTAGTTTGGGCATTCCAACTGTTTCGTCGGAATAATTAATATTTCGGTTGTTCGGTTTGGAGACAATGCAGTCGCCTTTTTGCTTTGCCCAGCGGTATATTTACATACAAAGAGTAATGTATGCTTATATATAGTAAATAATTAATGAATGTCTTGGCTACTAAAATAAATTCAATAAATTCTCTAATACACTAGGCAGACTGAAAGGATCGCATCGTCTAAAAAAAAACAATTTTTTTTTGCGGACTTCGATTTTAAAATATGTTTTTCAACTTCTCGATACTGTATTTATAAAACGATTTATATTTTGCTTCAGAATGGTTCTCAGTTTCGACGATTACTTCTTCATTGCTACTAAACTTCTTTTTAGTGAGCATTCTCTTCAGATCCTACTATAGAAAAAAGTCACTGGGGATCAGAACCGTAAAATTCGATACAAGTGGAGGCAATTCGTAGCCCAATTCATGCAATGCATACATATTTTGATTGCTTTCTGTCACGCCTTTCTGAAATAGCACTTTATTTTGCTTCCAGTAGAATAATTTGGTGGCGATTTCGTACTACAAATCTACCAAAAAATTATATCATAGTTGTTTTTCAAGAAAGCCGATGAACATTACTCCATGCGCATCCTAAAATTTAGAAACATATAATTGTTTTGTCTTTCCACGCTTCAGATTCGTTTAATCGCGGTAGTCCACTCAGTTGATTGTGGATTGACCTCCGGAGAGAAATAACCACGGTGACAACCACTTCGCATAGAGCTGTCACAAATCCAAATACTCATGAACGATAAGTTCAACACATTTCTTTGCTATCTTTATTTTGTGTATATTTCTGTTATTCGGTTGTTCGTTTCGGCAGTTTCTAAATATTGACAAGGGCGGCTTGTTAATTATGATTAAGGAACATATGTTAGCTAATTCTGTTAATATATATGTCCATTAAGCTTTCAATTATATTGCTGACATTGTAATTGTTGGAAGGAATCTTTTTAACGGTAGAAACATCTTAAAAAACTATATTCTTGTATAACGTTGTTAATGTTATAATGTTATAACCCATGCTGGATTAAGTAAACTACGAAAAGCAAAACTAAACTCCAAACATAATATTCACTACTCAATTGTAGCTCTTACTTTTACTCTTTAATCTTTTTAGAAATTCGTTGCGGATTTTCTAGATTATATAAAAAATTCATAGGAATGAATCTGATAAAACGAACGAGAATTCTTAAACTAGCTCTATTAGAAATTATTTTTTTCTATATTGTAGTTTGAGTCGATTCCTATCTAGGATGCGCATATTGTAATATCTCATTTTATTTTAATAAAAAGTTGAAACAGCTGACAACTCTTTACAAAAATATTCTCTGCTATACGAATTCTTAAATCTTTTTATTATGTTATCATATTGTATTCATTCATTTATCTAATTATTTTTATTGTAATAAAATTTTTAAACAAGTGGGAACCCTTACGAACAAAATTTTTTCAACTATGCACGTACTTAAATCGTTATAGTTTTTAATGCACCTTCATCTTATTCCTTACTTCGACTTAAACTTTTGAAGCATTTGGCAACTCTTTAATCGCGTCAATTGGGAGGCGAAGTGAAACCCTTGAGTGTATTTTTGCCATTAAGAGTCTAGTTATAAACCCCCTCAGTTCTTGTAAATTACTTAAAACTTTCGGGACCTATCCTTTATGTGTTTAAATTAGAAGGAATTTGAAAAAAGCTCGATATAAAGGCTTTAAATATATACGTCATATATATGTCAAAACTAATGTAGTAGAAAACTAGGTAGAAAGCATAACTCAAAGCTCACAAAACTTGTTTACGAATAATAAATAGCACAATAACGTTGATGAACTATTCGCAAACTAGATTATTAATTTAATTTCATGCAAAACAACAGCATTGCTTGCTTTTAAGTAGCCAAAAGTTTCTTTCAATCGCTTTTTATTTTCGGCAAATTAACATAATTTTACTTAAAACCCACGTCTTTGCGAAATAACCAGCTTCAAATTAGATGTATTTTGAAAAAAATTTGTAAATATGTTAGGTGTATTCAGTTTTTCAAGAAGCCTCATCAATTAGTTAGTCGGTGCGTTTTTGATAACTGTCACCAATTATGAGACATCTCATTAGGAATTCAACACATTGTCACTTCAGACTTTTTCGTTTTGTGAGAGAGAATAGTAAAGTTAAACAAGAATTCCAAGTGATTATCGCTCATTAAAAGCGTTCGAAGCTTGTCATTAATCTTCGGCTTTTTGATGGAATATTTATGAGAGTTTTTAAGTCAATCACTTAATTAGCAAATCAATTTATTATACGGGACAAGTGTTTGCTTGTTGTTTTTGTGTCGCCTTTCTTTTTTTTCATTGTGTGCTTTTGTTGAAATTCGATTTAAATAAATTTTTGATTTATTAGAGAAGACTAGATACTTATATATATATAATACTAGACTGTTAGAAAGTTCCGTTACTACTTTCTCGAAAAAATTCTAGTGCACTTAAATATTGAATTACTATTATGTCTCTTCATATACTATACGTGTTTATATAAGAGAATATGAAAAATATTCGCTCTTTCCACGTGCAAGCAAAAGTGTATCATAAAAGATCGCTATCCTAATAGCGAGCAAAATAGAGAGAGACAAAATGACAAAATTTCTTCAAATTGTGCCGGATTTGAAGGAAAGTCAATCTTGAAGGTAGCGAAAATTTCGACGCTTCTCATTTAGTTCCGAGTTACAAATCGACTGCTTCTCCGTGTTGTTTTAATAATAAAAGGCTGATAGAAAAGAGTACCCGTATATTCCCAATGCTTCTGAGCTAAACCGTTATTTGTTACGTATTTGCATATGTTCATACAAGCAGTAAGAAGTAGTCGCATAAGTTTTCTTTTGAGAAATGAGAATATATGAGAATATATTTTGAGAATATATTATTCCTTAGAGCTTTACAGTGAACAGTGAAAACTAGATTTTCATTTTAGATCAGCTCAACATTCAAATAATTTTGGTGTAATAGTTGAAAGACTAGCAACTTCTACAAATTTTACCCAAAATTTATAAATATTTAAAATTCTTCCTAGGAGAGATCTACTTCCAAATCAAGATATGATTGGGTAAAGGGAGAGTGCTAAGAAGACACATACATATATGATAGATTCGATAGTAATTTGACGACAGAAAGGATAAAGAGATACATGCCGAAATATATTAATATTCCAAAACTAAGAACTCTCTCAAAAGATATGGCAGCTTTCATAAGACCGTAAAAGAACACTCAAGATGTCTGAGTTAATTTGTAAATTTTACTAGTACTTACTTTAACAATCTGCTATAAGATGAGAGCAACGACGTACCCGTATAAGGTACTACATTAAAACAATGCAGCAGAAATGCAGCTGAGAGTTCGGTTTTACTCGAAAATTTCACGAACTGTTGTGACTTGTTACCGACATTTTTCCGAAACTACGATTGCTAAATGGAAATATATAATCAATGAAATTTGCAATTGAAGCAAAAATGTTCTGTAACATGTTAGTATATCTACCGCTCCGTATAAACAGCATTGTGGATATTTTATTTGAACTTCATAAAATTATGCAGAAATAAAGCCTGCTACTGACGAAGCTACTCAACAGTTACCCATGCTTTTAAGTTGGTTCTGACTTCTCTAGATTGTCAAAAAATTTGTGTAAAGATATTTGTATCTTTGGGAGTGATCGTTGAAATCCACCGTATACTCATTTTTACCTAGCCATTACTATTATATATTTTATATTATTATATAAAATTTCTTATATTCTTACTTCCTCCATTATGGTCCACCATCCATATGAAATGCTCTTGTTGCGTTGTTGTAACCATAAACTCTGAAAAAGTTTTTTAGGAATTTGCAACAGTTGCTCTATCGGCCCGAAGTGCATTATTTAATAGTTCCCTAGTGTATATCTTTTATGGTAGATAATATATGATATATGATATATGGTACAAGCTTATCATAAAATCCATAATATAAATGAAGGCGGCTTAGAACCCACCAGAACCACACCACAAAAAAGAACAAGCTCTCTTTAAAGTTCGGAGCTCGAAAGTCGTGTTATTGTTGTGAGCAAAATGCGCATATGGTGAGTAATAATATATTACATAACTAAAGCAGTTGAGATGATTTTCATAAAGATACTTCAATTAGGGGATGATACCACTTTAATACGTAAATATTTGACCGTTATGTAGGTTTAGATGGAAGTGTGCCTCGTTTAAGGAAAATGTCCTTAATAATGCTTTTAATTAGAGCTGGATAAGCTGTAACCTGTGAGTGTAACTACAGTTAAAATTTTATACCGAAGTCTTTGTAATCATTGTAAATTTGTAAATCTTTGTAAATAATATGATTAAAAGATAATTGCTAGGCATTTTTTGAAGCTCTCGACCGGAACAAGCGACGTTCCTGACTGTCGTAGATCAAGCAATATTATAATTCTAGTGCTAAACTCGCTGAAACATTTTCCAGAAGAGCCACAAATACTCTAGACACAAATTCAAAACCCAAAGTAGCAACAAAACTAGCGATTCTTCATAATATTTTTGCTTGAAAACCGCAAAGCAAAGGCACGATCAGTAATTCACAATACATTGTGCCATTATACTGCTTGTATGCATGTATGTACGTGTGTGTGTGTAAAACTCCGTTGGTAATTACTTTAGCAAACTCATTACCGCGCCACTATCAGTCTTGTGAAGCTGAAGAGAGCCAAGCTAATAAGAAATTAAAAAAATTAAAACAACAACAGGTCTGGGCAAATCTCAAAGCAAAAGTAACAACAACAGCGCAAACAACGCGCCACACATAGTAATCAGCGATTCGGCAGACGGTAGCTGGGTAATCGGTTGACGGTGCAACACCATTGCCAGCGAGTGAGTGAGCGAGCAAAGCAGAGCAATTAAAAGTTGTTGGGCTGGACGCCGCCATTGCTTGCCAAGCAACGGGTTGACAAATCCAATGATGTACGCATATGTGTGTGTGTGTGTGCATATGTATGAAGGCAAGTAGGGCAATAATGAGTAGAATAACAGCAACAACAAATGGAACAAGCAATTGCTACTGTTACAAGTACAACAATACTGTTGCATGTAAAACAACAACAACAAAAAATACGTTTGCTGTAGGTGCGCAGAAAGCAGTTAAAGCGACAGCGCGGTAAGAGGAAAACAAGTGAGGTCGTCTGTAGTCAAGTAAAGCCCATTGCGCCCGCCGCCATTGTTGGGATTTTTTAGCGCATACGTTGTTGTTGCTCTTTAGTGCCTGTTCTTGCTGACTTGCTGGTGATTATTAAGTTTATTTACGTTGTGCGCTTGTGCACGGGTAGCATAGCAAGCGAGCAGACCTTGCAACCGAATAAACAAGCAGCATGGTGCACGCGCCCGTTCAACCCAACGCCTGTGCGGTGTCATGGGATCTGGAAGACACAACAACAGCCAACTCATGGCTGTGTGTGTGTGTGAGTGTATGTATGGCTGTGCACTTAGGCGGCGAGCGCCATGTTTGGCACAAACGCGCGGCTCCATACGCGCACCTGAAACTTTATCTTCGCCTGGCTGGCAGCGCACAGCAGTAGCTACCGTGCTTATGCCACATCGATGACGCAGCTTGCAATGCCGGTAGCTAATGCGGTAGCTGTGTTGCAGTTCCGTAGTTGCATTAGCCGGTGCGCTCACTTGGGAAAGATCAAATATCTTGTGGCGTTGTACGCAGTTATGCCACTCGCATGTTTGTTGGTATGTATGCATGCACTCGTTCGTGCCACACTCGCCGTGACAGTAACACGGTCAGCAGAATTTACTATTCTTCGCTTGTTGCAGCCAAGCGTTCAGCCATGCGGCCATCATGTAAGCTGCCTGCTTGCCTGCCTGCCGCCGATCTCCAGTTGCTTGCTGTTGCTGGCGCGCGCTCCAACATCCATCGTGCGCCATTCGCCCGTGCGTCCATACGTCCGTCCGCATGTGCACCCATCTATGCTTCGCTTTATGTGGCAACTCTTAGAATTTGTTGTTCAAGCATACAACACATTTGCGCTCTCCGACGTATTGGCTGCTATGGCGCGTCCGCCGTGTGGCATTTTCCCCACAGTATTGCATATATGGGTTGTAATTGTACTGTGATTTGGTTTTGCCGTCGGCGTTTGCCTTTGTTGGACGCCATTTTATGGCAATTGTACGCGTGCTGCATATTTTCCGAGCGAAATTGTTTCTAAACCGCTGTTGTTTAAATCAATTTTATTGCACACAAGGTGGAATCGTTAATCAGTATAACATTAATTGCTGTGGCAAATATGGCGCTGAGCTATTAAATACCTAACTCACTGCTTTTAATCCATTCCTTTCGAAAGCTTATGAAATTATAGCGAAATAGTTAGCTTGTAAGGCATAATTTCGGTCGCGCTTGCATTTAGATCTGCCATAGACTCGGACCGATTCAGCAATTATTCTTACAACATTTTCTGCCTAGATGTATAGCAGTCCATAAAAAAAAAATTCTAAACAGACGAAGCTCAGCCCTGCTAACATATGAGCATGGCATAGATACTTTTAAACCGATTTTCAGAATAATGCGAACCAACTAGTGTTGACCTATACCAGCTCAGCGCCTTTCTGAATATTTTAAATGGAGAGACGGCGTATTAGACTGTATAATTGCAACTTCAGACTTACATATAGTTCCATAAGGTTTCCAAAGTCTAGACAGTTAATAAAATGATAAATGAACCTATATTGCCACTTGAAAGATAGTAAGTTAGGCAAATACGAGATCAGGAAATATACGACTTTTTTGTGTCTCACTGAATTACATACGGCGAGAGCTGCCTTCACATAAACCTCCCGAAAGCTATAAAGCCTGAAATAAATTGCACATTCATGTAGTTTTCACCCAAAGGCATCCAAGAATTCCAAATCTGATGTGATTATATGCAAATCTTGTTGATTAACTCTTGAAATTTCACTCTTGGGACCAGCATATAGTTTTGGTCAAGTATGGGAGATTTGCTTTTTACTACTTAACCTTCGAAAGAGTATCGAAGCAATTTCGAGTTCAAGTCGCACATAATATATTTCGGGGAACAATTATAAATTTACTCATAGGGAACGAACAGCTTATTCTAATTGTAAGACCACTTCCAGAAGCCAAAGAGAAGGTATAAAAGACTGCACTCTGAGCTTTGAGCTTTCCTTAACTTGTGTGAGAAACTAAGAAATTGAAGGAAAAAAGGACAGCATATAAGGCTTGGTCACAAGTAATGAATGGAACAAAAAGGCTGGCAGTTTTGATGACTTCTGGTGTCAACTTAGTATCTAAAAAAACCCTACTTTTTGCTATTAGTTACGGATTTCATAAAACAGTATCTATGCTCGTCCCAAACAAGACTGATATAAGTAGAGATTACCACAGTTTCGGTTAATTACTTTTTTCTGAGTCCGTCTGACTGCAAAATAACTTAGTTCGTGACGTCATGAACGATGGGTAAGACTGCGTTTATAATTTTAAATGAAACTTTGCCAGTTTGTTTCGTTTATGACGTGGCATGTCGCAAATGCCTCTCTCTATCTTGTGCTTATCATCTTAAAGGTATTTTAATCAGTTAAATATGAGTTATTATTGTCTTTATAATTCGCTAAAAAACCCTTTTCCACTTCTCTTCGAATTGGCTATTTTATTAATTGTGCCGATATTGTTGAAGACTTGATATTTGGCTGGAAAGAGAGTGGAATAAAGTTTTTATAAAATAGCTCTCTCGTCATTTCAAGTACTAAAATACAGTTTCACGAAGCAAACAATTTTGAATGCACCAAAGTAAAGGCACTCGAAAATCAATTTCTTGAAGAAGTACCGAAAAAAGCGAAATTCCCAGGACATATTGCTGCCATGCAACACGCACATGCAACAAAACAAAAATGCACAAGCAAAAAATCACTGCGAAACAGAACTTGCAGATTTCATAACAACAACAAAATGTATGGAACCCAATCAAAAGTTGGAGTCAGCAAGCACTTCAAATAAGCATTTTTTATGCAAAAAGAAAAATATAGCAATTTTTTTTACTTTTTTCACATTTCGCATTTTTTACCCGCTACTGTTTCTTCGGTGCGATATTGAGTGACGGGAGCACAAACTGTGATTCTCCCGCTGTGACCCGATTAATTTGAGGCATTTTGCGTTCTCACTGCACTTTATTTCGCAACGCGCCAGGGTCCGCCAGGGCTAAGAACAACTCTGTGGAAGAACACATATTTGTGAGTGTATGTGTGTGTGTGTGTGCGACTGTTGACATTCAGAAGCCAAAGTTGTGAAGTGCTAAATATGTGAAGTGACAAGCAGTTCGCCGCCATGTAGTGCCCCATTGGACTTAGCGGGAGATAATCATAGCAGCTATGAAAATACGCTACACGCTTTGGTTGGTTATAAAGTGTCACCAGAAAATTTTTTAACAAAAAAATATTAATTAAAATTTTTTTTTTATGAATGCGACTGAAATCAGGATTAAGTTGCGCCCGTTTTGGGAATATTAATTTCATTTCGACGATAAAGAATTATTAGATATGGTACTCAGTAGTGATATGTATGTACTTATACAACATATATGAGTTTCTCCCTAAGGTCCCAAGGTCCCTAAAGTAGACTTCCTTGACTGATTTATTGGACCCAAATCGCTTATTACTCAAGACATGGGTAATTATATCTGAAGAAGCTGTTGGTCGAAGAAGTAAGTTTTAATCTAATTTCGGCGGATGTAATATTTTGACCATCCTAGAGAGCAACTGTGTCTTGGTGGAATCACCGTTACGTACAAACTCATACCAATACAGTCGGTTCTGCAGAATATGGACAGATCGAAATTTTTATTTGGCCAAGGACTCAATCAAGATTTACTGTATTTTAGCATTTTGCTCGGTACTAAACAATATTTTCACTCTTTTCCATCCTCTTGCCGAGTCAAGAAAATGTCAACATGAAGGGTATCGCAAATATGTTAATGAGATATCCCCATTAGTTCCGTTTATCCCTAAGAAGTTAACTTCAATTATATCCGATTCGAGGAACTTGCCAAACATAAAATCTATCGAAAGCATAGATTAAGTGTAATACACACACACGCGTTTATAATACATTGGACACACTCCACACCCCTTAGCAGATCTGTCTACTTCTTGAAAAATAAAGGGAATGAAATCTATTCGTATAAGAGACATAGGTTCTCTCCCAAGGAGTACTTGAGATACCTATTGAAAATCAGTACACTCTTGCCTTATATTTGGTGAAAAGAGTGTGGACGAATATTTCAGCTGTATGGTGCCGTCGTTACCCTAGCTCAGCAAATTTACCATTGAGAATAATCCGAATAGACGTAGTTTCTCGAGCCCTGATTATATTTAATTCAGTTATTATAGCCGCAGCGGATATCTTAGGCTAGTTCTCAATTTTATCTTTCCAATGTAGTAGATATCTTCAAATTTCTCGACTTAAGTATTAAAAGTTTTCAAAGTTGAAGAGTTTGTCTTTCATCGGGCAATATGCCCTAGCCAACGTAACACATAGTTCAGCCGGTAGAAATCCAAGCTAGTTCCAACCTGGTGGCACTGAAGAATATGATAAAGACCCGACATCACTTCTAATATAATTAACTTATGCTGAAAGTAAGTAACTACAACACTTTCCTGAGATCGGTGAAAACCATTCGGACGCTTTTAGTGAATATGGGTTGCCTGTGGCAATTTTGTTCTAATGATCAAATATCGGAAATAATTTTTTCGTATTGTATATATAGCTTCAGATATGTGACCCGATGGTTTAGTTGTTGCAGTTTAATTGCTGTAGCCAAATAAATAATTTGCTTAATTTCATTGTTGATTGTTTCTTAGTTGACAATATAGACTGTAATATAATACTGCATGCATAGACCACACTGTCAAGAGAACGGTTGAACCGATAACCTTGGGATATCCTTGGCTTATTTCGTTCGATATCTTGTAAGAAGATATTATAGTTGGGCTTATTTAGAGTACTTTCCACTAAGCATGCGTTGCAGTGCTATTAGTCAGCGTCAACATATTAGGGTTGTCTTTAAATGTAGGTAGAACATTTTCAAAGCAGATTTTACTCAGCTTAAATCTTATGTCATTATAATTATACTCAAGGATATTACAAATAATTTTTGGATCGAATTTTGTTTGGTGAAGGTGGATCTCACAGAGATTTTTCCATGAGGACTTAAAGAGGTTAAAGTCTAGGCTTCTCGTCATGACAAAAATCCGTTGTATTACTTATATAGTCGAATAATTTATGCATAATTTTTATTAAAAAAATTTTATAAACTTAGATTCCATAAAGATTTATTGATCTTTGACCTCTGTGAAACACGTCCTAGCCGTCTACAATCACGATAAAATTTTAAGTCTGGCATATTAATTTATGTTATTGTTATTGTTATCTATTGAAAAGAGTGAGTCTAAATTAGGGATTATTTTTTTGGTATCACCCTAATGTACTTACGGCAGTCACTAGTTGTACTTCAGCGAACCGATTCAACCGATAAAACACTCAGTGGAATGTCAATTTACAATTTTCCTTGCTGATCAGCTAATTTGCGGACGATACATACATACCTTACAAGTAAGTATACATAGACATGTTTTAATCGATAACACGACAGCATATCAGCAAATTACCTTAACAATAACTACAGTAACGAGAATAGTTGTAAAAAAGTGCATTGATTAAATAAAAAATGCCGAGTTCGTGGAAAATCAGCAACAAAATTAATACTGAAATTGGCCACAAATGCAGTTGCAACCACAAATGACATGCCCGAAAGTGGCCAAATTAAGGGGGGAGAGTGTACAAAAATATTGGGGAAGAATTGCGAGTGCATAGAGATGTGTGTCTGTTTGTGTATATCGGTAGCTGACACTCCTGGCAACCTGCAGCCATAATTACAACAGAACTGCCACATACACTCACAAACACGCACATACATGTGGCAGCCACTGTTGAGTACTGCACCTTTTGGAGGGATTGTGAAGCTCGTGAGTTCGCCATAGTCGCACAGAGGGAAATTAAGTGAGTTCGTTTCGAAAACAATTTGGCATTGCGTGTTTGTTGAAATGCGGCGTTTTTTCTCATTTTTTTCACTATTTGCTTCGTTTTGCTTTTGTTTGTGCTTCTTTCTTTTAATTCACTACACAAACAACGAGCACGAAAGGACAAATGCGCTGCGCTGCGTCTTTGCGCAAATAGTTGAGTTCAGTTTACTTTGTATTGTTATCTTTTGTTATTGTTGTATTGTTGTTGCTGTTGTTATTGTTTTTGTTGTTGCTGGTGGCAAACCAATTTGATGCGGTCGGCAACAGCAAAAACTGTTGCTTACTGTCAGTAAAACGATCTCTTTCGACATATCTTCGCATATTCGCATTTGCGTCAACATTGATTCTCGCTCAAAACAACACGACAGCACACTTGCCACACTGCTGGGTGATGCGGCAGCATGCGGCTTTGATGCATAACAGCAGCAATAACAACAACAATAAACGTTTTTAACATATTTAGTGTACAGTGTGTTTTGGTGTTGTTGTTGTCTTTATTATTGTTGCGATTTTTCTTCATGTTATAACTTTTTGTTGTTGTTATTGGTTTTCATCATTACACTATTTGTTGCTTGAAATGGATTTGTCGTTGTTTTTTTTTGTTGTACCGTTGTGCCGTTGTTCTTTTGTTGTTTTCATTTCTCATGTTGTTGTTGTTTTTGTTGTTGTAGTTGTTTTCATTACACTACTTGCTGTTTGGAAATCTGTCGCTCGCAGCTATTGTAATGCTTGCCGCCTGTGCGCTTCTTCAGCTGTCTCAGCTGCGACTGCTGTTGTTGTTATTGTTGCAAGGTGCTGTTGTTGCAAGTTGCAACCGTCAACTAGACAGCTATCCAGCTACCGCAAAACCGTCGAAAAGTTGCGTGCCCATAGGTATTCTGTGTAATTGCGCACCAATTGCCCTTATATGCGAGCACACACACACATATATATATATACATTTACATGCCTACATGCATAGCAGAGATTACACAAATGCTTATTTATTTGTTTGTGTGTGTGTGTGTGTGCAGGGTTGTAGCTGCTGTTGTATACGCTCCTGCTCCTGCGATCCTCTTCGCTTGTCCGCTCGTTCGCCCGTTCGTTCTTTCGTTCGAATTTCGAAATCTACGGAAACATGAAATTGTTTAGAAATGCATTTTACGTCAATCTGAACGAATTCTGATTTTTAAATTATTAGCAACATGCAATCGTTAAATAGTATTTTGTTCTACCTCTTCTTTTCGTTTTGTGCGGTTCAACACGCAAGCGGTGGCGAGCAAATTGTAGCGTTGCAGCGGGTTAAATGCAGCTTGGCAGCGCAAAGGCAAGGTTGCAAGGTGTAGATGTGTACATACATATATAGATATGTAGATATGTACATATACGGATATATATATATATAGCACAAGCTGTGACACACCACAAGAACATCTAAAGCGCTATTTGTGGATCGATCAAGGAAATATACAAGTAATTAAATGCAGTTGTTTTGTGGTCACCATTCTTTTTTTTTGTTGTAAATTCGAAAAGAGTAGTAAATAACGGTTGAATTTTGTAAACTAATTGACTGATTCAAGCGGAGCTGCTTATGACATACATAAGTATATATCGTTTCTACTACTCTTCAAAGCAATATGTTAAAGTGGCGAAACACAGCTAAGTTCACAATGCATATTACTTAGACCTATTAAGCAAAAAAATATCTAAAATTTCTTGTTTTTCTGTTCGACTTTTATCAGCCAGGATTTTATCACCCTCTGAAATACATTTCCCAATTATTATGGGAGAATGCAAATGCCCTAGGGCTCTCTTTAACGGGTGTCCCTTGACAATGTATACTGCTTGAGCGAACAGTCTGAGTCCAAAAATGTCTCTCTTCTTCTTATTTATAAACGTCTCTTATAGTTGTTGTAGTCTTATTCAAAGAATATCTTTTGTAAGCAATATCAACCATTTCGCAAAAAATAGTCTGAGTCCAAAAAATCTCCCTTCTCCGGTATACATGAGCAAATATTAAGGGGATTTATAAAGGTCGCATAATGTTATTGTTGTTTGGCATCAAAAAGTATACTGTTGTCGTTTTGGTCAGGTTGCTTTTAAAAGGTGTCATGTGGTTGTTGCAGTTCATAGTGCATAGTCAAACTGTCTGTGTTGTTGTTTTGTAAAAATTTTTCATGAAGAATAATTGTTACGTTATTGAATTATGTTTGAACTTATTTAAAGTTCCTTTCTATTTCGATGAGTATACTTATTCGGAGACCTTTTGGGTGCTCCACTTTGAGATTAGTATTTTTGAGAATCGGTGATTTATGTTCGGTATAATCGGTGAGCTACGATGGCTCGATCAGTTGTATCTTCAAAAGTTTCAGCTTTGTGAGAGCGGTAGAAATAACTTAGAAATACAATATATATAAGGAGGTTTAGGATCTCCTTTATTGAAGTGTTTTTCCCTCAAGTTCAAGTAAAGTTCTCTTCGAACGTACAAAAGTTACATCTATGCATGTTCAAAGATAACGTTTGCTGAGACGATTTTTGGCATGTACAAAGAAACATTTTGTGAATGACTCATATGAAAACCATTTAATATTAACAACTCAAAACTTTTTAGGAATTTGGTATAGTTGAGCGCTTCCCTCAGAAGATGCAATAAAAATAGATGCAGTCTCTAGAGCTTTAACTGGGAATTTAAAGTTGAAGACTACTTTCCAAAGGATTGCTTACAGTGTCTAACATTAAGTTAAGTAGTACATTGCTGAAGCTGATTGGATCAGAGGTCTCATGAAAACATGTAACTCCCAAAGTTTTTCTCGATTTTATGTTCGATATCACCCATAAAGTAGCATACGTCCCCACAATACTCTTTCCTACGTAACTGTAACTTATTTGTATTTATATGCAGCCAGGGACTATCAACTCAACAATATTCCTTAAATTATCGGAGGATAGTTTGTTTTTTGTCGCTAGAACAAAAACAAGGACATAAAGAAGAAAGCTGTGTGGCTTATAAGACTTCCATTCGGATCGTTGGTTTTTGTTTTTGTATCTTGAAGTCTTTGGCGGAATGAAAAATTTTTAGAAAAAATTCTTACAACCGCTATATTATTCAAAAAAGTGATTAGCTTTTCTATCGTTTTGTTTTGGAGCGCTTTTTTCTAAGACGCCATACGTTTCTTAACATAAATCTAGAGATTTGAGCTATTTACCGTAAGCGTTATGCGTTGCATTGTGCGCTGACCGCAACCTATAATTTACGAAGACTCTCTTCTGCTACAATTGCAATCGTTAACGCTGATAACAGCCGAATGTTGCAGACGCGGCAACCCGCGAATACTTAGCGAACCGTTATAAGGTTAATTAAATGCAACAAACGGCAAGCGAAGTGGCAGCGCAAGCATGAACTAACAGCCAGTGCAACAACAAAAAGCAATCGTTGAGATTACTCATTACAAACCGGAGCACGTCGGGGAGTATGAGCAAGCGCGCGGCAGGGTTGAGAGAGAGAAGGTACTGAATGGATGTGGGTATGTGTAAGTGTGTTTTTGCTGGTCGTGTGGGTAGCAGCAGGTGGGAGGTGGCTTTTCGCCAAACCTATAGCCGAATGCCGTAAACTCCAATGGACGCGCAGGAAATGTTGCAGGGCGTTGATGATGGCAATGGCGACGCGGCGCGCAAAATAACGGCGCAACCGCGACACGACGCCAGCGACGGCAGTGAAATGGCCTCTTGGATTTTATGTTTTACGGCGATTGGCCCCCTTCCCCCTCTACTTAATGTGTTTTTAGTGTGTGTGTGTGTGTTTGGAAGTAAAATTTCCAGGTTGATTTCATGAGCTCATGCAGGTCAACTGACAGCCGAGCGGAGTCGCGTCGCACCATCAAAGCGTCGGAGCGTCGGCACGTCAGCCCGTCAGCGCGCAATGCAGCGTTGCTCAGCTCTAGGTCCGCAACGAAATTGCTTACCTTTCAATAGTGTTGCCATTGGGCGACGGCAAGGGGGTGGGGCGCGCGTACGATGTGTGCCTGTTTGTGTCTCCACCAAAAGTAGCAAAAATGGCGTTAAGTGCCGCGTCATTTGCATATAAATGTCGGTGTAGACTTCTTTAGTCACCCGAATCTTTTTGAGCAAACCATGAGGAACGCGATATGCGATTAACATTGCTGCTCTCATTTACAGTTTTTGCTATGCCATTACATGGCCGGGTAATTACATCTATGCAAGCGCGACTGAGTGTGTGTCTGTGTGTGTGTGTTGGCGACTATGTTGTACTTTGTTTTAATGTGAGGTTTTTGCAAGTTGTTAAAATATTTTTCTTTTGTGATTTTTTGGTGAATGTTGCCCGGTATTTGGTATTTGAGTTAGTTGTTTGGTTGACTGCTTGACTGCTTGACTGACAAACTGCATAGTTGATACATTGTTTGTTTGTGTTTTTGCAATTACCATGTAGCTACCGCAATAGCAGTCGGTGTTAATTACAGTGGGTTGTGTCCAATTACAAATGTTAAAGGGTGTTTGGAGAAATAAATAAAAGAAATATATAAAATAAATTTGTAATACCTTTTTAAAACTTTTTTTGAAAATTTTTTTTAACAATTTAATAATTTTTTTAAATACTATTTTATAACATTTTTTTCAAATACGTTCTTGAAATATTTAATTTTTAAATGATTTTTAAAATACCTTACTGAAATATTTTTTTGAAATTTGTCTTTTTGCAATTTTTTTTGAATACATTTTTTTGAATACTTTTTTGAAATTTTTTTTTTAAAATATGTTTTTTTGTCATTCGTTTATGACAAGCTCAAATTTAATAACTACGAAGAGACTAAGACTGCTCTTCCTTTCTGAGAATGTTCCAATTTTTAGGAAAACTTGGCTTGTATAGATAATTAGACGAGAATCATAAGCGAATCATTTAAATTGCTTAACCTATGCTCTTTATAATGTAAAATATCCCTGTAAAGTTCAACTAGTTACAGTTTAAGACAGTTTTGGAACCATTAGACGAACTCACATATAGAAATTCTGAAGAATATAATTTCTAGAACATTTCTATAGTATTTTATACATAGAACCCTTAAAAAATTCAAGTTCAATGGAAAATGTATCTTAAAATTTAGCAAATCTCCAAAGACATAATGTCAAAATTTTCCTCTGTATGCATGAAGTCAGCGCTATTATGAAGAAAGGAAACATGGCTGATATTGAACTACTTAACTCAGAGGCTTCAAGCTTTTACCAACAAGGCCGATTTTCAAAATATTTTGGTCCAACGCTATTAGAAAGTAAGCAGTATGGAGAATAAAACAGGTGAGGCAAAGAAGAAAAGAAAAAAGGTAGGTCACACATTGAGAACGATTGTTAACAGCATCACTAGAATGCCTTTTAACTGGACCCGAAAGGGAGGAGGAGCTGCGTCCGGCACAAAGCTACTAGGAAACCATTAGCAAACAAATATCACATGGAGCTCCACAAAGGCAACGGACCTGAACCGTGTGAGATGGAAAACTCTTCTTAAGGACATATGCTTCACAGAGAAGTAAACAAAAGGAAAATTCATTTCAATTTTCGCCTAATTTTACATAGAAATATACTCTGCTCACAAAGATATTTTTAAGCTTCGTAAGGAAGAATTATCAAGAGGTCGCAAAACATACCAAAAGTTACCATACCAAATGAATTTTAAACTTCATTTTTTATTTTTTTCCAACTTCAAATAATAAAAAAAAATTTGTGCGGTTATAAAAATATAGTCGATTTCTATGATACTTTAAAAATGGATCACATAATTTCAATTCACTTGTGTGAATTTTTTTATATATTTGCCTAATTTTACTATACACGCACCTTTTGTTTATGTGTATAATAATATATATGTGTATTAATAATGGCCAAGGGATAAAAGCAGTAATGGACTATGAACGCTCATTAGTAAAAAACACTTAAATAGAGAGAAACAACAACTCCTGAAAAAGAGCTCATCGAAATGCATAAGTTAATTTTTTGCTCATCAAAAATTATTCCGTCTGTTCATCGAAAAAGCCTTTCTAGCAGAATTCTCAAGTGAAAATGGTTCCGTGGTGTCATCGTCAAAAGATCCAGAGATATTCAAATTATCAATCTATAATACGAGGATGCATTGGCCTCTCGTCGATTACGTACGAACTTTTCGACCCTAGTCAAAATGGTCACGAAATATTGAGCTTTTGAGCTCGAGGGCGAGTAGCGATTCTGCGATGGAGTTCGATTGCTGCTTTAATGGTAGCTTGCTTAGTTGAAAATAACTCTAATAACAGCTGCTGGGGACGGATATATTGAAGGGTATTTTAATTGCGACTGTGTTTCGATTGTGTTACTTTTAAGCCTCAGTGTATTACCTGTTTTAGGATAGGATTTGTGTATAATATAGATTAATATAATGTAACATATGATATACATTGCTTACAGCTTCCACTAACAATATCAGGGTCTTTAGATCTTCAAAAGTGTGGCTCTTACGGGAGAGTTCCAGCGTCATCGTTCTTACTTCCAATTATTTCTAATTGAAGAACACTCTCGAACAATATAGGACCATGGCATCAGTACTTACAGTAATCGACCAACCTCAATACAGAACTACCAATCGCTGGATTGTGGTTCCAAGATTCCAAAGTACTCAAATATAACAGTTATCAACACTCATCCACTTCAAGAAGAGAGATTGGCGGCTCTATCGGTAGAAAGACCATGAATTAGGATTAATATATTTGAAAATTTTAGAAAACTGAAAAATTTTAAGGAGCTGTTATTCCTTACATTGCAATTCTGATCCCCCATGCGTGTATAATTGCCGATAATACTTCCGTTAGATATTCGGTCGACCTTCTACTCCCATTTATAATGCATGTTTTAATTTTATTCGAAAAATGGAAGGCCCTACCTCCTTCAAGCCTACTATTGGCACCTGTTGAATGTCTTGCGTAGATTTTCACATTCTTCTATGGACGACCGCTCCTTATAGAAGCCTTCTTTTGTGTACACATTTTGACCTTGCACAGTTATAATCTGTACCTCTGGTATTACTGATATAAAAAGCGCCTCCACAAAAGCTCATCGGCCGCCTGTGGCAGCTTAAAGCCAATTGGGTCCGCTTTATTATTAATAATATTGTGATTATTCAGTAATTCCAAAAGAGATGGCAACCACTGTGTATCCGAGCTGATTTTTTACTTTATGTCTTGTTGTTAAACTGCAACTACACACAACCACGACAACAATAATAATAACATAAATAATAGTAATGCGCTATAAAGCGTCGAAAAGGCTTCATTTGCATTTGTATGTGTGTAATTATGCGTAAAATGCGGGTGCAAGTGTAAAGCAATGCAGACACACACACACACACGCGCACACACACACACACACATGTATCACATGCGAAAAATAGACGCGCACATGTGTAAGGTTTCCATTATTAATAACAAAGCGTCCAAGTATTAAATGGCTCCCATTGTTGTATAGATGGCAGTCGTTGCTGTTGTTGTTGCAGTTGCTATGGCTGTTGCGGTTGGTCTTACTGCGTCTTGGTTGCGCCATTAATAACGCAACTATACGCGGCAGCAAACAAGCCGCTTCACCATCGTCATCATCCACCAGCGACATCGCCACCGCCACCGCTGCCACCCGCACGCTGTTATTATGAATGTATGCAAATTTTCGCTAAATTACATTGCGGTCCGTTATAATTGCCCCAGTGCAACGCCAGCGAATGCAAATCACGATTGTTTCCGCAAATCGGAGTATGTCGGAGCATCCAAGTCGCTTGTGAGAAAAGGGAGTTGGCAGGCGTTAAGAGGTGGCGTTTGTTTGCAAACTATGTAGTTAAGCATACACACACAAACACAAACACACACACATAGACACACTTACATATGACGTGGCTTTGGTGAAATCGCTGCTGTATGAAGCGGCGAACAATTGAGGCGATCTTTATCGTGACTGGCTACCGGCAGTTAGCATTTTGATGGATTTATAAGTGAATTTGAAAAATAGAAAATGATGCTAATTAATACATACATACACAGGCATATACACATGCATGCATACATAGACATAATTGCTTTTGGAAAATGTTAGTACAAAAGTATGCAAAAAAGGTGGAATAAAAGTCAATAGGCTCCACTTATAGTTGTAGTGCTGCGCTCTACAAGAGAATGGACTTAGATAGCTTCCTGCTATTTTGTAGGTTTTCCAAACACTTTGGTTCCTGGAAGTACTGTGAACCTGTGCCTAGAATCTTCCTAAGAGCACTATTTTGTAGGCTGCCAAAGGTTTTAAAGAATACTGAAATAAGTATTCCCTCTTCCCTAAGGAGGAGTATTTCCTAATAAGGAATACTTATTAATTAGGATTAATTCCCTAAATAAAACTAAGGGAATTTTTATGCTACTACTACTATACTATATACTACTACCATATACTAATATTTATATTACCATATACTACTTTTACTTAATTAATATCGGGAATTTTGCCTGTAAAAGTTTTTCTCCCTATCGAAAGTCTTACTAGAATATATATATTATATATTTAATATCCTCTAGCATTGCATTGGGAGATGTTATAAACTTATTAAAGTTAATAGTGCCCTTATTGAAAGGGTCGACAGAAGCAATTTTGAAGCGGTAGCATCCTTGGTTCACTTTTAGTCGAGAGCTAAGAGTTATACTAAACAATATCAAGATTTCAGCGAACTGGATTTGGACGAATACATAAAATATATTTAAATTAGTGGGAACTATCCATCAACCCCAATTTCAGGCTTCCTGATACTGCAGCATTTTCAGGCAGAGATGCTTGAGTTTACAAGGAAAGGCACTTCTGTTTCACCATAAGCACAATGAGAGTAGGTCGGAGCTCTGCTGTCTTCCTGCACTTTACTACTGCATGGTTGTGCCTCACGCCAGCTGGTGAATACGCTACGCTGAGTGAGTTCATCGCCCTTAGCAAGGTTTGCATTTCCTTAGTTTTGGGGGTTTTAATTAGTCTTAGTCAGTCGGTGTTTATACGTTATGGTAAAAGTCTTGCCGGATTCCAAATGGCGGCGTTGTGTGGGAAAAGATGGAGTAGAATGATCTCAGCACTTTTTTCTTGATATGTCTCAGTTAGATTTTACATCTTCAGCCATTCAAAAGTAGAAATAAATGCCTATGCAGATTTGCGATGGGTTCAAGGAGCATTGTCGACACATGAGATTCAGCTGCAAGAGTTTTCTCGCTTCATAAAGGACTTGCCTTTAGCGGTCCTAATGTCATCTCCATCTCGGTGATCAGCTGTAGCACATAACCCAACATAATACGGATGGATTCATAGGGTAATACCAAGTTTCAATTATACCTCAGACATAAAAGAACAGAATAAAATTATGGGGTACAAATATTTACTTATACCCGAAAGTCCGTTTATCATATCGCTTCTAAGCACTTTAATTTTTTGCTTCTTTTTCTTGGTATAAGAAATTACAATACAGTAGGTACTGTTCTGCCTTTTGTGCATATCTTATATGTATGTCAGTCAGTATATGTGATATTCTAAAAATAAGTATGCAATTTGGGGGTTAATGTGTAATATGAAGATGTAACAGCCCTAAAAGAAAAGCGACTAAAATCCACAAAATGCACTGCATTTGAAATAGACTTTGCTCAAAAAATAGGCTTAGCCATGTCAGAAACAGTGCTATATTACTTAGCTTGAACTAAGTTTATATCACTTTAAATGTATTATGCACACACTTAAGGCGGCATTTTAGTTCAAGCTACAAATGCCACCAGTCGAGATGAATGGGTAACTCAACTGGTAGTAGCCTTTAGGCTACAAGGTCTGACCGGAGACTATAACCTGGTACCACAGGGAGCAGAAGCCCGATGGAGTTGCTTGTCGCTCCATCCTGCTCATTGCGGTAGGCCCTTCGGGGAGTATCGTGGTGGCTGTGGTTTAACACCTGAATGCGGGTAGAACTGTCTGGGGCGGTACAGTCAGTGTGGAGTTGCATTGCAACCGGGTGCTGGACCCATAGTACGGTAGAGGTTTTAGGTAGGCCTCGTACCCCACCAAGGTGGTTATTGTGCCATTCCACAATGCCGATCGGTACCGTTGGTTTTAGCGAAAGCTATTATTAACGGGACGCTGATCGACGCATTGTATTGATCCATTGTGTTTTTGAACACCGTGGAGTCGGGCTGTACAACGGCAGGTACCCACGTAAAGCACATCGTTCACTGTCCCAGTTTTCTGCCAATAGGAACTAAAGGGCATTATGAAATTACTTTCAAAATGACAACAAGTTGTAGAACAAATAGAATTTGGACCTGAATCAGATCATTCTAACTATGCTAAATAAAACCTTAAGTTTAAAGCAAAAATAATGGGTTTCTTTTTTCTAGGCCCATCATAAAAGTCAAGAAATACCCAAAAACGCGCTCTAATGAGGTCTTAGCGCATAGTTAAGAGCTCCGAATATCCCCCATATAAGTATGTTAAATTCATCAAGTCTGTTAATATTTATGAACTTGTAGTTTATATGATGAAGTATAATCTAAAATCTTAATACAGATCATACGCAATTTGTATATGCAGACCCGTGTGAACAGAGATCGTAAAAATGAAATAAACTTGCTGGCTATGAAGCGTCTGTTCTGAAGTAAAGAATTTCGAATACAGAATCGCCTCAAAGATGCATATGGAAAAGGTGAACACCATGTACTATAAGCCCCCATTGTTAACTGCTGAGACAAGTATACATATATATTGTGATGTCAATTGAATAAAGCGAATCGACTGTGACCGCTAGAAATTCTTTAGACCGTTTTCGAAGTAACGAATTTTTAATTATGGTAGTAAATTAAATGGTTGCAACCGAAAAATATTACCAAGTTGCCACCTGTATCAAAATATTAAAAAAAATTTTTTTGATGAAATAGAGAAACTAGAATATGTGTCTCAAATTGAAGAAAGTTTTCTTTTGAAAATATTTTTTAACAGTGCTGCCAACTTTAAACAAAATTTATTTCAATAAAATTAGTAAGGGTAAAAAATGATTGGAATATAAATATTAAAATGGAGAGAATTAAAAAAACTTACAGAATAAAACTATTTTTGAGAATTGTAACCTGTTTTAGTTCAATTAAACTGATAAATATGCTAAATCAAATATGATTATGTAAATATTTTTTCGGAAGAGTTGCTACAACAAATGAGTTATCACAAAGTTGGGGGATAAATTATTTTCCTTTTCTTCCTAACTGAGAGGGCATGGGTTTATATTAAGCGTAAGACTTGCAACTTGAAAGCTACTTTACTAAAAGTAACAAAAAATTTCTTAAACGGTTTCCTACTACTTACCCGAGATGTGTATAATTTAAATAATGTTAAGAATAAATATGCCTCTTTATTTAATTCAGTATTTTTCACACTCCCAGAGAATTTTTCCTTTCGCCGCATATTTATGTCCATCTCATTGAAGCTTATTTTTTCCAAACTCTGTTTTGAATACCATTACGAGATCTAATAAGCATATGGTACATATTTTTCCGATAAAAAGGAAGATTTGCTTTGAGTTAAGAAATCCAATGGAACAAATTTTTGGCTTCACTTAATGTTTAGAATATTCCCCAACCTGTTAAACAATGAAGTTATCTGCGCTAATGAGCTCAATGTAAAACCGTTGAAGCCTTTGAAATGCAAAACAAGTTGAAGAAGATCTCGTGATCATTTTTAACTAATTATGCTTTTTGTGGCATATTCGGTGCAATTTTTTCGCATTTGATTTGGTGTTGAATTCTCGTGACAAATTTCACACCCAACTTTAGTTAGACCGCGTGCGACATGTGCGCGTGAATCGTGGTCTGATAAAACCGCGCCGGCTTTTGTCTTCAACGCGTACACTTAACGGCTTTTATTCCTTTAATTTACCTGCTACCTGCTGCTTACTCACTTACCGACTAACCTCCAATTTTTTGCCTTGGACTAATCCACACATAGTATGGCTCTGTTTACTTACCGCTTCCACCTTTCCAATTCCTTGGGCGACTCCGCGAGTAAACTGCATATACCGCGCGGTTTTGCTGCTCCTTTTGTAGTTCCATTTGCGTATCGTATCAGAAAGTAATAAATCTCCGGTTGATCTGTCGTAAATCTTGGAATGAAATCTCGAGCCTCTTTTATGATTTCCCCACATAAATCAAAATTATCTGACCATTGCCGCGGCTAAAGTGGCCATACCAACAACGTGACACACTGTTATTCCATGTGCTTATATATATATATATATATATGTGTGTGTGTATGATGCCACTATTTCGAACGCGCGCTCACTGGTTGACGCGTACTCCACTTGAGTCACTTTCGTTGCGCGCAACTTTGTCGACGACGATGATGATGACTTTGTGCCTTTCGGCTTGTTAACTCCTGTGTATGTGCGACGCGCTCGCTGTGGCAACAATTTTATTTAAATGTATTCACTTGCTCCGTGTTCAGTGGCATTCAATAGGTGCAACGGTCTACCCCGCTCGGTGTGCGCTGATAACGCGCTCCAAAAGTGGGCACCTAAAGGCACCTTTTAAGCGTACAAAAACAAATTGAAAATCTCTATTTAACGACATACAAATATATAAATAACTGTGCTCATATTCACACATATTTATGCAAATTAACGTACGTATGCGCTTACAATGTACTGATATTGCTTGCCTGGCACAAAGAGTCTTGAGAAATTGATGCTCGAGGTGTAAGATTCCACGCAGATTCTAGTGAGAGTGAATTTTAATTATTGCTTTTGATTACAATGCTTGCTTGTTGAAAGGTAGAAGAAGCTCTGCAGTTGGTGGTTGCTTAGATAAAATGTGTGATGGTTTGCTGTTGGTTTTTGACAGTGTGGAGGCGCAAATGGTTAAAAAGAGTATAACTTAGATTAGTAATGTATCGGTAGAAATCTGATTTGCAATATTATACATCCACATATGTGTAACCCTATTTAAGAGAAGAAAAAAAGTTACTGGTTTTAACGTTGGTAGTAAACGATAAGTAGCTTCGATCTAAAGAGCTCTGAAGATTCAGACATGCTTATTAGGGTTAATTTGTTGTCCCGCCGTTATAGTACTTAACTATCCACAAAAACCTGAGAAAATGTTTTAATTATAAGAACGATAGGTAACTAACCAGATGCATCTGATAGCTGAAAACTTCCTTTGCTATTCGCCTCAAGTGTGAAAATTTCCTTTTACAAAAAATAATCTAGAGTGTTTTGACTTCTCATGAAAAATACGGAGTCTGCATTATTCCGTATGCAAAGAATCGTGATTTGAGAATCGTGAGATCGTGGTGAATTGTCTCTTACCAGTAGTCCATCTGCCTACGATGGCACTCATGTTGGTACTAGAGAGAGCAAGAGAGTTAAAATAAAAGCTCTCATTATTTCTCTTGTGCCAATCTAACAAGTTTCGGTTCATGTTTTGGTTAAGGAATCTGCCTTCCGTTAAAATTTTAGAAACATTTGCTTATTCGGCAGATTTTGCTCTCTCTCGTAGAGAAAATCAAATTCTATCATGATTGGTTTATATCTAATAGTAAATGTAGTCTACGCGGTTTATAACGTCTGAAATATATATATGTTTTAAATGGAGTTATTATAAAACTGAATAGAAAATGAAGCTCATGGGATGTGGCTTAATACGGTTTGATTAAAAGGACAGACATTGAGCTGAAGTAAAAGTCCGTCTATATGTAAGAAAATTTGGAGAAAGCATCATATTACAGCATGTCGCCTCCATTTTTCTGGATACTGGCTATTAAGAGAATACTTACAAAAGCAACTAGAAAAGTAGAAAGTAAAATCCATACAACTCATTGTATAAAGGCAAGATGTTTAGTAGTAGCTTCGATAATATGATCATTGGAACGAGGAGACAACATCCTAAATTTTCTCTTTGGTTCAACTCTAACAACTCTAAAGCACTCTCGATCTTGCTAAAAGCCTAGTCAAATATATTTTGGGAGTTTACAGTTGGCAGAGTGAGAAAAGAAGCTTTACTTCTTTCTACTGAAGAAGCTTTTCTACTGATATTGAGCAGATTTAGACTCGAAGAGTCCTTAAAACCATTAATTTACGGATAAGAATCATACTCATAAAAGTATTAATATTGATGTGAACAGAGTGTTCAGGCATGAGACGAAGAGGTAATAATTAACTAAGAAAAGGGAATTGTTTCCTTTTTTTTTTAGAAAAGAGTAAGATCTAAGCCATTAAAAATAGGCCTATCAAAATTAAGAAACTGCTAAAAATATTGGAGAAAAACTACAAACAGGGAACATAACCTATAAATAGTCATTGACAGTGTGTGTTATATTTATGAATTCATGTTAGTTGAATGCCTAAGAAGTACATCTGTGCATCCGAGAAAGGAGAAGAAATACTTTCCAAAAGGTTCATATATGACTTTGATTATGAGTATAACGAACTATTTCTGCATGAGTCCACATATGATTCTGATTAAGGGACTTAATAGACTTCTTTAGAACACTGAGGTGTCGATGTAGATTAAATGTTGTTGTAACAGCATAAAATGTTGTCTAAAAATTTGTGAGAAATCTGTTGAGGTGACAGTGCTTGGCAGATTATAAATCTGCGTTCATTCTAGTTACGTAGAAGGGAATCTCGTCGGTGGGGACCGTGTGTATTATTTTAATCTCTAGTAGTTCTCTTCTTTAATTGTTAGTCAGGCTCGAATTCAAGTGTCGCCTCCCGCTCTGAGATCACTCTGTTCGTACCTACCTTCAAACCCCTTCAAACCTACCATAAGATAGTCTAGTACTTACTTTTGGCTGTATACTGTTATAAAGTTTATTACATACATATGTATATGTATTTATATCCATGTACCGTAGGTCTCACCTATGTTTCAGTAGCAAATTCAGAAGTGTAAATTAAATTTAAGCGACTTCCTGTCAACCGACTCTCATTCTTCTGCACATAATTAAACGTCTAACAGAATACGCTGCTGTCTTCCCGAAGTCATGCATCGTGCTAACATTCGCTTCGCGCCAAGTGTAAGCGATTTATATACACGAGTGTAGGTATTTGTATGTATATGTATGTGTGTGTATGAGCTAGCGAAATCGCAGTAGCGACTTACAGCTGGCAGGGCATCAAAATCAAAAACCTGCATTTAACCGCACAACTGACAGTCCCCCTGAAGTTCCGCCTCGAATGGCTGTGGCCGCAAAATAGATTCGAACACACATTTTCGTATACATGTATGAATGTGTGTGTGTATGTCTGTGTGCTGCTTTGACAGTTCTCATAGGCATGCTATGGTATACCTGCCAAAGCCAGGCGATCGGCGCACAGTCGACCTGCCAGCGAGTTGGCCAGCCGGCCGACAGTCACATCATGCAACATGTGTCTAATCAAATTTGCCATTTGCTTTGTACGGACTGGAGGAAGATTTGCGTTTGGTGTGCCTTTGGTCGAACAACCCCAAGCAGAAGAGTTGCTAACGCTGCTATCTTTGTTGTTGTTGTTATCTTTTTTGTTGTTATGCTATTCCTTTCTGCTTTCTATCAGCACTTTTGTCTCAGCTCAGCCGTCAAGCGATATGTGAAAAGTAACTGCTAATTCTTCACCTTTCTACGTCGGTGCGTAAGCGAATGGCTTCTTTCTGCCAAATTAAAAAAAATTTAAAAACCAAACTTATGTAAACTGTATGAAGAAAATAAAATTCTTAAAAATCTAAAAAAAATTTATTCAAGTAAGGAAGAGTTAAGTTCGAGTGCAGCCTAACATTTTATACTCTCGAAATTAAACTCAAGAGCGGGGGACTATTTCCAGTTGTTGACAAAATTTTGCTTGTATTATTAAATGTTACAAATGTATACAATATCCGTTATTTAATGAAATCGTAAATGGATTAATGCCAGAAACGCGGAAATTATTATATTGGGCATTAGGGGAAGATATGAACCGATCTCATCACTTTTTGTCCTAGCCACATTATTTTTAAAATAATGTTCACCCATTGCCACGAAAATATCTCACAAATTAAGTGATAAATTCGGCTTGGAATAGAAATGAGTTGCCGAAGCCTTCAAATATTGTATATGGGGCCTGGACAAAAGTCTGGACAGATTTCATTCATAATTAGCGCTAAACCATATTGTGGTTAAGAAAATACGACTACTTAATTTTATTCAAATATTATGAACATTGACCGATATGTACGGTATAAAGTCAAACGGAAAGTCGAAAATGTCTATATCTTGCATATTGAGGCTAGAGGAGAGTCTGTATTGATTCCAATTAATTTTCGCATTAAACTAAAGTATGTTTGATAACATATTTCCAAGTAATTGTGCTAAGATATCTGACATATTGACCGATATATTCGACAGAGAGTGCACTAGAATCATGAAAATCATAACGAAATTCAGAGTATATGGCAGCTGGGGTAATTCGTGAACCGATTTCATTAATTTTCGGCATCAAACTAAGGTATATCCAAGATTATATGTTCACTTAAGTGTGCTAAGATATCTTACATATTGATCGATATATAGGTCCGCCAACCGGAAATTTGAAAATATTTATATTAGGCTGGGAGAATTACAGACCTGATTTTATCTATTTTTAGCAGAAGGGCACGTTATTATCAATAAAAGATGCCCTCTTAATTTCATAAAGACATCTTACTAATTTACTAATATTTTCGGTATAAAGTCAGTCATAGGTATTGAGATCCTCAAATTTGTTATCCGATTTGGATATTTTTAGATGAGATGAGATTAGATGCCTTCATTGGATATCTTCATTGGTGAGTGATTTATAAAGAATCTGATGGTATTTAATTTTGTGTTATATGGGAAATAGGCGTCATATTTCGCACATTTTTATACTGTAAGATGAAGATGTCAAGATAATGTTACGCCCCAAAATTTGGTTGAAACAGATCGAATAGTTGCAGAGATATATGAGGAGTTGCTGGTCAAGCTGGACAAGTCCCAGCAAGTTTGATTGATATAACTCTAATAGTTTGGAAGATACACACTCTAAACCTGTGGGTGGGGCAGGACCACACCCACTTTTAAAAGTTTTTAAACCACAGATGGCCCCTCTACGGTGATCATCTATGCCAAACTTATGTAGTAGCTTAATTTGTGACTTAGTTAGAGCGTTTTCTATTTTTTCGGTTAACGGAATTTTGTGAGCGTGGCATACGAGTTTCATCAGATGTCTCAATTTTTACTCAAGTTATCCTTCTCACATACAGACAGACAGCTCGTCTCGTCATCCTGATCATTTTAATATACATAACCCCATATCTATCTCGATTAGTTTTAGGTGTTACAAATAATCGGTAAGTAAACAAACCTATTATACTCTCTGCAACATGTTGCAAGTGTATAAAAACTAATTTGAAAATTCGTAAAAAAAATATTTAAAAAATGCTTAAAAATTTTAATAAGAAGAAAACACATTTTATTAAATAGTAGTAGATGGGGGAAGCAAAAATTTATTATAAGTGTCTTCACCGCTCTGTCACCGCTTGCACAGTTGTTAGGCCGCACGAAAGCCACAACTTCTCAGCTGCACGCTCGCATCAATTCGCTTTGCATTCGTGATCTGCGGTAAGTCAAATGTGTGACAACAATTATCAGCTTCATTCAGGCTTGGAGAGTGCCTTTCTTGTTGGTGGCAATTATAGTAACACATTTTTTCTGAAAATTTCTTTTTCGTCAAGTGAAAATTGCTGTACAAAACGGAAAGCGGTTCAACAAAAAAATTCAAAACACGCCTCACATTTCTACATGCATTCGAAAGCCCTCTTTCACATACATCTGCATGTTTGTGTGTCATTTCGTGACCCGAACTAATTATTAATTATTAAATGAGTAAAAATATGATATAATTGTGGCTGTAGTTCGAATTAATTTTTGGGACAAAAGCCCAAATTAAATGAAATTAGCCACAAAACAATTGCGACAACTGAAAATAGACACACACATACATATGTAAATGTATGTGTACATATGTCTATCTTCTTTGCACACATACATGAATTTCCTATGCATATCACTCGTGTGTGCCTGTGTGCGTATCTCGTGAGTGCGCTCACCCGTTTGATTGATCTGGCAGTTGGTAATTTGTACGCATGCACGCAGACACACATACAGACAAACATAAATACACACACACACACACACACATATATATGTGAATGAGAACATCAAATGGCAGCTTGAGATTTTCTCGGCCAACTGCTTCAAACGCGCTACACACTAAAATATGAATTGTCACTAAAACGAGCAAGAAACAGTTATAAAACAACAACAGTATAAATAAAAACAATAGAAATAGAAAAAACAACAACAACAATAAAACTAACAAGAAAAACAGCAACAATAAAAGTATCAACCAATAGCAACAAACATAACAAATACAATAAAAGGAACAACAACAAACAACCTCACTAATAAAATGTAAAGCTAGAAACGCGATCAGTTGTTGCTTACGAAAACCAACCAAAAAAAAAAAAAAAACTAGCTGGTCGAGCCGAGCGGGAGATGAAAGCTGTTGCTACGCATAATTAGCACGCACAGTCGCCAGCGATCAGAGAGGCGTGCCGCACCATTAATGTCTTCCTACATGCACAACGATCTGCCCATACATGACATGTGTGCGATTTTGAAATTTCCAATTTGGCGCTATTAACGGTCGAAAAGATAATGGCCAACGTAACGCAAACGCTTTTTAATTACACACACACGAACACACACGCGCATTTAGCGGCAGCTTTGGCTAGCTTTTGCCGCCATTCAAGTTCTGTGGCAAGAAAGTCATGAGTTTTACATATGTTCGAGAAAGCAGTGAGCGGAAGTAAATTGGAACCGGCCGCTTGGACCATCTTGGCATGGAAATGTGTCTCATGCGAATGATTTTGATGCGAATCGTCGGATTTCTAAGCTTCAAAACACTCAGAAAACATTCTATATATATTTATGTCCGTAGACGCACAAAAATTGGGGTCCATTCCGATTTCGTAGAACCAACTGTCATATAACCTTTTTAAAGCTTTTATATACGTCTTTGCCTAGGATAGTGTTAGAAAATCTTCGAATTCTTGTTAAGCGGTGTTCTTCTGCTATTTGTCCTTCCACCTCTTTAGTGAAAGCCCTGAGTTTCGTTAACATGGTAATGAGCTAATTCTGTGCGAACAAAAGTTTGTGCTGTCAATCTAACTTATTCGAATCCTGACTTGGATCCCATATAATACCCAATAGTTTGTAGACCCAGTTTCCGATCAGTCACATATTCCTACAACTCAAATGAAAATATCGAGAAAGCCTCTGACCTTAAGTGAAGCATAAGCTCTGCTGCTACTACGCGTTGGATAGGAATCTAATAAGCGACGATATTTTTCGAACATGGACAAGAGAGTGCTAGTGCTACTATTTACGAAAAAGAACTATAAATCTGTTTGCTACGACAATAGATATCCCATCTAATTCGTAATGTTAGGCAATTATTGTCATTACCACGAAGTATCGGCTAATTACAGAGTTCCCTTATTGATGTTTACTTTAACTACATATTTACAATAATTGGTAGATATATTTAACCATAGAAATTCAGTCAGCACTTGGCTGTTTTTTGTTCTTTGGTATATTTTGATGGACCTTTAACAGCTTTAACAACCTCGTTAACAGCTACGAAAGGCATAAAAAGCCGCCAGGTTAATCCAAATGCTGTTTTATAATGAATATATTGTAGATCTTGCGATCGAGTGAGCGCAATTAATCTTTACTAACACTGTCTTCTGTAACCTCCTTGTGGGTCGAGTGCATTACTTAAAAAAAAGAAAATTTTCCTCAAAAACGCGCGATTACCTTCGGATTTGAGTGAGCAGATTATTAGTCAAGGATAGGTCTGGTAGCTATGTTTTGGTAAATTAAAGTATTGTAGATTTACAAATTGCACTCTGGAAACTATGAAGAAATCTTAGAACTTGGAAATCCACAGCCAACTTTTTGTTTGATTTGCTCTTTGGATACTTGATTCGATTTGTCGATTGACACATTTCAAAAGCTACAAGCTGGGTCGTTAAGCAACTGAAACGATTTGTTTAACCGAGCCGTAGCGTTCTTTTGCAGCTGGGTTCCAACTTGTTCATAGATTTTCTAAAGAAAGTTTTGTGTTAATGCGCCAAGTGTTTTCTCAGTATCGACTATATGAACGATTTGAAGGGCTTGATATTGAGCCGCTATACTGATAATGATTCCAGTAATTAATCAAACTTATTAGTGTGTTACATTGACTTCTAACTTGTAAGCAAATAACAATTCACTCACTCTCTGATTTAAGGGTTCCTATGAAGACATAAAGTAGTAATAGTGAAGTTATTGAAATTGTATATCTTCACTCAAAGATTTCGGGATTTGCTTTATTATTTGATATTTTCCTGATAATTTCTTCTTCGCTCAGGCTCCAGAAATATTGATATCGAGCTAATACTTCCTCTAAGTTGAGCACTTCTGCAAAATAAGTTTCACTCGAAATGAGGTGTTCTTCGCGTTTGCTATTCTCCAAAAAGTACGTGAGACCGGTTCCGACGAGAATAGGGCTATCATAGCCGCTTATGGACTCAGTCTTTTAGGGTCGAAAGATACATAAAAAAATTTTCAGTCACATTGAAAATGAAGCAACCAACCAAACACTCCCTTATATAAGTTAGTCCCATAGATAAGCTACAAATGTAAATTATTTTCCCAAAAACTATCGATTTTCTGGCGAAAGGCGGTTCCTCTTTCATAAGGACCTCGCGGTTCCCCTTATTAGCCTTCTCAGTGATTTTAACCGGTCCTATTCCTATTTTAATCAGCTCTGTTAGTCTAAACATAGATCCTTATATGATCAAGGGCATCAATGCATTATGTGGCCAGACTTTTGATCAGACTTTTCGTCCTCATGTGAATGAGGTTTCAGTCTGAATTTTCTCACGGGAGATCTTTAAATTGTGGAACATCCGTAGTAAAGTTAACCTGGTTTGCTTCTGACGGAAGACTACCCTTCCTTTTTCAAACACATCATCCGATCTTTCGCCATTTCATTAACTCGTTTGCAGCATTGCATTTTTATTTCTTCACACATTTATACTCACGCATTACGCAGACCTCATTTGCTATGCGACAATGGTAACGAAACCTATTAGATTACTATCAATATTTGTGGTGTAAATTATTTTTACACTTAAGCGAGAAAATCGATTGATGCTCATTACATTCTTAAGCTGACGACATTAAGTTTACGCTTGCGCAGTGCTATTAGTGAGCCTGGCAGCAGCCAGGCTGTGCGAGGCACAGAAAATAAACGCAAATAATATACACAGACATACAGATGCAAAGGAAGAAGGCGCGCACTGGCAAAAAAGGCAGCAAGTATGAGAGAAGTGATGACGGTCAACAAACTACAACCAGCAGATAAATACAGAATTTATGACTTAATTTAACTCGAACGACGACGAGAACAGACTGGAAACAGAGCGGACTACCAGAAAAAACTAAAATAAAAGTAATAAGAACAAAAGCAAACACAAATATAGCGCGCACAGCAGCGAGCGAAAGCAGGCTCTTAGCGGCAGCGGCGGCGGTATTGAACGCGCACGAAGCCAATGAAAGGGCAAAAGAAAGATTTCGAGTGCGGCAACCGCAGGCTGCAGGAGTCTAAGTGGCGCTGTACTGGATAGTGACAAAAAGCCCAAACGGAAACCGACTAGGGAAGCGCGCACAACAGACGCGGACGCGCAAGAAACTCATCTGTGTATGTATGCATGTGCCCGTTAATGGGCGGTTGAACGGGCGGACAAGTTTACATTGGACGACGTGCAACGTACGCGGCACAAGTGAGCTTGCGCGTGTAATTCCCGATATGGACGCGTATCCATTCATATATTTGCGACACTCAAAACGAGCTGCAGACACTCACAGCCCTACCAGCGAGCGCGCTGACGGTCAAACGAATGGGTGGACGGTCGACGGATGAACGAGCCTGTACCTACAAACCGTCAGCGCTGCCGTTGCATGTGAAGGCTGATGTCTCTATTTGGAGATGCCATACAAGCGCTCGTACGCCAAGTTGTTGCCAACTGTACGCGCTGACTGTCACTTCAAGCGAATATAGCGAAGCGTGAACACAAATTCACACTGTCGGTGTTGGTACGCTCCAGATGCTCGCCGCAGAAGTGCGAATGCGAGTGCGAATTAATTTATCGGTTAATTTTGTTCACAAATTGCACATGGGCGGCGCGGATAGCCCACAATAACTATCTATCTTCTCCGAGTCCAGGTTAGCCGTTGGCAATTGGGCCATTGCCATCGCTACGGCGTGGCAGCTGCGTCCAGTAGGCGCACATTCCATAAACGCATCAGCATTTGGTGCGCATATTCCGCGGTTGCGCTTGCAACGCATCAGCTCAGGCGCGATGCGCGGGTTGTTCGCAGCGCGCTCTATTAGCGGTGCAGTTGTTGGTTCCCGTTCTCTATCAAGTGGTGAATTTATGCGCGTCATGTATATGAAATAAATTTTGTTGCGAATTAGTGAAGCATTGTAGTTGCAACAATAACAACAACAGCGACAACAACAACCCTTGTAATAACAACAAGCATTAGTTGGCGGCGCAACAATCAATGCATGTTGACGCTGTTTCCAGCGAATGAATGAATGGAGAGCGCATATGCGCGCCATATACACTCCTTCAATATACCATCATTGTTGTTGTACTGGGTTCTGGGTACGTGTTTGTTAGAAACTGTACGCATAACTGTGGCTTATTAAAATGCATTTCGCGCGCCTGTTTTGCTTTGTAAGCACTATGATCGCTTCCGGCTGTTGTGCTACTAAAATATTGGTGTTGTAAAATACGTTATTGGTTACGAACTGAGTTTACACCTTTATTGGTAGGCAGGGTTGCCACATTTTTTATTGTAAGTAATGGCTAACCAGTCTCGAAGGAAAGGTTAAAGTTAGGCGTAGCAAGTAATCATATCAAAAAATATATGTGTATTTTCTGTGAGTGATAATATGGTCACCCTGTAGTAGCGCTGCAAGAACCTTGAACCTACATTTATCTGAAATAAACACTATATATATAGTTTCAATGGTATTCTCGGGTATAAGTAGAGTCTGGTGTTATAATATCTATATTTCAGTTTCTCTCACTCATTAGCCGAATTATTAAGAGCGATGTGAATAAGCATATAAAATATTTCAGATTCTGCTAGATCTCCGGTTTCGGAGATTTTCTACAAATCTATAACGTTCCTGATCAATTAGTGTGCAGCGGATGTAAAACCTTCATAGATAAGCTCTTCTCTTCAAGATTTATTTTGCGAACTGAACTGAATTAAAAGATATTATTAGACAATACTACAAGGTCAACCACAACGTTGTTAAGCTTTTATCAACTGGCACTAATAGGTCTAAGGAAGTAAAAGAACTTTAGAAAGAATAAAGGAACTGAATGGCTCATATATTCGAACTAATTTCATGAGCGGTTTGATCGAAAAAATTCATTCAAATCTGAACCTTTTCATGTTGCTGCACCACACATTATTCAGATTCTTCACATTTGTCCAAGAAGTCCTTTTGGTGTTTATAATTTTTGTGTTCAAATAAATTTTAATACAGTTCAAAAACCTATGCATATCGCCAATCACCGAAAATTGTGGAACACCTTTTTTAGATTGTAAGAATTTGTTAGTTTATAACAACAGACTCATTAGTTTTTTGCAAGGGATTACTAGATACCTTCATTCATATAGATATGTTCTTAATGTCGGAAGACTCTATATAACTGAGTCTCTTTTATAAACGCTTTCCATTTGTTAAACAAATATTCACTTCACAGCATTGCAATCGCACCACCGTCAACCGAATCCGAATCAGGAGCTCGAATAGTATGAGGAGTGAGTAGAGATATTTTATGGGTTTTATTTTTTAAATTTAGCGTTGCTATCGTCAATATTTTGTACTTTTCGAGGTCAACTTTTCACAGGTTGATTAGTTGAAAGAGGAGGTCAGAAGATGCCTTCTATTCAAAGGGTCGTGAGTTCAAATTATGCCAAAATCTGAAATTTGGAAAATAAAAATTGAATGGTTCTCTATATATTTATATAGTTTATCATTTCAAATCTCCGAGTGTATTTCTAACGTGGGAAAAATATTCACAAAACTTTATTATCTTTTTCTAAGTTTAATTTGAACAGACTCTCCAATTCGAAATTGAAAAAAGTAAATTTCTTAACAAAATATCTTTACAATAGACAGGGTCCACCAGCAACTGTAACAGTATTTAAATAGCAGAATTATTAATTGACTACTTTTGTGTCTGTTGTTATTTCCAATCAATTTCACCTCAAATATTTCGGTTAAATGCAGCCCTAGACGAACTGACGCCCAAATATGTTGCAAAAGGATTTTACACGAATACACATATACATAGGCACATGCAAATGTTTTTTTGTCGCTTCTCATACGCTTCTCATACGCTTAATGGTACAGTAATGGGGCACGTAATGCATATCTGCGATGAGGTGAAAAATTACCGCAATTTATCTCGCGCGCCTAATACGCTCAGCAGCGCGGCAGGCAAGTCAATCAATGTTTGCATAATACATAACGCTGTAGCGCATCACACTGGCTGCATATGCAGGTCTGTATCCTGTGCGTTAAAGGCAGAGCGCTGCGGTGTGGTGAAAAGAAAGATGGTTAAAATTAAAAAGAACTAAAAAAAAAGTCGGTGTATGTGTGTTAGGAGGTCGTGCGTATGGATTATGCGCAGCTAATAACTTGTTAACACACACGCGTACACATACGCTCATGCGTTAGCTGTATATTTTTGGCTGTAATAAGTGCGCGTGTATGTGGCGCGACAAATGCATGACATATAAGTGTCATACACGGCGACTGGTGGCGGGGTACAGGTAAACAAATGTTGTTCAAAAGTGCCAGCCGCCAAAGCGCGTCTGTAGGTAGCAGCGCGACTGCCGGTTAGTGGCAGCTTAATCGCTTTTATCATGGCACAGCTTCGCTTACGTACAGTGAAACGTGCGCGCGGCTACAACGTGCTCCTGCTACCATTATGAGGAGTACGAATACACTTAACGCTTGCAGCCAGCATAATCAGCAACATTATCAGCGTCATCGCCATGGGCATCAGTCAAACACACACATATATCACACATGCGTATCAGCTTAGCCGTATGGCATTATTGGCATTGTTGCACCTTCAGCGGCATTTCACGTTTTATCGATTTTCGTCTTTCTGATCCGATTTTGATAAAATGTTTGCGATTTGTCAATGTTATTTATTTGATTGTTCTTGCGCGTTGTCACACAGCATTTTGATTTCTGTTTTTGTGAGAGAATTTTGATTCTTCATTTAATTTTTTTTTGGTAGCGCAATACTTTTAACTTATTTTGCGCCTTCTATTGTTCAGCGACTCGCTTTAGCTCGGTGTACGAGTATTTCATGCTACAAAGCAAATGTGCAGCAACTCACATTTCGACACTTCAGCGCGGGTAATCTGTGTGTTGTTCTACCTGTAGCTGCTTGTTGACTCCACAGTGTCTTTGGACAACTGGTCAATCACTTGCTAAACTACATGGCAAACATGTCCCCGTTGGAAATTATACTAAATGATACTGAACAATTGCCAGAGAGAATGAGAGATACCACCAGCTTTTGTTCAAAAAGAAACAGTTCCAATGGTAATAAAGCGAAAATTTTAACATACTATCCAATTCACCCTCTTCAGTACTATGTCTCATGCTCTAAGGTTACATTCAGTGAGCTCTACCATAAACAAATCGACAGTTCATTTAGAAAGAAACACCTTAGCTTGTTGGACTTGGAATAAAATAGTCAATAACGTAAAGACTTGGCTTCACAACAGACTTATAACTTTAATTGTCGGTCAAGAGAGATTTAGAAAAAAATATTCTCTCAGTAGTAAGGTAACAACCCAAAATATGTAAGAACAAAAACCAATGCAACATATCTCTGTATATACGAGTATAATATATGAAAGACTTAGTATTATTGTGGTAGCTGCGGAAACGTTTGCAGAATAATTTTTAGAAATGCTGCCGAGTTGTTAGTCGGACCAGATAAAAACCCATAGCCGCTCCGGTTGCTTGGACCCGACTGTTTGGGCGCGGAGAGTTTCCTATATGCTTCAAGTCGATTTATGGGTCACGATTTTTCACAACAGTAATATACTTGAGTTTGTCATTGCATACCGAAGTGTGGTCCCTCAGAGAAAACTCCTTTACGGTGTTAGTTCCAATACTAACCGAACCCAGGTTACACACAGTTTAGATTTGTTATATATTATTTTAATAACTGAAACATAAACTCTCTTCCATTTGCATAGTGATTTAGGCTCGAAAAGAAACGTACTTAAGCATCAACAAGGAAGAAACCGAAAATATACCAATCTTTGCGTCTGTTGAAGATTAAAAGAACGGAATTACAGTCGCAGATTCTTATTCACCTTATTTATAATCATTTTAAGTTTTCGTTTAAAGGAAACGAAACTCTCTTCTTCGGATTAACCAATTAACCAATTATTATTTCTTGACTATCCCTACTGTGTCTAAATCTCTTGGCATCCTCGAAGAATTTACTGTTGAGCAGTATTGAGGACAATTAAAAGATTTAAGGAATTTCCTTTGTTACCTTCGACTATGAAAACGATAGTTGTAGGAGATATCCATTTTTAAGTAGAAAGGTATGCGGTAGAATCAACTCCTCCTTGACTGTCTCGCTTTTTCGAGACTACAATTCAAACTTCTTTGATTTCATACTTTTAACCATCCAGGCGAACAAGCTGGAATAAAGTCAATTGTCTAAGTATTTTTGTGATGGATTCAAGACGCTTTTCGATACATGAAGGTTTCAATCCAATTTCAGCAGTTGCTTGACACGAATTATTTAGCTTTATCCAGTTTTAGTGCTGCCTCCTAAAAACATAACCTTACCGAACCTCTCTGCACTGTTTTAATCTTATTTATTTACTAGCGTCTTTAAATTTTATAAATTTTGTGAAGCCCCTTAACTCTCTGAGTTACTTATCCTACCACTTCTGGCTTTCCCTACAGAGCCTTCACTACAACGAGTCTTTGCGTGCACATCCCGATGAACGCTTCGTATCTCTACTTAACACTCACCGCTTACGGCTCGCCCTTCAATATGCATACTGTCACTTGTCATTCGTTACGAAATATGTTTAATAAACGTTTACAATGCGATAATGTCCCGTTGCTGACACTTTGCCGATAATAAAACATATTCTTCTCTTCATTTCATTTCATTTCTTCTTCTTCATTCTTCTGGCATTGCCAAGGCTTGGCATGTCATAGAATTCATTTGTTGTGGGTTATTAATGTGCGGCAATTTGTGAAATGTTCGTGTTGTTGTTGGCTGTCACAAAAAGGACACTCATCACGCGCTTCCACAGACGTCCCATTCAAGGACAATTCCAGTTAAAACATATTTATTTCCAAATTGTTCGATGCTATTCGCTATTATTGATAGCAAAGTTGAGTTATTGAGCATTTAAAAGTAAATAAATTGAGTTATCAAATATGTACTTTTGGTACAATTCGGTTTTTGATGTTGACAAATGTGCGAATCGAATGAGCAAACAACTTTACTTGTTCTGTTTGCTTTTGAGAGGAAAGACAACTTGCATTGAATTATGATTTCATAATATGGTTTTATTATTTTCAAAACTGCTGTCCAGTTGACATGAGCATTATATTAAAAAAATTTTTTAATTTTTTAAAAAACGAGATTTTTTTTTATATAATGCTAACAAACCTTTTAAATTGGAAAATAAAGTCGAAAAGAAACATTTGTTGTATAATAAATTATATAATATCCACCCAGCATGGATTTAAAAAGTACAAAATTGTTGTGATAATTCACGAATATTCAAGTAACCGTGGCCAACTTCGCTTAAAACACGATCATAACAAACAAAAAGGAGAAAATATGATAAATATTTATATATAATCGTAGAATTCATACACAGCTTCATATTTTTAGAAGCTCTCTGGAAAATTTTATCTCGTTATTTCATGTATTCTCTTCATCTAGAACAGATAGAATTTCAAAGGGATTTCTGTCTAACTTTTAATGTCGCTGGCACTTGTGGATCGTGCCTTGCTTTCCAGCAAATTTTCCTGATGAATGCATTTCAGTACTTCGTTATATTTTTTTTTAACTCAGGGGTTCGATCAAGTATTCCACCAACATTAAAAAGCTTCTTTTAGCAGTAGACAGACAATAACAAGCCTCCGATTGTATTTTGAAGATGAAAAAGCTGTTCATAAAGTCCATTAGCTATTCGGAGACGCTTTTAAAGTTATATGATCCACCTTTATAGGCTAAGAACAAGATGCAAATCAAAAATAAAGAAAGGCCCTGAATTTCACGATAAACTGTTAAGTGATCTTAGTACATCACGGTGTTTAGATCATTTCGAGTCCGTGATAAATCTGGTAACGATCAATAATGATAATGTGTTCTAGTGCCTTTTGTCTGATATGAGAAAGAGTTGGCCACTCGTAGAAAAATTTAAGAACTTTTTCTCTGTTACCCACGAGGTTATAACTACAACAATTAATGTTGTAGTTGAGAAAAAATGTTTCATGGGTGTTTCGTTATGGTCTAATGAACCGTTATAATTATTTTCCTGAAATATATGTCACATATCATAGTCTACATCTGCTTACGTCTGTTGTATGTACGTGTACGTGTTTGTTTCTACGAAACCCCGAAGCCGTCAAGTTGTTCACCCTGCGAGCTCAAGACCATCTGTCAATGGCAAAGCTAATAACTAAATCTAACCCTTTTAATAAATGGTTGGATTGTGTATCCCTCGATTGTTAGTTCGTTGTGTCCTATAGACCTTTCTTATACCTAAATCTCCCGCTAGGAAGCTGGTTTAATAATAGACGAAAAACAGTCCATTTTGGAAGCATCGGTATAAATGGAGACAATGTCATATTTCCTCTAAGCACTACAGTTTGATGAGAAACATCACCCGAAACCAATAATTCCAGTTTAATATCAGGACCATGACTATTGTAATTACTCCGACTCCAACGTCCATACTCACTTAGTCTGATTGCTAAAACTATTACAAATTAGCGCTTCCGGTAACTAAAAGTATTTACCATGACTTTTGCAGTGATCAATGTGCATATATTATATTATATACAGATGAAATCCATAGTTAAACTTTTGAAAGATGCTCAGCTGAGCTTCTTCTACTTGTGGTGATCGTCTACTTGTACTTATGTTCATACGATAATTTGACATATAAGTTTTAAACTCAACTCGCGTTAATATTTTATACCCGAATTACATTGGGAAGATGAACATGTCTACTGCGAGTATGAGAACGGTCTTCAGCTTAGAAAATCAACTGTTTAGTTTAGAAGATAACGGTGGCATAACTCCACATATTTCAAGCAATTGTGGTATTATTTTATGGGAATTATTTTAAGTCTCATGTTCAATAATAAACCATAAATAAAGCTTTATGACAATTTCGTACGGGAATATATGTGATCTGCATGACAGAAGAAAACAATAGTCCCATATTCCACGAAACGATGTTGGAGCTCGAAATTCATGGAAAGCGAAGTCAAGATTGTGGCTGAAATTTTATTGCTGAAGATTTGACTGCTCTATATATATTGGCATATTTTTTTGATGCTGAGGATATGAACATTTAATCGTGAACTTTTGTAAACGCTTATGTAATCGTATTCGTGCCTAGGATAACAAAATTTTTTAATTAAGTAAATATAATATCGGTTATTTCTTCTAAAAATGTCATAATCCCAAAAATAATGTATTAAACACTTTCAAAGACACCAAGAACTCAGCTTATTACAACATGATAATTTTCTCTCAAAATTTTGTTCATATGTCCATCGGTTTGTACTGCTACCCAGTGGTGCCCAACAAATATAACTTACCAGACCAATTTAAAGCAATGTCGATGATGAAAAGGTTGTCGTTTTGCAAAATGTTCAAAAATTGTTTGTCTCTGCTCCCACATAGCCTTTGAACCCACATTTGCTTCAGTGCATAAAGTGACTCAGTGCAAATCAGACTTGTACTTGCACTTCTTCTCTGAACAACACTGTATGTAATGATTGGCTTAACGAGGATATATGTTATTCCAACCTGTTTGGTAGGAAACGAAAAGAACTTTAATGAATTAAGATGCGTTTATGATAAAATTTATAATATTTAAATAAAATTGTATAAAGTAATATATATTTTTTATTACAAATGTCTTGCTCCACAAACTACACAAACCTTTATTCATATATATTATGCATATATTAATGCCTTCCAGCTAATATTGATGTTCCTCTTACATAATTTTATACAAACACATATTAATATGCTAATTTTCTCCTACTATTAGCTTATTAGTTTTTTTTTTTGTTTCAAAAAAGAGTTTTCACGCTCAATCCATTAATATTGAGTGCAGCGCAAAAATTTCCCAAAAATATTCCAAACTACCCCATCATTATCAAACCACCAAATAATGCAGAACAATTACAAAGCGTTTTTGTTTGACATTCCAGTCAAAAGGTTGTACCCACAAACATATTTTAACATTGCTGCCAGGTGATTAATGAATTCACCAACTCAACAGTAGCCGCACTCGCCACAAACGGTGCACGTAGCAAATGAGCGAGTGACGCGTCTTCACAGTTCCAATTATTAATAAAAAGTAGGCGCTCCAAAGTTTTTATGGTTCTTCATTGTTTTGGCTGTTGTTACTTTGTTTTGAAAATTTGGTGTTGAGCTAATTTATGCATTAGCAGGTGCTTGCGCGGTCAACCAGCGGCAGCAGTGGCAGCGTTGGCTAAACTAATCATGCCGCTGATGGTCAGTCAAAGTCGCTCGCTGGCGCGCGGTCATCCTGGAATTTTTTTTGTTGTTGCGTCATGTCATCCGTGGCTCAAGCGAAAGGTGCGCATGCTGTACTTTGGATTTAAATATATTCCACATTTAAAAAAAATTCTGTTCGATAAAAACATTTTACTTAAAATTTTTTGTTGCTTATTTTTGTTGTTGATACCTTGGCCGTTTGTTTGTGTAGGGTGCTGCGCTGTTGTTGAAGGGGTTGCTGGCGCATATAATTTTATGCTTTCATATCCTTCTCATCCCTTTTTTGTTGTACTTACTACAAGCGCGTGGCGCGCCCACAAAATATGCCTAAGCGTTAAGTTGTTTTGTTGCTTCGCGAGCGGTCGCTTCAACAATTCATCAAAAATGCGCTTATCACAAAAAGTCTCCGGAAGGCGATACCAAGAAAAAACACGAAATCAACAAAAACAAGAAATGTAACAGAGGCGCTGAGTGCAGTGCCGCACAAATGATGCATTCCTACCGCGCATGTGCGCTGCTCCAATTGACGCACCTTGTTGTCGCTCACTAATACCCAAACGCGCAACCAAAGAACCAACTGTTCATCTAACGGGCGGTCGGTGGCAAAGGCGGCGTGTATGCGTGCGCTCTGGGCACTTTCATATTAGAGCTGAAGAGCTGAAAGGTCAATATGATTGTGACTAACAAAAAATTTTAAGTGTTTACAGCAAATTTATTCAAACTATAACAACACACATTATTGTTATTTTTCTTTTTACTAACAGTCACTAAATGTTGCGGTAACATTTTAATAACAGCCTTTGAAGCCCAGCGGAAATGCGTTTGCGCTCTGCGCCAACGTCGCGCGTCGGCAGGTGAATTTTTGATGAGCGCGCACGAACGGTTGAGTGCATATGCGCGCGCAAGATGCATGTTGAAATCTTTTGAGATTAAAGAAAAAATTGGAAAAGTGACTTGAAATTGTTGAGGAATTCGTATAATTTAATATGCGCACCTATGAAAATTAGCGCGTAAGTATGGGCTTTAAGTAATCGCGTGCCACAAGCGGCAGGCGCGCGGCAATGCGCGGTTGGTTGCAGTAAGGAAAAAGAGTTTGTGAAATAAAAAACCACTATTATAGTAATACAACTAAGCGATGCTGCATTTTTGTTGCAGCAAGCAAGCGCGCAGCTGTCAAGCGCTTTGAAGATTTGGTGCAACAATTAGCTGCTAAACGCTGCGCACACACATATTTACATATTAGCATAAGCTAATACAACATAAGCACATACTTACAGCTGCAACTCTATTTGCTTCATGTTCTAAATATTTTTTTTTTAATACTAAAACTCTTCGTGTTGTTAATTTGTTGCGCAAACGGCATCCTCTGTTCTTTAACCAATCGCATCCGTTGCTTCAAAATCGTCTGTTGTGGCATTTCATTCAATAAAACAAATTTTATTTGTTCGCATTGCGTGATTGCCACAGCAATTTCGTGTTACTTAAGTGCGCGCGCGTTGTAATTAGCTGTGTTTGTTGTAGTGTAGAGTGGCCGAGCAGCAGCTTTCATGTCAGTCATTCTTTCACTTAGATAACGCGATCGGCTGGAGGCAAATGTCGGCATGTGTCCGCATATGTCTATGTATAACAAAAAAAAGTCAAGTACAGTTGTTCTATTTAGATAAAGAATAGATTCGAATATACATTGTTAAGGAAAAATAAAGTAGAAAATATAAATAAAATTCAATTAATTCAATTATTTTTCGATGGCTCAAAGTAATGTGGCATATTTCTTTTAGATTAGCATAAGAGGTTCTTTTGCTTTAACATGATTTTGTGTTTATTAAAGGTGTATGTTTCTCAAGCCACAAACATGTTCGTTTGAGGAATTAGAGATCTCAGCTAGCCAAAAAAAGAGGTAGATATGTATAAGACTAGATATTATACAAAGCAAAATGATCAGAATGCAGATGTAGAAAGTCAGCCTATCCAACGATAGTTTCTGAAACTGCGTATGTCGCGCCCACATTATAAAAACTCCCATCTTTAAAATTTGTGAAAACTTCAAATTTCGAAAATTTTTCTAATATTACACTATAGATATGGTCATACCCTCTTTTTTTTAAATTATTTTAACTCACAAACTAGTTGATCAATGTTAAAACATATTTTTCTTACAAGGACCTCTAATTGTATCAAGAAAATTGGCAAAGCCAGCTAAATTCATTCTAGACTTCATCTAACATTATTTCGAAAATACAAAGTCTGTAATACCTGTAGAATAATGGGAGCACATCTGCTGAATATTTCTAAACATATAATGAGTTTTTAACGAACTAGATGTTATGACTTCTGAGTTTCTTCAGATAAAAAAAAAATTTTAATTTAAATTTCTGAATTGCACCTTTGGAACAGCTCGGTAACTATCTACTATACGAATCTAATAAACCCAACAAAAGGTGGAATGATTCGAATCAGAGGGTTTGAAGAGATTTCATGAAATTCCAGAATCATACTTAGATTAGAACGTCATTAAGGCATTAGACTTTTTATTATTATGCAAACAGGAGGAAGTTGGCAGTCTAGGCCCAATATTATTGCAATTTTTGAAACGGAAAGCTGTTCTTTCCACTAGAGAAACAAGACTATAAACAGAACAGAAAATGCAAATAGAAATGCATTGAAAGACAAGCATTTAATTGATTGTTACATACAACTTTGAAAAATTCTAACCTCAAATCTCATGTTTACTCTATAGCAGTAAATATAAGTAATTTATCAAGAGAACTATTTTTCTAGGAAAATCGAAAGAATTGAAAATAAATTAGTAAATTATTTAGTATTATAGGAAAATGCTATAAATTAAACAAATCCTCTATGAAAAATTTGAATATAAATTATCAGATTGATGATTGTAATATGAAAATAATTATGAATCAAAACAAAGATACCTAAAAGTTGGACTATTAGCTTTAAAATTGTGCTTAAACTTACTTGACATTTTCCTTTTCTAAAAATTAGTCTAAGACTTAATGATAGTTTTGCAGCAAAGACCACTCAAAATATCACAAAATCTCATCGTCAAGTCGTTGTACTTACGTATTGAAGACTAAAGCAAACAAATATTTCCTTGATTACTTTGGTGATCAAACACTCTCTCTAATTTCTAAAAATTTAGAAATTTAAAAACAAATTAGAAAAATTTTTAATTGATTGATTCTAAAAGATTTAGATGGCCTCTCGTTGAATGCCATCCGTAGTTGTGTCATGTTGCGTAATGTCTAGCGGGAAAAATATGTATATAAGATAACGGTACTTTATATAAAGCTTATGTAAGTAGAATATGCATAGGTATCTTTAGGAGGGCTTCCGGTTATGAATGGAAAAGCTCGTTGAGTCTTCGTACTAGTATTATTGGTTCCAAGTGTCCCTTAATAGCGTCCTGAGTTGTATTGGAACAATTTATTGAAATTTAAGGTCATTATCAAATGTATTATGAACTCTCCATGTGTTTAATGAAAGGATAAAATAAGTTTTTTTTAATATTAAAGAAAGTAGCAGAGTGAAAGTTATATACAGAGATAAACCATATATTTGGATAAACAATTTTTGGAAATTAAATTTTAATTTGTATCACGCTTTAAACTAAAAAAAAAAAAGATTTTTTTTCTTTATTATTCCTACATTCATTGCCTAAAAAAAAAATCCATTCAATACAGTCAAATGTCCACAACTTCTACACAGAAAGAATACCCCACACCCACTTTCTGGCAATGAGGACATTCCACAACCATCCTTGTGTTGAGTAAACACTCAATGGAAAGTATGGTAAGTACGTGTGTGTATGTGGATGTATATGTGTACGACTGTCAAATACAATACGATAATGGCGTCCGTGAAGCGGTCAAGCCCATATTGCAACGCTCACATCCATATTGTTGCCAGCAATGGTTTTTCTTAGCAGCAAGAGGGTTTTTCACATGCACCAAATGTTGTCTGGCCATTAGAATGGTGCCCTTAATTGAATTACCCCACAGAGTCGTGGGCATAAGCTCATGCGGACTCAACGGGAACAAAGTCACCCTTCAAGCTTCAAGTGTTTTTATTGGTCACACAAGCGGGTAGATAGCATAGCATAGCATGGCGTGGTATGGTATACCGTATTTGTGCAGAGCCATCGAATAGAGTAACTAGCTGTGCATGTGCAATGAAAGGATCGATATCGGGAACACTGCAAAAAAATGTATGTGGAATTGTGTAGTACTTATATATCTTTCCAGATACGTCTATTTCATAGATTTAACATCGGTAAGAAGACCGTCTTCCTTAAGGATTAGTCCATATGGTCCATATTTGTCAAGTGGAGACTTTGAAAGTGATCTAAAGACTTCTACTGAGACCTCTACCAGTAGCTTTCGAAACTGTTGGGCTTTCGAGGGTTTATATTCTCATTCGGGACTGCACCACTAAATAGCTTAATCTATAAACTATAGTTTTAGTCCAAATTTAGTTAAATCTAGTGGAAGAACCCAGTAACTAAATTTTTTACACTGTTTCGAAATTATAAAACCCATGCAATTTTGAAGCTTTTAGCAATACAAAAGATTAATGAAGCCAGAATCTTGAAAAAAATACGGAACATTATCTTCTCGAACTGAATATTGTAAAATTTTTCGAACTGCCAGCAAATTTACTGCAGGGTTGCTTTAATCTTTCAAAGCTTGTCAGTACAAATGTTACCCGATTAACGCTATGTCGAGTCTTGAGACGCAATTTGCATTCAAATTCATGGCTCTAATCCAAAGCAGACTTTCTCAGTTTTCATACTCAAGCCAAGATAATAACTGAGCATTTCAAATGGATGGGGTTAAAAATTCTACCGATAAAACAGACCTGTTCATGTAGATTGGACGCTAGATACTTATCTTAAATAGAGTAGTTGTAGTTTTGCCTAGTATGATGACAAAATATATTTCTCTTCATTTTCTTAAGAACTCTCTTACAATACTTTTTCTGAAATACTAAATATTTAAGAAATCCTCTTTCTCTATAAAGTTCTTCTTTAATTTTATAAAACAAATCAAATAAACATACTTTTCTAGAATAATGTTATATTCTTCTTTACAAAGCTAATTAAATGATGTTTATAACATTAACTAGCATATCTATTATAAAGAAACGGGTATACAAATTGAAATACTCAGCCTTAAGTTGAGTTAGACTAGATATTCAGGCTGTAAATATACATAAGCTCCAACTAAAATCATATTCGCAAACCCTCTTCAGATAATGCTATAGGCACTGATAAGTTTATTAAGGAGTTTCGATATACAGTACCACCCAACCTGGAGATTACAACGGGAAACTTTCAAACAGGCCCTTTGTGGTACTAAAACCCGCTGAAGATGAATTAAACCCTCATATATCGACGAAGCGACCTGATTCACTAAATTTTCTAAATTTAAATCACTAAATTTTGAAACCATTAAGTCAAATTCGTTGGCTGAAAGTGTAATGTAAAATGTGTTTTAACTTTACTTTCGCGAAAGTGGAGTAGTCCAAAGGTAAGTGTCGAGCCTATGTCGCTTTTTTGTGGACAATTTCGGCGATAGCTCTCCTGCATGGATGGGAATCAGACAATAACAAGTGAATATCCAGTATTAAATTGAAAAGAAAAATATTATATTTTAACGAACATAAAACAAAAATAACAAAATTTGTATCACAGCTCCATGTAAGTGAGAGTTTTGGGTAAAAAAAGGATCAAAAATGAATTTCCGGAGCAAAAAACCAAAAAAAAAACCGTGATATAAAAAATGATTTCCATATTTAATAAAATTACACTAAATTTTTCAAATATATTGAGTTACACAAGGCGATAAAGGTGGGCAGTTGTTGGCTTCCACATATTTTTATTTACATGAAATAGGTAGAAACTTATTGCTCTGTGTAATAAAACAGTTTTAAGCGGTCTTATGGGGTTGAGTTCGATATATTATCAACTTAAGCAAATATTTGGATTTATTAAATTAACTTTTAATAAAACTCGGTAAAAAAGGCCTCCATATATTTATTACACCGCTATTGTTGTTGTTTTATTTAAAAAGAATATTCTCGAAATTTTTGAGAAATTCTAGTTGACAGTCCTTGACCGGAAATAAATCCAGGCGCAATTCGTCTACTTAGACTCGAATGTCGTGGAAAGCGTTCCTCCTACAATCGATATGGTTGATTAATAATAGTATTGTACCAAGTTCAGGTTTTCGAAACCCAGATAACGGGTGGTGCGCCACTTTGAGGCACTATCATGTGCATCTATTTCTATTTCCAGTTGCTGGGGTAGATCACAGTGCTGTTCTCTTTTAATCTACTATTATTAAAGGGCAATCTTGAAATTCTAATTATATTACTATCATATATACACAGACCTAAACGAACTCAATAACTTCTTCACTAGTTTCTCAAACAATTTTGTGGTGTCTTCATGCAATTTAGAGAAATTTTTACCCGTGTATTCGCAACGCAATTGACCATTGGACCGACCGCCTGTAAGGATAACCAAAACCGATTAAATTTGCTGGTACAAAAAACCATTAGTATGGCGCAATGGCATTCGAAAACGGTATTTTAACTTCGCTTACAAGCGACAGCACATGGAAATTGTTTGCTAGGGGAAAAAAAAGAATGTGAGTGTCTTATTAGAAATGCAAATTTGTCGATGACTGCAAAAAGTATTCACAAAGGACTTCTACCTCACTTCGATACACACACACACAACACATATAGTCACACACACACGTATATGCATATAGCAAATGACAAACGGAAGGTGAAACGCTTGAAGAAAGTAAACCCATCGCACGATACCTTTCAACAATAATTGGCGCAACCTCGGAGTCCTTGCGTTCTCACGTCCTTTCGCCCATCCTGTCGTGCTTGCATTGCGTATGAAATGAGCAATTTGGGTGCCTGCATGTATATGTATGTGTTTAGAAACAGGTGCATGCATATATGTATATGTGTGTGTGTTTATAAGCTAGCTCTGCTTGCCACAGGGTCACTTCGTATGCTTTCACAATGACAAATTTAATGGCATTGCACACTTTTTGCTTCAATTCCAGCGAACTGTACTGAGGCAATGGAGGCTTGTTCGAGCAATTATTTAATTTCAGCAATTACGTGTATACAGGAATATGCACAGGGCGATTTTTATTTTATTTTATTTTTTTTGAAATTGTTAGAAAATGTAAATATTAGAGAAGACACTTTGATTATTTACACACTTTTCAGTCGCATTAATCCTTGAAAAGGTATATAAATTGCTATTTATCTGCTTTTTTTCTATTTTATAAACAAATTTTTATATTTTTTCCATTTCAGCGCTCACATATACAGATATAGGTATGACATCGATTAATCGCCTGCAATTAATCGTCTATTGAATGTCAACTTATTCATCATATGAGCGCTCAGTTATGCTTGTATGTATGGATGTACATTTAGTCAATAATATATTCACAAGTTTGCGTATGTGTCTAGCTACAAAGTACCCCGCATCACTTTGTCAACAATCTCGAAAAGTCGCGTCGAAAATTTTTCGGTGGCAGGTTACAGAGTGTCGCTCATTGTTTGCCATCGCTAATGAGATCACGTACGTGAGAGCTATATCATTCTTTGAAAAGTTTTAAAGCAAAGTTACAAAATGTTTTGTGTTTATAATACCTTACATTGACAATCTTGCTTTTCTCCCATTGAATCGCACACACACCTACACTATTGTATAAAAATTAGAGAGCACGACACATTTCGATTTAAAACAAATAGAAATATAACAAATTACGGCAAGTTTCATTTAATATTTGTATTATTATTCATATTTGCAACTCTACGTGATACTTATCTACGAGTAACCTTGGATCGCTTAGTTCCGAGAAAGTTCCTCTTTGTTATTATAAACGGGAAATACAAATTATTGAAGGTTATCGATCCCTGACGTCTATGCTGCATGTCCCCGATTGAGAGAGTCCAAGTTACAAATGGTATCTGAAATTTTTTGAATCTTATTTTGCAACTTAACCTAACCTATATATTGCTAGTATATTTATGAAAATCTTTCTTTGGCAGACTTTCTTCTTTATATGGGAAATATTAAAAGCGAAAGCGTTAAGAACCATTCACTGAACTATGCCGAGGTCCTTATAAATATCATAAAGCAGATAGTTCCATTTTTGAAGGTTTACTGTTACGTCTACACACAAATTTCATATTTCTTTCTGGATAAGTTCCTCTCGCACTCTTTAAAAACTTCACTAAACTTCACTATTAGTTGATCAAACCTTTTGCATTTCTATATGATATATTAGAAAAAGTTATTAGGGCCTACAAAGTCTAATTTGATCCACCAAGTTGATCGGTTACACACTCCATGTTTTTAAGTTGAAGGCAATATTGCTCCTAGGTTTAATAACATATACAACAGTGTAACTATTTTCTAAATATGAGTAATTCGAATTTAGTCTATTATATATTTGGATTTGTTGATAGCGCCCATGTAAAGACTAGGAATTGAGAGAATTTGCCAAGATCACTTTAGAGTAAAAGAGAACCGGCGAAAGAGATACTGAATGACGGTGTTTCAACTCGAAACCCAGAAAAATGGGATTATTATATTATGTATAGTATATATGTCTGGGCGAATGTGGATTTACTATACTCAATACGAATCAAATTGATTTCCTCTGTCTCTTTTTAATCACCTATTACTTAGAAATGAATCACAACACTTTAATTCCCCTGTTTATGGAAATTTATTGCGTTATTTGCATTTCCAACTACTCTTCTCGCCAGAAAACATCTGAGACTCCTAGTACTTATTTAGAGGACAGTAAATCGTAAGTTATGTAGACAATCTTAAAGGACACCGTCATCTCACAGGGGAAATCTGAACTTCGTAACTTTCCTTCTGTACTGGTAAATTTAAAAATATTTTTGCCCGCCATTGTAAGCTTATTACGGATTGAGACTTAAGGCACATGAAATCTTCGTCTACATTCATCGCCTACCACTCACCATTTCTATTATATATATTTATAAGTATATACCAGAACTGAGCAGTAACATTTTGGAGAAAAACGTAGAGCGCGATATACTGATTAAAGCGATTTTACAACTTTTCAATACCACTTTTGAATGAGGCAAATGTCTTTTGCTTCAAAATAAACCATAAATTTTTGCTAAATTTCTTAACAGCGAGCATTTTTTGAGGTGTGATGATAGTAAAAACTCGTTAAGTATTAGTTTCGGAGAATCTGAAAGGAATTTGACGCCCAATTCAAATAACTTTGCTATATGTTTCATGGTTGAATAGGTCGATTGTGTGGACGAGTGGCTTAGTGTACAAAAAATTTGCGAATCTACATTTCGATTCTAAAATCTGATAATGAATTTTGTGGAAAGTCCTTTCTTTCAGTAATGCTGCTTGGGGCTTGTCACTGTCTATCGAGAAATGACTGATAGTAGAGAAAATTGATTACTAATTACTAATGAATGTCACTCGAAGGTAGGATTAAACCATGGTTATCAAAACCGCTTTAAGAAACGATCTGAAACGAATCTGGTAAGTTCAATCAATCAAGTTTATCTCTGTAAGGTTTTATTATGTAGGTCGCTTAGTAGAATCGAACAAGCACAAAACCAGTCAAGCTGGCAATATTAAGCGGTCTTTCACTTTCAATTTCAGAACAAAGAAATATTGAAAGATTTGTTAAAATTCTGGACTGACAATAGCAAGCACTATATGCCTAGTAAGGTCTGAAGAATGACAGCGATATTTTATTGGTGTAGGAGGGCTGTTGAACCAGGTGGTATGTTCTAAGGTTACTAAGAATGGATGGATTTGTGATGGAGAGATATGGTATTAATATAATAGAGAACAATTCGCCAGAGTAGTTGGCATGAGTAGTTATACTGAGGACGACATCTTGTATAGCCCAATTAATTTCAAATTCTGAATCAGTCTTCCCAAAGCCACGATTTCAACTTTATTGAATTTATATATAGAATAGTGCTACTCAAAAATCACTCTGTTTTTGTTGTTGTTGTTGTTGTACATTACCTTATAATTTTGAGAAATTCTAACGAGTCGACAGTCCTTGGCCGGATAAAAATTAATGTTCGCTGCGCTTACACAACTATCGTGCGTGCAGATTAGAAACTGCCGTTCCGCCTTCAGATTATGTTTAGAATGGCCAATGAAACGATTAAAACCCGTTATCACGTATACGAAAATACTTTCAATTTTCGAAATCGGAGTCTTCAGCTTCATTATTACTACATTTTCTACGCTGAGTTTCTTTTTAAACGGTAATGAAAGCTCATAAATAACACCTTATAGTATGAAAATAAATTTCAGTCGATTCCTAAAGTCAAATATTTGTCCACTTACTTGTTTCCAATAAGTAAATGTCTCAATTTTCGGTCAATATTTTCCGGACTTTTTAATTTTTTATATTTTGGCCATAATTCTTGCTTGCCACAGTGTTGCAATTTCATGTGAGCGAAGGTGTGTGTGTGTATGTGCAACGCAAAAAGCTTTATTGAGCGATATTGTTGCGCGCGTATATATGTATTTTCAATATTTGTTTATGTGCGTGTGTGAGCGCCATTTGGTGAAGGGTGTTGAGCGGTAGATTACACACATTAGTCGATATCGAATTTTGACAAATTTATGAGATAATTGCAAGCGGCAATTGTACAGAGTTCGGCGAAAAATATATGCGCGCTGACAAGCCTTGCACATACATGCATATGTACGATTGTGGGTAGATAAATATGTGCGTCAGTTTGTATGCAATGTCTACTCGCACGCCCGCCGTAAACTTTGCGCGCATGGTAGCGCCTTGTTAGTCACCCAGCAGCGCCATCACCAACGTCAAGCCATTCGGCTTCACCGTTGTAAGCGGACATGTTGACGATGGTGTTCGGGAACACAAAAAAAAAAAAAAAATCCGAACAAAACCTCGGTCCGTTGTACTCGCTGTGGCTCCTTGGTTAAATTGCCTTTTCGTGCTGCCGTGCGGTTTGTCGCGGCGCCTTATCGCTGCGTTGGTTTCCGCAATGCAGCTACCTAGTAATTTCGCGTAAGTGGGTTCGTACAACACTCCTGTCATACACAAATGGTTTCCTGCAGGAGCTCGACGCGCATTGCGTATCGAAATATCGAACTCATAACTTCATCATCGCAGCCGCGTCATCACTTGGCCATGCTACCAGCCGACTTTTGGTATTTACTGGGTTAGGTGATGGCGTCGGTGGGTTTGTTTGCCGATTGAGTGGTAATTTTTCTGCGCAACTGTCAATTCGGCCATAACTGATGGCTTTGTGGTAAGTGAAATAGACGCTTGCCAGATAAACTGTGGCCATACGGACGATATATGGCTTGATTGTTATGGTAGTTTCCGCACGTGTTGTTGGTTTTATTGGGGCGCGGTGCTGCACCAAATTATTGTGGAAGTTGGAAGTGCAAAGCATTACGCAACCGTGCGATAATGCCGAATTTGCCAATCAAATGTACATATTTTATTTGTGTTGCAAGTTGTTGAGTGCACATTTTTGGTTATCGGGAAATATGAATCGATGTGGGTAACAACTGGGTAACAGAATCAATGCTTAGACCAAGCTTGGTAACTAATTTTTGTACAGTTTGCAGTCATGGCTTATAGAGAAAGCAGGTATTTTAAAGGCATTTCAGGGGGCTTAGAGGGTGTTATCGGCATTCCAGATATCTCAATTCAATTCCATGAAAAATTCGAAGAAAACTAACTACTACGATCAAACCCTCTCTTGGGTTTGGACTCTCCCCTCAAACCCTTGTTCCCTCTCTCTCTCACTCCCAATTAAATCAAGAACTTTTTAGGAATCTTCCATCGTGCAGCAATAAGCATGGTAAAAACAGCCGATGAGTATTCTCACGACAGTCGGATCTGCGAAACCAGAACATATCCGGATTTTTATCTGCTCAAGTCGAGTCACCTCAACAGTATTCTCAAAAATTATTTGAGGTATATTTTCAATAACAATAGATGATAAGGTAACTCTTGGTATGTTCGAAAAAAGATGCTGCGTAATATTTACGGAGCTTAACTCATTGTTAGAACATCAGAATGACGAAATTATATTTTTTTGTCTTTTGTCTTGAATTGCCAGTCAGCGCTACGTCGATCTAGGAGAGTCTTTTGATCCACGTCTAAGAAATTGGGTATCATAAAGTGCCAACGTTCACTCCAAGTGGTTGCTTTATTACCTTTGGGGCGAGGATTACCCTATTAAATAACATCATCTACTGTCAGTTTGAAGATAACACTTATTTCTTGACTTTTCCCTATATAAAGTTGAAGCAACTTGATTTTCACACGTCTTAGCAGATTTATAACGGCCTCAAATGTCTCCTCGATAGATAGGTTTCTCTCGTTTTTGAATTACGGCAACATAAATAACACAATTAAAACTGTGCAAGTATGATCCTCAGCCTAAGGTTAACCTAAACTATAGAAATCAGAAAAATCAGAAATCTTTTAAACATAAGTATGGAGTACGATCTCGATTAGGGATCTCTGCGTAAAACCTTACCTAACCTAAACTAAGAACTCATTAGTTATAGAAGTATTTAAAGCGGTGCCATCTGCAGTTTCTAAATCTTAATACTGGAAAGAAATTTATTATAGAAAATGTTTTGTTTGACGATCTCGAGGCAATTTTTATTTAACCAATATAAAAACTTATTTGTTAAAATTATTACAAAATTAAACATATCCTTGACCGATAAGTCGCCCTTCTTTGGGTTCAACGTAAGAAATCAGATTGGTTATGCGAACATCTTTTACGTATGAATAGAAAACGTTCGTAAAGGAAAGCAACATTAGATGATCGGTAAAATGAGATGGGTATTTATAGAGAAATCACAAAATGGAACGCCTAGATGCAAATATACTTCCTTACAAACATTTTTATAAGACATTTTCAAAGTCTTCAAGCAAACCATATTTTAGTGAGACGATGGGGATCTTTAATACTACTTGAGCCGCCTGATTGTTTATGTTCATAAATCAATCGCTGATAACTACTAAATACACACATACAAACATACTTACCTACAAATGTCTACGGCAATTCATGCTCACATTTGAGGCAGGCAAAATTAAAATCGAATCTCATTTTAATGGCCGATAAAACTTGATGAGAATGAGAGAAACATAATGGGGTTTCACCAATTCTTGTTTGTCATTTTTTGCTTTTGTTGTATACAGATTCGCATTTTCTGCGCTACGCAAGCAGCAAGACTCAATACGCTCAATGCGCTACACGCACTTTCGGTTCATTTATGACCCAAGGTGCTACGAATTTCTACACCCGACGGTATCGGTGTCGGTGATGGTAACGGGTGACACCGACAACATTGACGGCGACCGCGCCGAAATCAGGCTGCCACGGCGACTGTGACTTTGACGCTGCCAATTTCAAAAGTATTGTTGTTGTGGTACAAAAACAAAGGTACGGTACAAAACAATAAAAAACGGCGAAGAAGAAGAAGAAGACGCGCAACGCGGCGATCTAGCGGCAAACAATGCAGCGTCCAGCGCAGAGCATACGCACAAATGGCAATAACAACAATAACAACAACAACAAAAATGTTGAGTATTTGTATTGTGGAAAAATAAAAGTATTTTTACGAGGCATTTGGCAATTGGATTTTTGCAACACTGTTGCAGGCGTGCACAAAATTAATTGCTGATGAATGTCAATACGGTATGAAACACTGCAACAGCCACAACACAGACAATTGCACATGTGCGCTATAATAAACATGTATGCAAATACATAGCGCTACGAGCTTGCTCACATATGTACTTATCCATTAACGAAGACAGTAGTCAGTCAGCGCTTACGCTTGGATACTTTGTTGTGCCGCCAAGCAGCGCCGAAATGGGTCATTTCAGGTGGAGATGTGCGCAGTTAACGACAAGGCGGATCATATTTACACATTCTGTTAGTAATTAGTTGTTCATACTCGTATTGTGTTAATTCTAACCTTAAATTTTCAATTCTGAACTCTATAGAAGCTTCAGTCAAAAATAAAACTACCGAAGACCAGACTTCTCGAGAGTTTTTTCGAATAAAATTGCAAGCGCACTAGAAGTTCCATCATAAAATAGGTTTTCATAAAACATAGGAGTTCATTCTTTGGTGAGAAATGCCAATTTTAGTAGGTATAAATATATATTCATATTCCGCTGAATTACTATAACTGTTTTTTGTTGTTGTTTGTTTCTTTTTTGAGTATAAAATCGAATTCTAGTCGATTTTTTCTCATTTGCGAATGAATACGATGCGAACTTTTGTAATGAAACTAACCTCAAAAGTAACGTAGAAGCTCTGTCAATAATGCTGTAGACATTTCTCATCGTAACCATAGGGTTATGTACATAAAACGACTTGAAATCTATAGAAAATTTACCATCTATTTTACCTTTACCTTACTTAAGTTCGCATTTATTCGTAACTTGTCGGGGGTTAAAGATTCCAGTGGGTCGACCCTTAGCAAACAATCCCCTCTAATTTCAAATCTAAAATATTCGGGATACATAAAAAACCACTACGACAACTTACCCCACCCGAAGCACTCCTAACGGATTTTCAAGTATGCCGAGCATATTCATCTTATTATGAAAAATTACCCACGATTATCCTACAAGCAGCCTTAAGAACTATCAATTTATTTTTAGCAGACTACTCAACCTCCAGCATCTTTTGCGCATTCCTAGCGATGCTGTAGCGTTTGGCAGTAGTTTTCATAGCGAATGTACCACATTAACTGATTGTCGTCGAAATTATGTTTATTCCACAAGGAGTGACTTAAACTCAAACTATTTTTAAGTGCATGTGGTGTGGACAAGGCTTAAAGTAATTTGATACCTATTTCGACTTTTTTTCAAAAGTAGTACTTATTACGTCCAATCCGGCTTATAGTTTATATGTTAAAATCTTTCTCCTAGAAATATTATAATAAAATTCACATTTATGGGACGATTCATGGACAAGCTCGTAGGTAGGAGCTGCTGATTTTGGTGCTCAGAATAACTGACTCAGAGTAATATTATATAAATATATATACTTGCACTTATCGTTAAAGAGAGCGAAGTTTTTATAATTTCATTTAAGATTAACTGAAAATCAGTAGTGCTTAGAGATTGTTTTCAAGGGTAGAGCCCTACCTTTCGTACTGCGGTTTTGACTTTTGAGAATTCAGTCTTAGCTAACTAAGTGAGAGAACTTGACGCTTGACACTATCCGTCAAGATGGAGGATGCGAAAAGTTCTGATGAAATTTTTTGAAAATAAAAGTATTTGACCTGGAATTCCCCTTTCCGCATCTCTCCAATAAAATTGCATCCAGCTTTGAGCTTGCTTGACCGTCCAACGACATGAAATACAGCACCCGATCCGACCAATCCCCCCTCAATTATCTTCGTGTTTAAACCACCTTGCAAGCTCACAAACACACACAATTTATTTGTTTTGAGTCATTGCAACCCATTTCACGCGTTGTGCAACATTTTAAGCGTCAATTGGCAACCACAACAACATGTTGAACTATAAAATAACAATAATAAAGAATCAAGACAATAAGGCGATCACTCGCGTCTAAGCAATTCAAAGTCATTGACAAAATATTTGAATAGATGCTATGACAATGGTCGGTATAAGAGCGCTTTAGTGGCTTCTTCTGTGTAATCTGCTGCTGTTTCTTAACCCTCTCTTCGCGCTGTCTTCACTGCGTTGGCATTAATGAAATATAACAAAAGCACTCGACGCGCAGTGTGCACACCCGCCAGCGTTCGCATCACCCCCACTGGGAGGGGTTCATATATCACATACACATACATACAAACGTACATACAAAGATATATATAAGTCGTAAACTTAAAATGTTGCACACAACGAGGTGCTCATTAAAAACGCCATAAATGCAATAAACCGAAGAGCAAACATCGATTAAACATTATTTATGGGGCTTCACTTGGCAATGTTGTGTTCTTGTAATTTTCTCTTTTTTTGTTGTATGCGCGCTGAGTGTTCGGCCAGTGACGCACCGCCTCACCACCGCTGGCCACCCAACGCGCTCAAACGCTCAAGCGCTCAGGGTATTAGGCATAAGCAAAGGCAGCAGAAAGCGCGCTTAGACGAGCAATTTTGCACAGACACTTGCTGCAGCGCGCACACGCACATGCACTCATATATATATATACACACACTTTAACACATTCCAAAACAAGCGCTGCCCCTCTGCCTCCTCAAGTGCCTGCTTATTGGCATTTTCTACCTTTTTTCGCCACTTTTCCACTGCAGGCCTAATCAAGTGCACATTCTGCTTGTAGTTTGTGGTTTGTTTTGAGTCGGTCCGCTGCATTTGTTGCCACTGTCTGATGTTGCGCCTAGGCTGCGCTGGGTTGGGCTGGCTTCTGTTGCTGTTGCTGTGCGACGCTGAGCTTTTAAGCCGTATTACAACGGCGCGCAAGACAGGCGCGTCACCGTTAGCCCGCGCGCGACCTCTAAACACACACACGGCGCTGCCTGATCGACACTTCGTGGCGAATAAATGACACACATACCCAGAGATATGTATGTTTGTATATTCACGTATGTGGTAGCGTTTATCTAATTGCCACTCAGCACCGCTAACAGTTGATTATTTCATTACGAACGAATTGATTTTCTAAATTGATTTCTTAACTGACACGTTTTTCGCCAGCAGCGACATTAATCTGCATGCCTTCAATTACAACGCAGCGCCAGTGCAAAGAGTCATGTTAGAAATGGATCGATATGACACAAATCTACCATTTGAATCATGTTGCATGAACATGTTTGGTCGAAGAGGCGGTGCTGTGTGGGTTTGTCTTGTTACTGTGGGTAAGCAGTTGGAGTTTGTTTACTAAACAAAATACTACCATGGCATAGCTTGCAACTACCGAGGAATGTAAACAAGTCTAATGGATAGGTAGAGTATAATTTTCGAGCTCACTGGCAAAGGAAACAAATAAGCAATATATAGAAAGACTATCTAGTTCGGTGAGCCTCCTACTCCATACTACTTCTAACCACTTCTTCCCCTTAATATGGAAATATTTTCTTGTACTCCGCACTCTATGGAAAGTGATTAACTTCTGTATGAGATGTGATATCCTATCATTAAAAAGCTTTTCTACACGACTAAACTACAGGGAACTTCAACAGGGCCACGCTGACATATTTGGATTATGGTTGTACTGAGGTTTGGAAGAGTCAGTTCATCAAGATGTCGGCAGCCAGTGGTCCTGTCCTTTCTGTTACTCGCGTTGTGGACTCGGTTTCGAATCCGTATTCTTAGTCCATAAAAGCATGTTTAACATCAGAATGAGTGCCACCCTATAAATTAAGTCTAGGTTAGGTTTCGAGGCAGATCCCTCTACGGAAATCACAGTGATCCCACTTGGAGAGTGGAAACTCCGGTTCTTTGTGATGCTAAAACATTCAGATATGGATCAAAAGACCCTACCTAAAGTATCGACGAAGAGTTTTGAGCCTATCACAAATTTGTCAAATCGGCTTATACCGATGCCAGCGTGGTTCACCGAAAGATATCCAAGATATTTCAACCATAGTCTAGCAAAAACTGGATAGTTGAGGAGAAAGTGTCGAAATGCTGTTGAAGTTAAAGTACTAGATCAGTCAGTCGGATCAACTTAACTGAAACAGGCACAGCTGCCTTACGTACTCAAGTTCACTTTAGGAAAGTAAGGAAAGGAAAACTCTGAAAAACTTGGTCTTGTGATATTTTTTACCTCCACACTTGATGTTTGCTACAATATTATTTGCTATAATATTATTATATCTTTATTGAAAGGAGATAATTTGTTTAGATGACTTTTAAATCTATCTACCGAAATATATCGTGTTTTAATCGTTCACAAATCCACGATTTGGAACGTGGATAACAGCTGTCCAGTGATAGTCAAGGACTTCGTACATTCGGGAACGAAATTAACTGTAATGATTAAAGTCACTCACTAGTATCACAGAAAACCCTCGTAAAAATGCTCCAACATTATATCGAGCAGTCAGAGCTTAGAGAACTTGCTACATGCTTAGTGTTCAACAGAACAATTTGCTAAACCATCAGTGGGGAATACAGAGCTTCGATTGCTTGCATTAAGGAGATCCAATACTCATACGCAAATGCTTTCTTGATGGCACCTACGATAACTTGTCCACGAACGATTTGAGGGTATACTTAAACCAATTATAACCCCATAGTTTCTTAGTAATCCTCATATAAGGACTAGAACTCCAGCAAAATATGAACAAAATAATGTTGAGTTTCGAACAAAAATTAGATTTACTCAATAGTTTAAGACTCAAAAAGATTTTCAGTAATTCAGCAAGTCGATTTACCTCTCCGCCTTTAGATATTTTCGTTGTCCATACCAAATTTTCTTCGAAGATCCTTTGAATTTGTGTCAAATAAATAGTCTCGTGTCTGTTAGGGGTGAGTTGCTTATGATTCGTATCGTCTATTGAAGTTTAAATATGATCTTGTGCTTTAGGATATTTGAAGAATCAAATCTTGGAAGAAATTTCTAGTCCTTCTTTCCATAAACGCTTTCCCATAAACCTAACAATTTAAGAATGTGCACAGTTGGAGCTCCAGCGCATTATTTAACGAGTGGTAAAGACAATGAAAGCAATTATGGAACTATATTCCACAAGAGATTAGATCAAAGGGCACCTCAATGTATATTGCTTTTTTTTGCAGATTTACTTTTAAGGAAATGTTGTATCTTTTTTTAACAACGAGACACGAAGTAAATGCCGTAATTTATTAATTTAATCAAGAAAATTTTAGGCTTTCTTATTTTAGGTTGATAGTTTAATACTTTTTGAAACCATACTCTGCATGACTGGTTATGAACTATACCCTCTTCCTAATACGTGTTAATGGCATTCAATCAGATCCAAATATATCACCTATAAAATACTGTTGTGGCGCGGATTGTTCGATTACTCATATCACTAGTTTCGAGGTAATCTCTGTTTTTATTTTAAGGCTCCGTTTTCTAATTAGTAATGCGCAGATTTCCAACTCTACTAGTTGAAGAGCAGCTTTCATTCCTCTTTGAAAGTGAAAGAGAAAGAGCTTTGAAAGCTTAATTTTCAATTTTATATTCCATTTTAAGTACTGTATATTAAGCTATGTTATAACCTTTCGGAATTAGGAGCCTTCAATTAATTCCAAAAAAGTATCTACAAAGCCAAAAAAAAGACAAAGCAACACCCCTAATACCGCAGAACAGACCTTTCTTTAAATATAATGATACCATTTTGTAATGATACAAAGTGCTTAAAATGGTTAAAATGCTAAGTAAACCGTAGACAATTGAAAATAGGCCGACAATTACGCTTTTAATCTACAAAAATTATAATCGTTTTATGCTGCATTGTGGTTTTGCCAATTTCACTATTCAGTTGTTGCACTTATTGTTGGTTTCTCTCACTGGCTCACTGGCTCGCTGGTTGCTGGCTGTTGGCTGACGGCTGACAGCTATTCGCACCACTCAACCAGCCAACCACGTGAGTTGACGCCACATGCAATAACAACAACAACAACAACAAAAAATCGTAGTAATAATAAGAACAACAACAATAAAAACAAAAACGCTATAAATGTATTTTTTGTTGGATAAACGCCTTTAAACGGCTGTTTCGACCGTCTTTTGTTAGCGCTTTCTTGCTGTTTTTTTTTTTAGTAATTTTTTTAATACTTTTTGCTGCGCTTATTTATTAATGTCATTATCGTTGCACACACAAAAATTGTGAAAAGCGGAAACGAAAGAACAGACACAATGGCTGGCAGGAGTGCGTCCGACAGATGACGTTTAAATAATGCAATGGGAAGGGCGAAAAATGTAACAACAACGACAACAACAATATATGTCAATAAAAAAAGAAAATTTGTTGTGGTTAAAAAATTGCTTGCAGCACGTATGTATATATATATATATATATAATTTTTTTTTTTATATACATTTTATAGCAACGTATACCGCTAAGTATATATGTATGCATGTATGTATATAACAGTAAGTGTTGCCATTATTATTGTGTTTGCGAGTAATTTGGTGAAACCGCGTTTACCGTCACCCAGCGCTGGCAGACCGTGTGTCAGGAAGTTAATGCCGATCAGCCAACCAGTGGGCAAGTAGCCAAGCAGAAAACCACATTTCGCTTGCACTGCAGTTCCGCTGCAGTTGCCTTACGACTGCACTATGTACTCGGATATAAGTACTTATATGCACTCAAACGCATACATAATGGCGTATGAAGCAAGAAGGGCAAATTAGGGCAGTACTTTTGACTTTCTATAGTTTTCGTACGGTAAACTTCATATAAATAAGAACGATTAGCAAATTCTTGACTAAATCGTAAAACTCCATTAAACATATAGTTAACTGAACAATTAGAAAATATTTTCTCAATTAAGTGTTAATCAAATTCATTTCAGCCCACAAAAATTCATCAAAGTGTGTTTTCCAGAGAGGCTGCCTTAATTTAATCAATTAGCAAATTATCTAAAATGATAATAATGGACTTAAATACAGTGCTGTATGAGACGTCCATGTACCAAATTTGAATGAAATAAAATTAGTAAATTAGCGCATTGTTTACACCAGTAATAATTTAGTCTATTAATATTTCCTTAATTGAGCGTTAATTAAGTAAATTTTTGTTTACAAATATTAATAGCTTATATTTCAATTATTCAATCTTTACTTAGTCAGTTAGTAAATTGTCTACATTAATACTAATTGACTTAATTAATTTGTTTAAAGTGCTGTCTGAAATTCATATCAAGTAACATTTAATTTTATGTAAATTGAGTCAAATTTTCCATGAAATGCTTTTGTAACTTTAAAATATTTTAGTAATTTTTGTTTTTCCAAAGTGTAAATTTTTTGGAACAAATCGGAAAACTAGTTTGTTATTCTAAACTCCGAACTCTTTTAAGAAAATATCTAATTAAATGATGTATTATATGATTAATTACGATCGAACAAGTAACTAAAAAAATAGTAATTAAGGAAAAACTCCATCTACCTATTACTTTCTAGCAAAGGAGGTCGCACCTAAGACTTGGCCAGTTTTAGCAATTAAAATCTACACCGATGTGTCAAAATGACACAAAGAATAGAGGAAGAAGCAGATTTACTCTTACTTACTTACTTACTTACTTACTTACTTACTTATTCTAACTCTTTCGAGTAACGATCGGGAGAAAAAAATAATACGTTAAATAATCTTGCTATTAAGAAGTTCACCGACTTACTACTACATAGTCAACCGGCCGTGTCAACACTAATTTCAAATACGTCAGAGCCAAAGAACTGATCAATCAATATTAAATGGAGAACATTATATAATATGATTTTATTTTTTATTATGCAATACCGAAAAGTAGACAAAATTTATTCCTGTCGTGGCGATTCGACGCCTGTTCGAGATCATTTAGAATATTTAAATCCCTCCAAATATAACTTCAATAATATGAGACACGAAATGACTTTAAGGAAGTGCTGGACCAACTATAAAATTTAGTAAATCTCACCGAGCAGTCGAACAATTCATGAAATCCTCATAACAGTTCTACAAACATTACAAATCGCATCCGAACAGATACGCTCTCAGCATCTTTTCTCCTCTCTCAGAATCCAACACCATCACTGGGGATTCGCATGAGCCAATTTATAAGTGTAGCTTCAAAGAGACTAAAGCAAATTTTATTTCAGGATTATAAATCCGTATTTTAAGGACAAAAAGAAATCCATAACAATGCATCGGGATCATAACTATACCAAATTGATACTAAACTGATGTAACCTTAAGTATGTTAATTCAAAATAACAGATTTTCCGATTTAGATGTAGTTCAGATTAATTCCGTTAAGTAGTAAGTTTCGTACGAATATTATTTGAGTGTGCTATTAAGTCTCTGAGGCTCGAGTTTTTTCCTTTGAATTTCAACAAAATATAAATTATTCTTTTTTAATACATTTCATTAAATGTATATTATAGTACTATAATGTATTGTATAATGTATTATAGTACTATAATTGAGGGTAAAATATAGTAGTATACTCAAATGATGTATTTTAAGCTTTCTAAAGAAAATATCAAGAAATATATGTATTACTTTCAAAGCGGCGAGACCAATCGCCCTCAGCGACGGGTTAATAAACTTCCCAATCAATATGGTTTTCACACTTTGAAGCTTTTACTAGGGTTACTTCGTTATCATTGTAAAAATTCGCTTAAAATCGGCAATATTACTGTTATACCGAAGCATTAATTGGATCAAAATTGCGGAAAAGTTAACCTCAAAATATAAATTTTTAGGCGTCACCTGTATCGTAGCTCACAAGTTTATTTACCAAAATATTATATATATTTATACATATGTACCAACACTTTTCCTACTTTTGTGCCACAATACTCATATCCAACAACTGCAAAGCCAAAGCCGTTGTACGGGCGTATAAAAAGCAAATAACTGCGGTAGTCGCTTCAATATTTAGCAGCAAAAACAACAGGAAGGCAGGTAAGCAGAAGCAGGCAGTCAGTTGATGTCCGCAACGTCACTTAATGTGCAACCGCACACACACCACAACGCGCCGCACGGCACCACTCTCGTTAAACCCTTCTCCGCTGCCGTTTTCAGGTATGGTCGTCGTCCTACTCGATTATGACAGTTTGCAAGTGTTTATTTGATTATTTATTACCGTATTTTGGATTCATAAATAACATAGCAAATTACCACAGCAGTGGACTGAACTGTGCTCGCCCCTACTAGGGTCCTCTCTGCTCCTGTTTTCGCAGCCATAATGAGCGTCACATCAGCAGAACGTGTGGAATAACAGAGTTCAGGAACTGTTTACCTCTGTTTAACCCTAATTTCGGTTGGTGAGGTGTAGTAATTTCGGTATTACTCATTTGGTGTGGTTATTTTTGCTTTTGTTCTGAGTAGTATGTAATATATTTCGGTGGTTTTGTGAAAGGAAGAATTTAATTTAATAATTCTTTGTTGGAAAATTAACTCTTTAGTAAATTAAATTAATTTCGAATGAACGTTAATTCAACATTTTTCAGGTATCGATCTTACCAACTGATAATTTAAGTGAGTTTAAGTTATAAGATCTTCTTGACTATACTTTACTTTAATATTCACATTCTTCTTGACTATCCCGATTTGTGCAAATAGGCATAAAACATATTGTTTCTCATTTCCTATGTCATCCCGGTGAACTAACTGGAATCGGAGACGCTTTAATAGATTTATGATGGACTCAAGATGCTTTCTGCGATATATTAAAATTTAAGCTGGGTTGCTAATCCAACTTTGGTTAACAACCAAAGCCAAAGCTAGTTTCCCATTTTAAAATATTCCTTCGCAAATATGTCACCACGTATTAAAGCTGTTCTATTTCTAAAACCCAGGATTATAGATTCCGTAATATGGATTTTTTTGCTCTGCTGCTTGGATTTCATCCCGATATTCAATGTTTCTCATTCATCAAGATAATACACCTTATCTTCTAGGGAACAATGCTTACATGCTGAATAGAAGCTAACTGTAAAGTCACGAAAAAGCAAAAATGCACAATAGATGGCAAAAGATTTTGCCGCTAGTTTAATTCTTTTCGGGTAGATACTCGTTCGGGTACTTTATTTTAAATGTAATGTATGTATTGTATGTCATAGACAATATGACCTCGTGAAAAAAGATTATTCATAGCTACCTATTTTCTATAGTCACATTTTACGAAAGTTCTAATATTTTCTGCACCATATAGATAGATCTAAGGGTACTTGAAATGATAGGCATTGAATAGTGCTTGATGTACGCACCCTTGTCCATGAAATATGTATAATTTTTGGCAAAGTTTCTATATATGGTATATTTCTCCATTTGTAATGGTCCGCAACCAAATTAGAATAACTTTTTATTCCTTGATCTGGGTCATGTGATGCTTAGTGGATCTCTATTCAAGGGTCAAAACCTCCGAATAATCTTAACACAGTGAACTGTGATTTAATCTGGTAAGGTGGAGCAGCCATTTGAAAAAAGTATGCCGAACAACTAGAAGAGTACTCGTATTACCGAACCCTTGCCAGTACAACTAGGTAGCACCCTCCAAATAGGTAAATACAACTACAGATATTTTTTATTCAGCATATTAGGGAATATTATCAAATATTTTGAGAATTTTATTAGCTTTCTGAAGGTTAGTACCGGAAATAAAATACCTTATTTTGGCTGTGAAGGAGGAGTAGACATAGTAGTCTCTCATAAATATTTGGAGCTTCTCTTCTCCTTAGCAACTATCAAAGCAAATATTTCAAAGCTGCAAAATTGTTTGTTGTGGAGAATATTTATAAACATTTTTCCATGGACGACCCCAGAACATGTATTCGATCCCTATTCCTATTCGATTATCTGAAATGTTTTGATCCTACTAGAGGTCTCCAGGCAATGGAGAACCTCTAAATATATTCTTACAATACCAAAATTTCTTAGAAAGTCTATTAAACATTATTTCTTATCTACAGAGAGTTATATCGTAATTCATAGAGTAAACTTTCATATCGTTAGAGAGAACGTGACCTTCACGGTCAGAATGGTTACAATCTTTAGTAGCCTCTTCCCTGCATTAATATATTTGAGTTGCCCTTAGAACTGACCAAATAAGCAAAAACAAAATTGAAATAAGCTCCGTAAAATTCCTCAGTAGCCGTCAAACTGAATTAAAAAGAAATATACAATCATTAAATAAATAAATACTGTAATTGGGATGATCCTTCAATCCAACACAGTAAAATATTCCAACTTATTTCAATGAAATGGCTTCTATTTGTTGTTTTGTATTGTGTCCTAAGCAGATGGGAGTGTCTTCTGTAAATTTCTAATGATGTGAATGCCTAGAACCGGTGTCAAATTGAAAATATTTATACACTAGAGTGTTTCCAGAATGTCTTTATTTGTGGCTGTCACTGAGTTTCACTATCCACCTCCACCTCCACCTTTTGACTTAACACGTGTCAAATCTAGTAAAATCAAAAGGAAAATTATGGTGCACGTACCCACTATGTAATAGAGTGTCTAAATTAAATAATTAAACAATAATTGAATATGAGAATTCCGTTAAGTAAATATTTATGAGTGAGAAAGTAGAGCTATTTCGAGTGGTAAGCGCTGATTCGCTGTAGGTCACCTAGGAACTTTAAATGAAAGAGCTTATACAGCTTAGAGTGTGTTAGAATGAACCAAGGATATTATTTAACAACAATTATTCTTTTTCCAGAACTTAGAATGGCTTGAAGTGGAATTTAAACTATTTCTTTCTAACCGAAGCGGAAACCCCTGTGACTAAAATAGTAACGAAGATTGTTGTCAATAACGCTCTCCGGGTATGTAAATCTCTGTTAAAAAACAAAAAAAAACATTAATATGATCTAACATAAGTAGAAACTGTGTTTTTGGATTTTATTCTTGTTACGTTAGATGTTTCCAAGTTTCCATATGTTAAACTTATACCTTCAAGATCAAACTTTCTGCAAATCTTTCATTAAACTAAAATTTGTTTAGACTCATATTAAACATATTAAACAAACACTTTCATTGGTAACGGGAATCTAGCCGAGATTCTGCTTGGTGATCCTGACCTTGCCATCGCGACAGCTGAAGAAACTCTCTCAACATGCTATATGTTTTGCCAAACTATATACAAGAAATGCTATTTTTTACTCGGTACATCTTTTTTAGGCAATCGAAGTTTATTTGAACCGCTTGAATCAGCAATTCTTTACACTTTGAACCAAGATCGTTACAATTCTCCCAAAAATCCGATTTTGTTTCTTCCGGTTTACGCTTGACTACATAATTGAAGTTGAGGCCTTTGCATCATTGCGCTCAGCATTAAAATTAGTCGATAAGTAACCTGAAACATTTTAAAGAGTTATAGCAATGCTGAAGTTGAAGACGATCTCAGCAATATTTCTTGGCTAGTGAAGATCCTGTTTAATACTCATAATGAAATCAGAGTTTTCCTATGTACGAAAAAATATTCCATTTTCGGCTTTTTAATTTCCCGTAGTGGATCAATCCCAACGGATTTATTTATTTAAATGAGGGGTATTCTACCTCGAATATTATTAACCAGCCACGCTTTGCTGGCCTTTTCCTTAATGATAGTCTACCTCGATTCTCGATATCTCAATCTTGATAATCAAAACAGGTTGTACTGTTAATGATCTGTACAGCGTTATTATTATAAAAAATAGTGTTATACAACGTGAAGGGTTCCAAAAAAAAATAGACTCTTTAAAGTCTGAAATCTTTTTTTCAATTGATTTTTTTTTAATTTTTTTTTTTTGGGATTAAATTTAGTCCAGAATCAAACCCACGTTCAACTGATTGGCAGTCAGGTACATAACCAATCATTTCAAAAAATTTTTAATTACTCCTGAAAGTTAGAAAATGTTTAAATCGAAACGAAAACAAAAACAAAAAAGTGAAATGCATCAATTGTCAAATCGATTTTTCTCAAACATTTTTTTATTGTACGTTACGAAATTCGCCGAGTTATCTTGTATATATTATGTATATTTAAAGTCTACGTAAGGCATTCTCATATTTGCGGTTGACTGATCGCGGGCGTACAATGAACCGCACCAAAGACGGCGTCCCAAAAATTTTCGAAAATTTGAAACAGTTTTTTAACTCTTTCTCCATTTCACCAATGATTTCCAACCAATTTTTTACGCTAAACCATGATTATCACTTAAAGTTCCACAAATTATTCGAATTTTAATGATGGGTCTAGAATGGAAAGCAGCGCGGTCAGTGGCTGTGTATGTGCACACCTGAAATTCAGAAACAAAAGTATTATTATACATATGTATGTATGTGCTTATGGGTGTGCAATAGTTATACGAATTACACAAAATAAATATGTGTCCATCTAAATGTTTTGGTGGCACAAAGTCACTTGAGTATAACCCTAAAAGGGTTAAACCAACAATTTGCTTAATTTCACGCAATGCTGGTGAGTCGAATATATACTTACAGATGGTTATATGGAGTACATACGTACATACATATGTGTGTGCATATATAAATATATATGTATATATGCATAAAGATATACAAATTCATAAAACTCAATATTAACATTCGATATGGAGGAAGTCAATAGAAATTCTAATTGAAAAGTAGTAGTTACTTCCCAAATGGTCACAACAAATCTATCTATGTATGTATATAAGTATCTACGTTTATAGTTTAATGAATAATTCTCTGGCTGTCAACTCAATGAGACATGTATTGAGCAAATAAATACATGCCTTCAATTCTACAATTGGCTTGGGAGTCTAAAGCGGGTGATATGCGGCCTTATGACTAACATATTTACACACATACACATTTATGTAAATAATCATATGCATACATAATCTTGTGCATGTAATACACATATGCAAATAATTGCTAGTTACAAAAGAGAATGCATAAAAATTTAATTTTAGGGTGTCTTCTGTCGCTGATAGCATGAAATTAAGTTAGATTACCCTGCACACAGGCGCTTGCGGTTTAGTTCGGTAGCAAGCTATTCATATAAATAAATAAATAAATACGAATGTAAGGCATTTATTTAAATATTTACTTAAATTTGTGAATTACCCATGACGTAAGTAAGGCAATTAAGGTGTAGAATATGACCGGTAGTTTGCATATGTTTTTGTGGCTAAGAGAATGGGAGAACGGAGGTGTATATATTACTGTTCAATACTGCTTAGCATATGTTTATTACACATATATACACATATTTTTCAGTTTACATCGCGATCCTTTTATCCCTTGTGTGAGTAAGGAGCTTCAACTTATGGTTTATTCGGTTAAACAAAATATATGCACAGAACAAATTTCAAATTTCCAAGGTCTGAATACAATGTTCGAGCCACCGAGTATATTTTAGAACCCAAAAAATTTAAAACAATCTCCCAAACTCCTGGTGTCCACTTAAAATTTGTAGTACTCGCATTTGTAGTATCAAGAGCTGCACAGCATAAGTTGTACTACAGAGCTAAAAAAAGGGTATAATTATTACTTAGTTACCTCAATTTTTTCTTATAGTTATGAATTTCATGAGGTACTGTAACTAGTGAAGAGCGCAGTAGATTATAAGTCACAGCGAAAAACTTGCTTTTAATCTATGTATTGATAAGGTAGATGTTTTCGATTCGCGAAGCGTTAGAAAAAAGCGAATCGAACAAACTATAGCAGCAGTTAAAATAGACTGACACCACTTACCATGCAAACAGTTCCTTTCATTCAATTTATTAACCTCTCAACGTCCATGACTTAAAAGAATTATATTTTAATTAAAGACTGTAGTTATAAAAGTCACATCTGGTGAACGTTGCCAGCTTGACATCACGTAGTAATATATGTAGCCTTTGAACCAAACTTTAAAGCATAACTTTAAAGCATAATAACAGTCGCCTAAAACCAAAACATTGCTAAATATAAAGATGTCATAAATACTGATCTCATTACACATTTAATAAATTGCTGGCCGAATTATAGCTCCTATTGGCCGTCTTAATGGTATTCAATGCGGAAAATACTGTAAGTTGTAAATTAGTTCCGGAGTGGATGAATTTCATAAAACAAATGTTTCATGTTTCGATAATAGACCCGCATTCGACTCATTCTTTGAAGGTGGTTATAACGATTCTTAATCCGTGCATTATTAAGACATGAAAAGAGATCTGATGGCATAAGAGATCAAAACGAAAATGTTCAGGTTATCAAATAAATAGTTTGAAAATAATTTGAATTCAAAATTTACTACCGAAAGAAAAACGATCGAAAAGGTTAAAGATTTCCCCCTCCTCCTAAAATAGTGACTCCCTTCAAGCCACTATCTTATATAATATGAGAAAAATCCTGAAAACACAAATTCTAGTTTGATTCATGCCTAGTCTGTAATATGGTGCTCTAATATGGTAGCTCTAATATGGTGTCTAATATGGTACTCTGAACAATGCCAAGATGCTTCGAAAGATTTATAAAACCTTACTAGTTTAATTCTTAAAATATGCAAGGCAGGCCGAAAAGTTCGAATCCACTCATTGAGATGGCGCCACTTGAATTGAGTCCGTATGTTTCGCGGTTCAACCTATTACACTATCAATCAAAATTGCATGAATTGGTGATTGGGCTTCGAATTGCTCAAACTTCTGAATTTGTTTCCCGGTATCTTTTCCTAGTTTTCCGTCCTCAATAGAATGGTCGTTGGAAAGAAATTGCTGAAATGGGGAACTGTTTTGAAGCAAAAGACCAATTGTTCTGCAAAAAATTACATCGAAAGGTTGGAAAATCGCTATAATCGGTCTATCGCCCTATTTCCGGTGCGGCCATTCGCTGCTTCGTCTACGTTCGTGCGACTACTTACGAGTACAAGTAATGAACGCTGCCTGACCTGGAGTCAGTTAAAATCCGTTAGAAGACTGCAGTGTCGCGCTAAGGAGAATGAAATGAATTCATCCAGATATATTTCATATAAATTCTTATCTTTCCTTATGTTGGGAATAGTAAATGGGTCAAGGTTATGTCAATAAAAGTCTTGATCAGATTGATTCGGTGTCTATAAAACCGATAATAATAAGAACGCAATTATTAGAGACCTGTTTAAATGATTATGACCATTTGTTATTGACGAGAAACTCACAATATGAGCTATATGAACCTATTTCCATAGGTTTTATGGTCTGAACATTATTTTATATGAATCGAACGTACTCCAATTTAACGATCAACTGATTTATCACAAACGGATGTACATTAATCGCTGGTGTATGCCATATACGCGCTCATTGAGTGATCTTATAGCACGATAATCTATTGAACTTCTCGAAATTTCCGTCCTACAATAATGCGCATAAACACACATACATATTGCTGAACATTTTTGAATTATTATCGCCGGCGCCGCGGCATAAAAAGATCAACGCACATTTAGCCGTGTTCAGCGATAATATGCGTAATAAACATTTATAAAGACGTCAAAACAGCAGCAAACAGAGCGATAGTCGCGGAATCAACGGTAGCGGCAGGCCGCCAAATGGAAAGAAAAGGATATGCGGTAACTGTGACAGAGACTATGATAAAGCGCGGCAGGAAGCGGCGCGTACATACATATATGTTTTTATATATCTACATATTATATATGTATGGATATATGTGTGGTTATATAGCTTCCACGCTGCGCGAGCGTGCAAGCTATAAAATTTATAATGACATTAAACAGAAAAATGTCAGAGCGCAAGCGAATCGATTTGAGGAACAACCGCGGCATATTTACCTAGCGCGGCGCGCAGTTGTGGGTTTCTCGATTGCTGCTTGGTTGCTACATTGGCTTCCCTGAGAATTGCAGAACCTTACGGTGTGCATTTAATTGAATTAAAATGTTTTTCTGTGAGACACTTTGCTTGTTTCACGGTGAGCGAAGGTTACGGTGGCGAACCCTCAACATGGCGCTGAACTTATTTTGCGCATAGCCATGCGTATTGCATATCTTTGATCAGTCAAACCAATTATTTGCGAAATTTTGTCACATAAATAACTAGGACAACGACGGGAATGACGACGATTGAGCGCGCGTATGAGCGTTCGCTACAACAACAACAAGAGCGCGGCACTGTAGTGTAGCGCATTGAAGGGTCAACATGACAACCACTTGGATACGTCACACTTTACGAGCATTGCAACGTTTCACCTGTCCGCCACAACGATGACGAACTACGCCACCACCACAGTCGCAGCGCACGGTAGCAATTTGATGTGAAGGATGCGCGCATGACAGCAATGGACTCGGCAAGACTAATGTATATATGAATGACAAAGGCGCTGTCATACCAACGAAAGTTTTGCAAAGAATTAATGCGACTAGAGCAGCGCACCCGCGTGTTATCTCCACTGAGCCGCCGACTTCATGCTGCCGCAATGACATTTGTTGCGCGCAATAACTGTTAACGAACAAGGGTGATGAAAGCTCGTATAACTGCTGTATTTCCAGCGAAACCCCGACAACTAACTGCATACGCGCTTACTTTTTCACCTCCTTGCTGTCCACCTAGCGTTCCGGCACAACGCCTGGATACACACATACACGCGTTCGACTATGCGCTGCATGCATGGCAAGAGGTGTTAATTGAATTCGCTTTGCATAAATTACGCGCGTGCATATTCACTCAGCGTACTCAGCTGATCGCTCGCCAGATCGTCTCGAGCGCTCGTTAGCGGGGACCACCTGTGCCTCGACTAGCGAATTCCCCAAAGGATAATGGCATGCAAACGCCACTTAGCCGCCGCATGCCATACATTCGTAAACGGAATTGACACATACACACACGCATAGATTATTTCCAATGTGTGCGTACGTTGCAGCAAGTAGTTTCCTTTGTAACTGCTTGTCGAGCAAATAAAAATGCATTGTCAACATGACATGTCAACAGCGATCTTTATCACGATTTCCATTTTGACCGACACTAGTTCGCCGAAGGAGGCCCATTCGTTTGGCCGCTAGGTCGTACCATGTTGTCGGTACACGTGTACTGACAGCTATATTTTGCATAAATTGTGATAGTCTATTGCAAGAAAGAGCATGTGGTGCAGAGAGGCAGTGGCGATGCAGGACGTTAGCTCTTAATAGAGTCCAATGCTTTGTAGTGTATAAATAAATTGCTAACAGTTGTGCATAACTAGCTATGGTTTATGTGGAATGAGCAATTTGTTACAACATGCAATGGTATACACAAGAATAGGTAAAATGGCATTTTTAAAGATTTGTTTGTAAATATATTTCTTTAAAGAATTAATAGAAAGAAAAGTTATTAGAAAGAAATGGTTAGAAATATTAGTCGAGAATACCGAATCAAAGTGATCCGGTAGAAAATGTTCATGCGTTCATACAGACTACTCTCTCCCTCTCTCCCCCTCTCTCGGGATAATGTTTAAGAAGACGATGACAGTAAACAGTGTTGCCACATTTATCAATCAAAGTAGCCAAAAACAGGAAAGTGGATCTCAGCGAACCTGAAAAAACAATAACTACAACGAGATCGCATTCCAGCCGAGAGAAAAGATGCCACTTATACTGTTACGCTTCGATCTTTCGTAACGCGAGGGCGAAGGAATGCACAAAATATGGCTAAATAGAAGTATTCGAAGAACTTAACGATATTATTGGCTGAACAAAATTTCCAAAGGTACGACTTTACAAGAATGACTTTGAGCCTCTAGGGAGTTGATAACGGATCGATCAGAGCACATGTAATTTGTGGAGAGACCGCCTTTGAAATTTACGAAACGAATACTTCAATGAAATGGTGAATTCGTTAAATTAATATTCCAACTGGCGGGTAAAGGGCAACAAAGTTAACGATACGGATGATTTACCAACAAAGCTATTCATATAAATAAGGTGGCGAATAGTTCAAGGAGACCATACGTACCTCTTATATCTTCAAATAAAAGCATACTTTCCGCTTAAAGCTTATGTGTACTTTGCCCAATCTGCTAGAACAATGGTACCATAAAGTACACCAGTTGCCATGGAATCAGCCTTAATCAAAATAAAGCTAAAATCATTACCTCTTTTTCCCCAAAAAAAAAAAAAAAATACAATTGCAGTTTCCAATATATACCCGGATATTTAAGAAGGGGCGTGGTTCAGGAAAAGAGGTTTAGGTTCTATAGTATTTTGTTCTCCTAAAGGGTTTCGAACTGACTATCTGCACAAAATTATGCCACAGTGAATGATTTTAGCGACCACTAATAAATAAACATAAATCTTTGCAACATTCTGAAACTAGTTTTAGCATTACCTTCTGCAGTCTTCAGCAGAAAATTTACGTACATTACAAAATGGAAGGAGCCCATTTAGGGAAGAAAATACACTAATTTCCTTTGTTCTCATTGTTATGCCAGACAGCTAGATGGCTCATTGAATCTCTTTTTTCTTTTCGGGAACATTTGGATAAACTGACTTTGGAAATGTAACCCTTCAATATCATGCTATATCGTTATTACCAAAGCGAGACCGATAACATCTACTACCAAGTCCGACAAGCTACTATTTTTATTTTACCTCATCCTGCAATGGTGTTTTACTGATACTCTTGGCAATCTTAATACGCTTTCGAAGTTTTAACCGTTCCTGGGAACTATAACTTCGAACTAACCAAACATAACTTATCGCAAATTTTGAATTTAGGCAACTCAATTAAAGCGGTTCTCTGATTGACTGTGATATTTCAATGCTCCATATTTCAAATTCCACCAAGATTCAGATTCAGCAAGAGTTCTAGTCCGCCAGATCCAGGAATGCCTACCTCAATTCATGCTACACTATCGAGAGATTACCATAACCTTAATTTAATTGGGAAGAATCGTGGCTTATCGTGGTATCCGTTTAATGGCAAAACTTGCTGAACCACGATTGATTGATAGATTTTATTAAGATTTTCAATCACCCTAGAGTGGATTTGTGAAAGATAGCCTCTATTCAGAAGTTGTCAAAAAGTTTCCCTAAAAATTCGACAAAAATATTTCCCACTCATATCAGTTAAACACGCATAGATTACCACATAGGTAGCGATTCCCAACTCTCCTCAAACAAAACATACCGCTCCGCTCACACCACATTTCCAAAAATCTACTTGACATGACCACCAAAACTAAATACTTTTCCCATCCTTACCGAATTTCACAGCCTCAGGCAAATGCATGCAATGCACAATTATGAAGACGGACCACATTAGTCTGCGTACAGTCCAATAAGCTTACTCAAATCAAAACCCGTATCGATGAGATCAAAACAATCGATCCGCATTTACTCTAAACTTTGGCGATAAGCTCTGTCCATCATTTTGTGTGATCCGTTTTTTGATCTGTGCGTAATTCGAAAAGTTTCCCATGAGTATTGATTTAACCGCATCGAATCGCCGACCGGCCTCATTCATCTTTAGCTCTATTAGCTGCCTATTTAATTTCATTTACTTGATTTTACGTCCGAAAACCCGAAAGCCATGGCGTTTCACACAACTCAACCGCTTTCATTGATATTTAAGGGTACAATTTCGAATTGCTTTGTTGTTGCAATTGGTCCATGTGTAGTGGAAAAAGCTGACACATTGATACGTTATTTGGTGAACGCGCTCACTGTATCGTAGCGGTAATCCAATTAAGCTAGATTTAAAGCTAAAATCATATTTCGTTTCGCTCCCGATAAAAGGGATCTGCTGCGCTCTCAAAAGATCTGCCCAAATAACAAGATTGTCACATAGTTTACGGTCGATTTGATGGGAGATTCGGTGGATAAAGTTTTTATTTACCTTTCGTTTTGACTTTTGTTTTCGTAGCTTCTATTTGTTATTGTTTTCCTAAATAATTTCTAGTGTTTCACTTTTCATTTTATTTTGCCTTTTAACAACCTATAGTGCTAAGTGTGTGAAGATTTGGCGAACTCTAGATTCAATGACCACGGTGGAGATTTATTTGCCATTGTAGAGATTTTTAGGTATTCGTAAGGGTCGGTTTGTCATTCTTGTAGCAAAACTTTTCTCGACGGTGACAAAATCGATCAACTGCAATAGAATTGTGTTGCTCCATAAAGTTGCCTCACGTTATTTGTATTTAGAATGTTACCGAATAGCGAAATCTAAACTGATTTGATTACTTTTATGGATTATGGCGTAATTTTCCCAAAGAGGTGGCAACCTACTAAGTGTTCTTTTTACTATACATTATAGGTGGCAACTTTATAAATTTTTTTTTAACCATTCAACTACTATGCATGGCTAAAAAATTCCTTTAAATGGTTGCCACCAGTTTGTTGATTAAAGAAAACATTTAGAAGGTTGAGACATGTATGAAACGTTTACATTAAAAGTGGATAAAATACAAAACCAACAAATTTATTGATCTTAAAAGGTTGCAGTTGATAAATATTAATGAGGTGTTTGCCACCTGTTTAGAATTTCGTATTATACAATATCTAGAAATTATTATACCATATTCAAGTTAAACTATACATTATATTATTCCCTCCCTAGAGATCATCAACTATCATATTGTGTTATTCTGAGATCCCACTTTTTAAAGCTTCTCTTGGATCAACCAAGTATTGGTAGAAAAAATTGTGCTGCCTATCGTTAAGTTTTGTACCATAATTTTTGCGAGCTTTTTCCAGCCCATCGAAATATTTTTTTTAGATATTATTACCTCTTCTCTAGTGAATCACTCTCTTCTTCATTACATTGAGAAGATAATTTAAGTTGTAGAATTTTAAGAATATTACGATATTAATCAAGAGCGAGATTTCATGTGTACCATGGACACCTCCTACCTTTCACTTAGTGTTTCGAATTGTTATCAACTAATGAACATAAACAACTTATATGATATTGAGGTCTTGGGTAACACACCACTCGGGTAAGCGAGTGCCCCCCGCGTTTCTTTAATGGATATAAGTGTTGCTTGCTGTGCTTAGGTGAAAGGAGAATCCATAGCAAAAAGAATTAACTCTCGACTACTCCAAATAGCTTCGAGCGGTCTGCATGACAGGACATGGCCTCTTCATCTAGTCCAGTCCTTCCTGGAAGATATTAACAGGGTTAAGTAACTGTTGTGGACCTTCACATGGCCATGTATGCTGCAATGGCTGATAGGAAAGTGAATTTATTTCAAATCCTATAATTATGGACTCATAACACGATTGCGTCTGGAACAACTCTACTCCTACCTGGAAAGTCTATAGACATTACCTTCATCATTGAGCTTAAAGCGCAAGCTGTGTAACTGTGAAAAACCCCACACGAACCAATTAAAGCAACTTTGCTAACTCCTTCCAGCTTTTTACCTAAACTCTCTCGGTTCTCTCACTCTCTTGTATATCTGTAGCGCATAGCATAAAACTATCATGTCAAAATAGATATTCCGTCTTATATTCCAAACAAATGATAAATTTTCTATCTTGCCACCATAAATTCATATGCGCTTATTACCTCTTCGCGACATCTCTTCGCCATCTAGCAAACGAGCGCACCGATTTAGCTCTCCTTACTTAATGACGCATTTGTAAAATGCCGCTCTCCGCATAATTTCCGAAAACATTATCATAAAAAATATGCTTATTACAGCTGCTACCAACACATCCTCCGCACACGAACAATTAGATCACTGAATGTATTGATCCGTTAATGACACTATCGCTATGCGACTAATTGGATTATCACTTTGTGCGGCGCATAATTCCCCATTGCGTCAATTAAACGCTTATGTGTCGCACAAGTTTTCCGTTTTCCATAAACGTTGCGGTCCTACACACAGAGCGGGGCACATTTCGTAGCATTTCAACGCGCGCGCATATGCGTGTGCTTGAATGTCTGTGCGCGCGCATACTAAAGTGCTGCGACGCATACTAAGTTATGAAATTGCCTTCAGTAAGCTTTGATTGGGTTTTGCATAAAAGCGCACAACGGCCCAAGACGTGTAAATGCATGCGGCTACACCGGCATTTGCAGCTACAGTCACGCGGCAGTCGCGCATACGCTTATGACCGCCGCACAGTAACGCATGTGTGTGCACGCGCATTGGCGAATCAGCGCAGCAATTTATATGCAAATTTATTTGATGACCCATGCGTCGAGTTTGTCGCTTTGGCTGCAGTTATGCGGCAACTCCTTTCGCAGTGCGCAACTGTCCGGAGTGGCTAGATTTTGCAGCTGGTGTTATTTTGATGCGCATGCGCGCATTCACCAACGCGCATATGTGATGATAACGATAATGGTTATGGCGATTATGATACTTCTTCTTAAACGTCAATTTGATTTTTCCTGTCTTCCATTTTTACCTTCGCATTCTTTTTCTTGCTTTTTGTGCAATTCAGTCCCAGTTTTTATTCCTCGACACAAACTTTTACGCTAAATTAATGCGCGCATAGCGTGTATGTGTTGGTGTGCGCACTCGTTGTTGCCTTGCAGGATCATTACTTTGGCCGTGTAATTATGTGACAAATTTATGTCTCAATTGGTTGCACTTAGCACTTTGCGCTGTAAAAGCTTCGCCTAGGCGACGTAAGCATCGGCATTAAGTAAGTGCCGAAGTGTTTATTTGTCTTGACGGTGCTTTTTAACTTCGGCCATTTCGCTACTTTTGCGCGCCGTTAAGTAAGTGTTTCGCTAAATGCAAGTTTATTTATAAAGTGGCAGTGAATTTTTCATTTATCAGTGACGGAGTTTGTGTCTGTATTTAAGTATGTGCGAATAAGTAGCGCGAAAATGTGCGTGAAAAGTAGAAATTGTTACGGCGAATGAGTGCTGCCGTTTGTTTTAATCAAAATTTGTTTACATATAAGCTTCCGGAATGGCTCCATTGCACACATTACATAAATCTTGCGCTTGAAACGCGTTGCTGTCAGTATGATTTTCTGAGTAAAATGGAGCAGCGGCTGTCTTTATTAGCCTCGGACAGGTTTGCTCAAAACTTTAATGCGTAAAAATGGAGCTCGTGGTGTAAGTGTCTTATAAAATGTAGAAATGAATATGGCTTGATAGGTTTTTCAACACCTCTGTCATTCCAATTATCACTACACAGTAACCATTAGATATCTTTTTTAATACGGAGTTTAGCTTGACAGCTGCTGAGGACATGAAGTTGATTCTCGCGAAACCATTATGCCATACGGAGGTGTACTCAAACTTTTAAGACCCATAATTTAAACGATAACTTCACACTGGACACCAAAAAGAGGCAGAGGAGCTCAGCAATATTCAACTTAGTTGCGAGTATACGTATTTATAAATGCTTTTACTTTCATTTTTCGTGTGAATCTCCAGCTTGAGGTTCAGCAGTTGAGAAGTTTCGCTGGATTGGTTCAGTTACTACCGTTAGAGGAGTAGGATAGGGATACGAATACAGCATATTATGTGACGTGGTTCATTGTAAAGAAAATTTTTCAAAGGTATGGCACCTATCTAGTGGGATCCTATACAAACATGTAACTCGACTTTTTTTTGTCAAGACAAAGGAAGGATGGATAAAGTGCTATAACTAAGAAGCTAAATAAGCTACAAAATAAGCTACATGTACATTTGGTACAGGGAATTATAGTAGGGCAGAGCATTTATGATCAAAATTTTTTTTTTAATTAGGCATGGCCCCGCCCCCAAAAATTTTTAATGTACATATCTCATAAACCGTTAAAGCTATATTAACCAAACTTGCTCAGAACAAGTCTTTCTAGCATATTCGAATACTCTAGAAAAATGAGAGTAATCGGATAATAACCACGCCCACCCCTTTTACAAAAGTTATGTTAAAAAATCCAAAAAATACATAACTCACTAACAAAAATCGGTCCAGAACTTTCCCTTTAGGTGAAATCTTTTCTGTCCGAAATCCTTATTGCATAATTCATACACCCATTAAACTTTTTCCATAAATTTTTTAAAGAGATGGCAGTCCTCCTCAAAAAATATTTTGTAGCATAAGCAGTCTCAAACATCTTCAGTTAATAGTGTTCCTGTAACATATAAATATTTTCTCAACTAAAATTTTTAAATACGTGGCACCCCTGCTTTTTTCTGTTTTGAGCCATTTGGCAATGAAAAAATTTTTATTCAATAATTCCATTGTTTACTTAATTTCATAAAATTTTTACATACAAAACTCAACTTTAAAACTTACCTTTTATTTAACACATTTTCGGTTTTTGTTCCTCTTTCTCTTACATTCAGTTGTGTTTGGTTGTTGTTACTATTGAAATTTGTTTGATTTTTGTGTTTTATAAGGTCGTTGTTTTAATTGATTTATTTAGTTGATTGGTTGGGGCGTCGTATATACATACATACACTTGTATATATGCAGCGCTGTCTCGATCGTTAATGCGAAGTGATTAAAGATATTCATTTGTAAAAGTCTCGCACTCTCCTTAAATGATTTGAGCCGCGTTCACGTAACGCTACCCGCGCCACTGAGGGTTGCGGCTGCTGCTTGTCAGCTTTGCCACTGTTGTGCTTAGATTACTTTTGTTCTTTGTTCTTTGAGTTTTTCGTCTTTATTTTTTCCTAAGTCTATTTTATTCTTTTTTCATTCCTCTGCATTTGGTTGCCTTTCCAAGTCTAGTTATTAGCACGAAATAACTTTGTCTCTTGTCAACTCATTAGGAAATGTGAAATAAGACAAATTTGTTTTATTTTCGTTATCTTCTTTCGTTTTGCTGTTGTTGCTTTTGTTTTTTATTTTTTATGATTAAATTAAGTAAGGTTAGGAAAAAAGTCAAATCGGCAGTGTCTGCCGCCGCTTTTCTTAGCTACCACTACTTAATTTGTATGCCAGCCTGGACCCAGTGGCTTTGCGCGCAAAGACACACACACACACACACACACACACACACATATACATGCATACATAATAAATATTGTTTTGTTAGCTTGGTAAATTAAATTTTAGCTTTTGTCGGTGAATTTACTATTTCATTTCGGTGAGTTAATCATTTTCTGTCACCATGAATGCTTCGTTTATGATTTTTTGTCGCCGTAGGCCATGGTATGGTCTTCTCGACGCATATTTAATTTTGAACGTCGCCGGTGCTGTAATTCCTTTAAAAACCCACGGATGATGTCTCCATTAAAGCAAATCCAATGCAAAAGTGCGACAGGAGAGTGATCGCGAGAGTAATGAGGTGTTGATAGCGATGAAAAGTCGACTTCATTAGGTAGCCATTCTCTGGCGATATGGTGTAGCAGCACGTTTCGTTGTCAATATTGGGTGCGCTTGCGCAGAGTTACACGAAAGGGCAACGAAAAACTATAGAAACACTTTCGGTCATGCAGTATTTACAACTGAAATTGTGTAGAAGTAAAGGAAGGAATAAAAGTCCTCTCAGCTTGAGAGTAAAGCTTTTACTCACTAAAGATTTGATAATATCGCGATCAGAATGCGAAATATTTTGGCAGGAGAATTTTAATCATACTGCTCGGATACGCCCCAAACTAGATTCTCTTTCAAAGGAAACTTGCATAACAATTAGGGTAAATATAGGCTCATTACAATCGTAAGAAAAAAAATTTCAATTTGGCAAACCAACTAAACCTGGTATTTTTCTGGTTATGTACACCCAATAGTCTTACGAGTGGATATATAATCTGTATGTCTACCATAAGTAGACAGTAACCTATCGAGCCAATACCATAAGCATGCAGGAAATTCGATTCCATTAACATCTGGATCGAAGAATCTTGCTTCAACTGCGATCTTAAGGACCTAAAACATGCATGAAGAAACACTGGACCGCTTAACTAAACTCGACTAGAAAGAAATACGAGTTTAGACCACTAATGACTTAGAGAATGTTCAAGATAAAACACTAAAGTCATCGACATTGTCGTATCACGCTATAATTTATATTTAGATTATCGATCATCTTAAAAAATAACCAATCATTCTTAAGATTCTCTAATAAGTGACCAGTTCATGTGGAAATGAAAGGTGGAAAAGTTTTTTCTTTTAATAGCTAAAGTTGCTGATCTTTGGCGATCTCTAGTTCATGTCGATTTTAATTTAAAACTGTAATTATAAGCCAACTTAATTCACTGCATTCTTTTGTTTTTTTTTTCATTTAAAAAGATTATGTTTATTAAAAATGTGTGAACATGTGATATCATTCCAACTCTATCGTTTTATAACACCGTCTAATTTTATTACGACCAAGCGGCAGACACAGTTTTACATTTATAAAAATTGTAAACAGATGATAACGCTTCTATGATTTTTATCAGCCATATGCCAACATAAACCTTTTTAGTTTAAGACCCATATCGATATATCTCATTTACTACATATTTCACTGAATTAAATTATTTTAATGGTGACAACCCTACCCAAAAATATTATACACTATAAGCCTATCTAAACCTCTTTGATTTTATGGTTATTTAATTGGATTTTAAACAGGTAGCAACCCTTGCAAAAATAAATTTTAATTGTAAGGCGTCAGATTTCAAGATAGGTTTATTTCTAGAGAGGTTGTTTTGATCGCCATTGATTTGTAGTATATAGTAGTAGTATATATAGTAATACATATATATATATAGTAATAATATTTACAATATTATACTAATATAATATGTAATATACATATAATGTAGTATATTGTAATATATAAGTAAATATACTACTAATAGTAATATGAAGATTAATTTGGAGTAGTCAGATTATGGAAAGCGCATTCTTAAAGGTAAGCTTCAAACTATTCGGTCTTTTTTTTTTAACTCACAACCACCCTTATATGCGTTTTACATGTTAAATAACGTAATCAGCGGATCAGAGGAAAAACGTTGAGGTCAAGCGTACATGTAGTCCATAATCTCTAAATAGCTTACTCCGTTTTAAATTCGCTTTGTTTAAGACACCTCTCACAGATCTACAGTTAATCTAACATTTTGTGATTATGTGAACAAATTTTGCTGTCCACCACTGTACTCTCTCTCATTTGTAAATCTGATTAGCTGGGTAGGCAGGCGGCGATAAATAGCCGTGAGCATATTCACGGGAATATTCAACGCATCCATAATTTCTTTTAGACAGTAGCGCTGATCTCGTAACTTTTGACTGAAGCGACCGTTTAATTTTTGTCTCTTTTTCTGTTGTTTTGTGAGCACTATTGAAGTTTAAGCAATCCGTCTTAAGACAATATGAATTTATTAAATCCCCCTAAATGCAATTGAGTTTCATAGTCATTCGTCCGCACAGTCGGGAGCCTAGAAAGTTTATTTGCCATTGTCTCGACGTTTTTTTCTCTCCTTTTTCATTGTCAACAAATTTAATTTGCATTTGATTAATCGCGGTTAATTCGTTTTGTTGTTTAATATGCCAACAGGTAAATGTTGAACAGTGGTATGTTGCCGCTGCGAGGTGCGTTGCGGTGAAGTGGTTATTGCCTGGCGTCGACAAACGAATAAATTGAGCGATCGACCGCTGACACGTGTTAAATTAGCGGTTATTGTAAGAGTTCTTAATTAAGTTAGCTACCGTTGGCGCAATTTCTTGGCAATTGCATGACCCCTTCAGCTCGCACAAAACCCAATACACCACACTGTTCGCTTTTGTTTATTTGTTGTTATTTGTTTACTAATATTTTTTGCGAAATTATGATTTTTAGTGTTTTTTTATTGTTTTTGCCATTATTTATTTCAGTTTTTTTTTTTTTTGGCTTTATTTATTTTTATCAAATTGCCTTTTATACTTTTTGTTGTTGTCTTTTCGGCGCTTTTTGATGTATTTGCGGTCTTTGTATTTGTTGTACAAATATTGTGTACAAAAGTCACTAATTACTGTTTGTGTAAAATTAAGTGAAATTACCTTTCAATAAGTACAAATTCGTTCCTGGAAAGCGTCTATTTGACTAATGGGTGCTTGTGGTGTTCAAAAAATGTTGCTGTGGTTGCTTGTGTGCTGTAGTTGTTGTAACACCAGTTGCAACTCTTCTTCTTCTTACTAACTCTGGGTTCTTTAGGTGCAGCTTTATATAAATTACAATAACAACAACTATTCCTTAGTTCTGCATAAATTACAACAACTGCTACCTACAACAATGCAACTACAACCTACTATGTTAGAACAGCAACTACAACTAATGTGGACGCACTCTTCCTTGATCCACGAGGTACTTCCTCACTCCGGGTACAGCATCTTCCTGGTCGCTACTTACTCCGTTGTTGTTAATCCGAGTGCAGCTGTTCTTCTTCTTCCTGAATTCCGATTAATGAATAATATTATACTTAAATTATAACCTCAAAAAAACGTCGATATTATGTTGTTATAATAAGTAAGAAATGGTTAGGATCTTTGGTTGTTGGTTGGTTAGGTTAGGAATGGTGGATCTTTTACCAAGCTATATGAAAATTTTCGAAATATTTTCAGGAATTTTTAAAAAAGTTTTATTTGTAGAATTAGCGGTAGTTATGAGTCCATGTTTTAGATTTATTACGGTATCTCAGCGATAGACAGACGGAAATTTTCATTTTCGATATATGGAAACTAAAGGAAGATATAGCCCGATTTCGCCAATTTTTAAACAAAACTTCTTACATTGTACATCAGAGGAATATTGGAGAGATTCAGATATACGGGGTTGAAAATTGCATTCTATTTAAGTAGACATTGCTGGATCACTGCATATTAAATTTTACACATTTCAAAACTCTCCAAGGTGTCACCATTTCCCTAACACTAGTATAATTTTTCCTATACTGCAAGTACACCTGATATTCTATCGTCCTTTTTTATATTCTTAATCGTTCGAAAGTAATCATAATTTTAGTATTTTCGATTTATACGGTTATTTGTATATGACGTAGTGGTAACTAGTGCAGTCATAGTTGATTTTCAGTTCTATAATAAGTTGGCTTGGAAATGAAATTAGTAGTGGAAGGACCTTAAAATATGAAACTTCTGAAGCATAAACGTTAAATCATGTTCATACCTGATATTACTTAACGGTCAAATCGAAAATTTGAACAGTTAGCTAAACCATCAGAAAGAATCATCAGAAGAAAAGTACCATGAAAGCGTACTGAAGAAGAGTGGACGATGTGTGCCTATAATAGTGCCAGAAAAAAAAATAGATCCTTGCAACGGCCATTGGAATAATCAAACGCGAATTAAAAATTTAAATTTTGCTTTAAAAAATTATGTCGGAGTTGCTATAGGGTTTGGGTATTGTCGCTCTTAAACATGTCATAAATGTGGTTATATTTAAAAAGTAAGTAGAACAATATGGGATTGAAAATTTTGAGCTATAAAAATAGACACTCCACATGTTTCTTCTCTCAAACTCTTAAAAATCTCTCAAAAATCGATGAAATTATAAAGATTACTAATAATATGTGTATTTTCATGAGTCTAAATATTAAAATGCTTCGATGAGTGGCAGATTGCAGAAACCCTTGTTATCATGTTAACAATGCGGCATAAACTAAAGTTTCTTAACTTTTTTGGTGTTTAACATTAAACACTACTCACAAACACGGAGTTTACCAAACAAATATATTCTACACCTCGCTTTGAACACCATATTTTCATAATTTAGAGAGTTTATATACATACAACCCTGCTTGGAGGAAAATTTGACCTCACTGTCGCAATATTTGGCAGCACTATTGATTGTTATTACAATTCACCAAAATTTATGTACTTACAATAAGTTCCAACTTTAACTCTAACTCATTCATAAATAGACGATTCCTTGAATTCAAATGTCCTTTGGAAGTCCTTTACGTATAAATTTTTTGCATTACGAAAGCTCGAAGAAACGAACTTCATACCTAAAATGCCGAAACTTTTAAAATTTCTTCATCCTTAAGTAAAGAATCTTTGAAAACAAAAGACTTAAGAAACGAACTTCAGCCTCAATGAAATTCAAATGAGGCTTAAGAAACCAATTTCAACTTTGATTTGAAAAGACTTCAGAAACGAACTGCATCTTGTTTATAAAATAGTTATGAAAAGTAGTTCGCCAGCTTTATTTACAATTACCGGAAAGGTGGTAAGTAGACACGTTCTAAAAATCTTAGCATTTACAATGCAAAACTGTTATTTTCTAGCGTTACTTTGAAAACCCGCATTTTATGCAACAAAGTGAATAAATCGAATAACTGACTCTCCGTACGAGTCTAGTCTTATCTAAGCAAATCCATATCTAGGTATGTGGAGCAAATAATTTATGGACGCGGCGCATGCTTTTACAACAACACAACAACTTTGATTTATACAACAACTAAAAGCGAATAGTAAAAAGCTTTCGATGTGTGTTTAAAATATGTAGATGATAACTGAAAGCAACAACTCAAATGAATTTGCACACATACACAGACGACAACAACATTTGCCATATGCGCGCCACTTGGACCGCGGCACCAAAAAGAGTCGATAGCGATTTGTGTCAGTTGCGCTTACAGCTGCCTGCCACAGCAACGGCTACTTGCAAGCAACTTTCTTAACGCGGCATTACAAGTCGGCAAACAATTGTCGAAGTAAACCTGCAGGACATACAAATGTATGTGCAAGTGTGTGTTGCGAGTATGTGCGTATAAAATTAAAGGGCATTCTGCTGTCATCCGTTTTGCACATAGTCGCACCGCAGCCAATTGTCAATGTGTCGCACGCAATGACAGTTGTGATGCCTCTTCGCCACAAGTTCCCGTTCACCGGCTGCAACACAGCGCGGAATGACTCTATTATGCCGCGTTTGACTTAGTTTTTGGCATGAATGAGTGCCGCTGTGGCAAAATAAAAATGTTAAGCAAGAAATAGACATGAACAAAATGTTGAATGAAGAGTCAATGAATGGGAAGCGAAATATTGGCATTGCAAATATTGAATGTTGAAATGGTGACAGTCGCATACTAGGAGCAAATAATGCTGTCACTATCTAGTTTCTGTAGTGGTAAGCATTGCTGAGTAAGCAGTTGGAGTGGTGAAGGTTTCTGCTTCGTGTTTTATGCTTACAATTCTCAACGTATTTGTAGAAGCTAGAGAAAAGTTATGTAAATTGGCATGTTAGGCTTTCAATAAGAGGACCTTACCATTTTTAATACAATTTGGAACCTATTACTTCTAAAATAAGTTCTGAAATATACTAGAAAATAACAATTAAAGTCAGGGAAAATCTTTCATTTCACATAAAATAAACTTTGCTGCGAATTTGTCAAAGTTGGCAAGTTGCGAATGAAATACAATATTTGAGGTCCTGGAGGAATAGGAGGTTGACTCTTAACACCAAAAATAACAAGCTGACTTTTTAAGTGGCAATATAATTGCTTCTCAGCACAATGTATTGATATAATTTTTAAATTCACTAACTTTTAAATCACAATGGCATATATATTATACTAATGTGATATTTCGAATACCAAAGTAGAAACGTAACTGGAGCGAGCCATAAATTAATATTTGCAAATGAGACTGTTTAAAAACAGTTTTCTCTACTTTCGAAAATCTGATACTCATATACATAATAGTTATCGAAAAATCAACCATCAAGCTTGAAAGACAATTTCTATCCCAAGCTTGTAATAGGATAAAATTATAAGTGTTCTTGGCGATCACTCTACTGCACTATTAGAAAGCTTTTTTCTCCACTTACAGATCTAGTACTTTGTAGAGGATTTATGGTAGACACATGCTTAATATACCCGGCACGGAGGAGGAAAACGGAGTTCACCAGCAGCATTGTTGTGAAATCCAGAAAAATGTGTTTTAAAATATTTTTTAATAAGAAAAATTTATTGGGAAGTCGAGGCGAAGTCGAGTCAAAACTTCACCTCACAAGAGATAATGGGTTTTTCGATCACTTTACTGTAATTTAATTGAGTAAAATATGTGTGTGTAGTGCTCAGAATTAGGTTTGACAGGGATAAAACACTATATTTTGGAATATAGAAGATATGGCTTAGGTGAAAAGAAGACACAAGGAACTATATCTCAAATTCCTCAAAATTTACAACTGAAAAATTTAAAAAAAAAGAAGAAAAATAGTTTAGAATCTTTACTTATCTTTAGTCTTTAGAATTTAATCTTTAGAATCTTTAGTTATAAGTTGAAAAAAGTATATGAAAGTAAATATATTTATGATAAATACGGTTTTTTATAATCTCGCACCATGTTGCTACAGTGTATATTAGTTTTGTTCACTTAACGGTTGTTTGTAACACCTACAACTACACGAGTTAGATATAGACATATATATATATATTTATTATATAATATTTATTATATAAATATATATAAATGATCAGGATGAAAAGACGAGTTGAAATCCGAGTGACTGTCTGTCCGTCCGTCCGTCCGCGCAAGCGATAGCTTGAGTAGAAATTAAGATATTTTTATGAAACTTGGTACATGTGTTCTTTGTCATTGTAAGACGGTTGGTATTGCAGATGGGAGTAATTGAACATCTGCCACGACCACAAAATGCCATTGATCGAAAACTGATAAAGAACTATAACTAAGCAGCAAATTAAGACAAAAACGTGTAATTTGATATAGAGGATAATAGTAGGATGGGGCATCTATGGGCAAAAATTCTTGTCACCAGATATCCAATATTAGGACTTCAGTGCCTCTATCCGACTTTTTACCGAAAATATCGGGAAATCTCTAAGAGATTGTAATGAAATTGGAGGATTATCTTTCCATGATATTAGTGTACTCTGGTATTCAAAATGGGGAAAAGCGGACAAACATTTCCCCTACTCACCATATACCTAATATACGTATATTCAACCTTCTTGTAGACTTTATGTAGACCATGTATTTCGGTCAAAATGTAAGATATTTTATCAAAATTAAGTGAACGTGTAATATTGGATATACCATAGTCCACTGCTGAAAATGTGTCAAATCGGTGAACGAATTATCCCAGCAAATAACAAAATAATATACTACATATAATGACTTTCGTTATTCTAGCAGACTTTATGCCGAATATGTCGGTTACTGTGTGAGTTATCTTCCCAAAAATTCCGTAAAAACATGTTCCCTAATATACTTGAATAATGAAAAGAGTTAATGTGATCAGTGCAGATTTTCTTCTATCCCAAAAATGGCCGATATAAGAATTCCCGACTTTCCATTTGACTTTTAACCGTTTATGTTGGTCAATATGTGTGATATTTTAATGAAATTAAGTGGATATGTTTTCTTAACCCCAATGTGATTTCGCGCTAAATATGAAATAAATCGGTCTAGACCGTGGTCTAAGCCCCATATTCTTAATATAATGATGTCCTTTTCTTTGGTTTACTTTTTCCTCATGTATCTAATGTTTTCAATTAAGCTACTTTGGTTGAGTTAATATCGCAGATATCTTATTTGAGTTAATTTGATAAATTTTAATATAAATATGTCTGACACGAAGCAAAATATAGCAACGAAAGTACATAAGTCTATGGCCTGTAATGTAAGTTAATAAGATATCAAATATGATTGCAATCCTTTGACAATTTCTTCAATATTCTTCGAATAATGAATGTTGTCTTCTTCCGCAACATTTTTTAATGTAAAGTTATGCATGCACTTGAAAAAATTTCCCCGTCTCTGATCCTTCCACATTGCGAGAATATGAAATGTTCGGTTAGACCCGAACTTAACCCTATCTGACTTGTTTTAACTTATTTGTGATAAAATTCGTAGAAGCAGTCCATTCGTTGAGAAAGACACAGGTTTAAGTCGTATATTAGGGAACATTTTGAGTTATGGAGTTACAATCAGCAAACTTAGAAGTTTTTGCACCAAGGAGTGATAAAAATTATTGAAAATATGGGAATCTTTCGCAACGAACATCTGCAATTGAAAAAAGAGAGGCCTTTTTTAAGCTTTTAGCGCGGGGGTCTTGTCGCTTTTTAATAACGAAGAAGAAACTATAGTTTATCTCACTTAAATGTTGAGGCGTCCCGGCGGACTAAACTATTTCATTAAAGTAGTTCAGAAATTGTCAAACGATCTTTTACAAGCGAACGCTGTCTGCTGTATTTTTGAGGGACAAATTACTAGTATCAATAAAAATCAGATATCAAATAAAAAATTGAAGAATTTCAAAATTGGTTGTATGGAAAGAGTTGCGTTGTTTTTCCGAGTGTCATATAAAACCGGTAGTTCAACAATGTGATAATCCAAATCATTGATTAAATGGGCCTACCGAAGGATGTGATTAATTGCACAAACTGCACTTATTTTGATTTATATGCAAATTATTTCTGTGAATTTTTTTTTATTATACAGCTCATCTGCTTCAGCATATATGAGAACTGAAAAAAATTAAATTTGGTGTATTATTGGAACTAATTTTCTCTAGTGCAGACCTTAATAGCATGCTTACTGGAAGAAAACCGCTGAGACTGCGGCCAATTCTGTAGCAAAAACCAATCGTACTAAAACAATTAGTACCGAAACGTTGACAAATTGCTATCATAAGTATATATTTTCGCATATAATTCCCCAGCTGATGAGCATATTAACATTTACCAAAGTCGCACACCAATTCCAATGAAGCCTTTTTTAGTTGAGAGCAAAGGGCAACAATTGATGGAGAAATTCGTTAAATAAGCTAATTTAATAAAACTCTTTTTATATATTATAAACTACTTATCAATTTGATGACTTCATTCTTTTATTTTATTACTCAAACTCACTTTTATACACTTCATCAGCGCCTGCTGCTTTATTACAATTTAAACAAGTCTCTTTTAAATAACCATAAATAGTAAACCCTTTCTTTATACCGCTTTATTTACAATAGCAGAGCATCATAACTCACTTTGGTATTTCAATTTGAATTTTGTCGCTACTTTAACTACCGCATTCTACACACACACAACGCACTAAACATAATTTAGAGTGTCGATTAAAATTCGTAAAATTGACTTTCGACATAAAAATGTACGCGCTTACAATTGGAGTGTTAATAGAGACTACTAAATAAGATTTATGCACTGTCTAAAAGCCAAATCAAATGGTCGCTCCTAACCAAACAGCAAAGAGAATACGAAAAAATACCAAAAAATCACGAAAATGAAACAAACTAATGAATATAAAATTGTTAGATAAGTATATAAGTATATATAATCGGTTGGATAGGCACAATACGGACGGACGGACGGAATGTAGATCGCGCGCTCAGCATAGCACATTTGTTACGCTTAGTTTAGGGTTTAAGCTGCAAACGGAAAACCGAAAACCGATTTGGTGTGGTTAGTTTAGGTCGTGCGCATTCAACTACGAACATTTACATAAATGTTAAATAGACAAAAACAAAAGGTTCATGCATAAATAAATGAAAACGGAATTAATGCGTCAACATCAACATCTAATTGACCGGACGACGCAGCACTAAATTATTTGTGCGTGTAAGTGTGCACAAACCGACAAACACACGAACAAAGTTGAAAATTGGAAATTAAGAAGTCAAAGCTTCGCCACTATTGCACCCAAATGGTTTTGGGTTTGCGCAGCTGCAGCATCTGTGAAGGTGTTGATACGGCAGGCAGCTCGGTCAGCTAGTCGCACACTCGTACACACAATAAATGGGTTTCAATTTAAATATTTTCATCTGTTCAAAGGGTTAACCTTTGTTGTTGTTGTTGTTGTTGTTGTTTGTTGTCGTTGTTGTTATTATTGTTGCTGTTAGTTGTGGCTGTTTGTTGTTGCTGTTTGTTGTTGTTGTTAATGTCATTTGCTTGTGGTTATTATTGTTGTTGTTGCTGCTGCCGATGATGTCGCTCATAATGCATACAATATATCTCTATAGAATTTCAGTGGCTTCATTGATTCTTATCACCCCATAAAATACGTTTCATTTGATTATTGCCTTGTTGCTGTTTTTCTTCCATTTTATTATCATTGCTTTCTGTTTCTGTTTTTGTTTCTGTTTTTTGTTTTATTTATTCTTTATTCTTCATTTTTATTTTTGTTTGTCTTTGTTGTAATTATTTTCACCTTATTGGTCGCATGGTCCATGTTCCTCTAGAGCCAGCAAAGTAAGCATTTTATTTATATTTGATTTTCATTGAAGTGCTTTTGAATGGTTGTTATTCCTTTCTTAAAGTATATTTTGTTTATGTTATTGGCATTTTATGAATCTAAAGTATTATACGGTTGTTAGCGTTAGCAATAAGCTACAGTGTGTTACTTCCTTTGAATTTTGAAGAAAAAGTTGTAGGAAGATGTTGCGTCAAGCAATATATTTTAAACCTAAAATAAATACGTATAAAATAATAAAATTTATTTGCAATGATATTAAAATATATACTATAAATATATATTGCAATAATTTCACCAAAATTGGAAAGATAAATGTACTTACCCCTTTCATTGATCACCAATTTATATACACAACTAGTTTAGACCGTTAGATTAAAATGTAGGCTAAGCCTTTATATGCATAGACGTAAAGAAGTCAATTGTATTACAACTGGAAAAGCGAACACTCGTACCTCCAATTTATCGGTTTGCTTATTTGTCGACTATATTATATATATATATGGATACAATATTGTAATATATTCTCAGAAACGCACGAGATTCATCACAAAGAAAAGGAAATGCGCATATTGAGGTTGGAAAATATTTTTTTCGGGTATCATCCCATCTAATACGACTTGGATTAATATCTTTAATACCGACATATAGTTTACATCGTCTTCAAATCCTTTGGGTCACTTTCAAGGTCATAAGTCCTGAGCTGATCTTTGCTTCTTCAAAATTTATTTACAATCAGACTACTCACTATCCTTCCCTTTATAAATAATTGCTCATTTGGATGGCTCCAAATGGCCACATATCTTTCCTTAGGTACTATTTGATGATCCAGAATTAATTTATGTTGAAGAAATCGACCAGCAATCCTTTTTGATAGACTTCCTTATTTTTTTCTCTTCATTAGCAAGTTGAACGCAAGTTTTCTGCGGCTTCGCGATTACGATTTTAAAGCTTATGCCCACAAATAATCCACGATAACAGGGGACAATTTATATTTTTGCCCCGAATGTGGGTCTTGAGGGTTACTTGTTACAGCAAATGGCGTACCATGTCGCATTGCGCATCAAACTATTCAGTTTCTGCATCATCACATGTGAGCTAACAACCGATTACCGAAAGATTTCATTCCAAATAATTTCGAGTTCAGGATATTTTGTATTTCTAACTTTATTTCGAAGTTAAGGAAGACAGACTTGCTTTGATTTCCGCGGACGTAGCCCCACGCTTATCCAGAATTAAGAAGATTGCGACCCATATATTCACATTTCCCCACCAAATAGATTTTCATAGTCTCTCTTGCTTTGGTTGCAGCCTATCTCTCTCAATATGTGCGCGAGAGCTGGTTATCGTTAGTTAAGTCGATTATTCGGCTGAATGAAGGCAGCGACTTCGTGAAAAAAGTTCAAAGGCAGAACATTTTATACATATTTCTCTATTTATTGTATAACCTTGGAATATAGCCTTGGAGCAAAAAATTCTGCCGTTCTAAGTATTCGGAATACCACAGCTTTGAATAAAAGCAGAAAATCCATTTCTGGGACTCATATGGTGTGATCTCATCAACTACCTGGAGAAATACAAAACGTTCACAAGGCTCTACCATGCGGAATTATTAGGCCGACTCGACATCGCATTGCACAAAAAATTACCTCATTTGGCAAAGAGGTTCTCAAAAGTTCTCTTCCACCATGGTAACATCCGTATCCACCATCCACCATACTTCATCCATTGTATTACTTTTCGTCTGCAAACTTGTAAAAGTCACTCGCCGAATAGAAATGTGAGTCGAATGAGAAGATTATCCTCGCAACATGGGCCTTCTTTGCAGACGTCCAGAAAATAGTTCAAATGGTTTAGAGAAGTTGGAGGATACTTTTACTTTTGTAGATTATTTATTTATCGGACCGCTATCGTATTCCTCTAGTATATTTTATTTCGGAAAGACACATTCTTCTCTAGACTACACCTCCTTTTTTTAGAAGTTCTTAATATGCCTGAGTCCCTGTACAACCTCCGCACTCCACGGCCTTCAACTCTATCGCACTGTGTATAACTACACACTCACTAACTGCTTAAGTGCCCTCTTTTCGTTACTTTCATAGTGTTCATTTAAATTTTTCTTCTTTCCATGTTTGTTCCTGTACACACATATAAGTATATATATATATATATATATATATATATTCATGTATATATCTATATTATAAATATATCTGCTTTTATTTCTCACTATAAGTGTAATTTATGTCTTTATTTAGTGAAGATTTCGTTTCCTAATTTATTGTGATATCTTGGGCTGGGTAAAAATGGCCACAAACTCCAATGCCACAACCGAAGTTGACTGAATGACCGGCCGGCCTGTCGATGACGATGTCGATCGTTGAGCGCACTTACGAACGGGCATGTGTTGTGCTGTCGGAAATGTTGCGGTGTCCACACCTTTTTTCCAGCGGCTTGTGTGTGTAGTTGTTGGATATCGGTTGGATTGGTGTTCGTGTTGTTGTTGCAGTGAGAGCAACAGTTATTGTCACCGTCGACACGATACTATGATGCTGTTGTTGTTTTGATTATTACCTTCGCAACGGCTAGTGTTGTTGTTGTGATTATTGCTTTTGTTGTGATTATTGCTTTTGTTATATATTGTATTGTCGGTGATTGTGCGCATGCGATGCCATTTGTGCTCACCTTTTGACTAACTCACCTGTGCTGCCGAACGCTGCCGTTTCGGTTATTACTCGCATCGCGCACTCATCGGCGTTGCTTTTGTTGTTGTTGTTGCTGTTGCTATTGCCGTGACCGTCCATTTCCGTTAATGCTGACTGCCCGGTTGCAATCTCATTGACGAACATGCGTTGTGCCTTGCTGCACTCGGCCTTTGCCGTTGTCCATCGTTTGCGGCATGGTGTTTGGTTGATGTCACCGATTCCCATTAAAAGCGTGAAGTTATCCGAGTTTATCTGTTATCGGCTGATAATGCTCACCGAACAAAGTGAATTAAATTGGACTTGAGGAAGACATCAGCCGAAAGGCCAACGGTTAACACCGACAATTCGTCGCATGTTGTTCGTTTGTCACACAAATGATGTTGCTTTAGTTGTTGTTGTTGTTTTTTTGTTTTTGGTCGCACTTCATCTCTGGTTACTGTCGCTGTTGTCACTTGTCGATTGTCGCTTATTGTTTAAAAACATTTTTGTTTTGGATTTTGGTAATGTTCTCGCAGACACGAACTCATTTCTACCCACCTGCACTTGTTGCTGAAGCGTCTTCTGGCTTGTGCATGAGATAGGCACACACATTCGCCCATAATTTGGTAGTTTGATAAGCTAAGAAACCGTAAATTGGTGTTGTCTGTCGCGCTTCTTTAAGTTCGTGTTAAAGTAAAGATTTGGAATCGCGCCAAGCCGCAAGTGCTCGTCACAGTCAGAGTCAGAGTCAGAGTCAGAGTCAGAGTCTCTTTTTTAAAAAAAACTTCAAAAGTTTTTTCAGCTTTACAAATGTGTTTAAAATGGATTAAACTTCAAATTAAGCACGTAAAACAAATCTTTCAAAGCGAAGACACCCACCTATACCTTAGGCGCGGCCCAAACCAACAGCACGCCGAATAGAATACTGGCCTTGTATGATAGAAACCAGGGGTTGAATACGAACAAAACTATTAATTATAAAACATTAACGACGAACAGAATGTTCTAAAATTTTATTTAACGATTACCGTCGAATATTTCTTAATCATTCAATTAAAGGAGGACCCAGCCTGAGATACTATTAATTTGGGTTATGTATCAGTAATTTTTTGGAAAATTCAGCATGCGATCGAGAAACAAGTTGATCCACTTTCCACAGTTCAAGAAAGTCTAACTCTATTTTGAAAAGTCCAATGATTTTACGAATCTATTTTAATCACTTAGGATGCTTTAACACACGAGAAATAGTTTTAACATATACCACTTGGATTTTCCTCTCATTTTAATATAATTAGGATGTGTCTGAAGGAATGACTCTGAAATCGAAAAGATCTGTTGTATACCTGTGTTATCTGATACCCTAATGGACCATCAAGGAATCCTAAAAGGCTGTACATTTGACTACATAGCTTTTTATTGTATATAAGTAACGATGTTTTTCTCTTCTTGTCTGAAAAGAGGTCATGTCGCTGTAGATGAGAACGCAAATGGTAATGACCAATAGTATATTGTTCTTTTTAAAAATATGTCTGTCCATTATTCCATGTCGATATGCAGGAATTCCTACTTGCCTGCTTTAAAGCTCTATATCTCCTCAGCATCTACCTCGTCTCAAAGTTACTCTTTCAGAAGGCATTTTAAATTTATTCACTCAAGGATTCATAAGTTGGCTGAAGCGACCTCCCTGGTTAAATCATCCACTACTCCATTTCCTTCGATGCCGTAGTGCCACGGCAGCTTGATAGCCCGAAAAAGGCGAGCTGTTTACTTAGCAGCCTTTGGGTGATATGATTTACGTCTTAAAAATTAACCTGAGAGTATCTCTGACTCCAAACTTATCGGAAAGTTATTCTCCTCTAACTTAATTAAGCCGCTTTTATCTTACAAACGGCAATACTCACATATCTGAACCTAGTCTGCGAATTTTATGAACTTGTGAAACACCAGGTGGAGTACTACTCCACTCTTCATCCTCGGCTTTCTACTCCGTGTCCTCGATAATTAAATACTTGCATAAAACTGCGCTGCATTTGAAGAGCCACTCGAGTAGGGTAAGCACTCTTATGAATCTACCTTAAAATCAAATAAATAAATACATATATGTGTACCTCGTATATGTGCACATGCGTGCGTTTAAAATGGTTTCGAATATAAATTGCTATGCAGATCTTATCGTTAACAGCATCGATTAGGAATGAACAATATTGGCTTGATTACTCTGTCTCAATCTTGAGCTAAATGAGCTCATAAATATTCACTTTATCTTTTATCCAACACCTGAACTAACAACAACAACAACAAATAAAATATGGTTAATTGCAATATATTGTTGTTGTCTTCACAGCGAAGGAGGTGGCAATAAATCGAAGATTACAGCAGTTACGGAGAATATTGTGCAATATTTGAAATTTTTTTTGAATTTTTTATGCTAGATGTGTTTAAAACTACTCTGGAATACAATCTAACATAAAAATCGATTTGCAAACATGACTCCCTCCCACATATAAAACAATTTGGACCTTATCAGTTTAGTTGACATTATAATATACAACCCCAATAGTAACAAAAAACTTTTGCTCAAGGCAAAGTTTAGATTTTGTTTATACTTTTTACCGTCGTGAAATGCAAACACTAAAAACCTGTCATTATAAACAGTCTTAAAGTCTGACGTGGAGTTTCCTCAGTAGTAGTTACTTACAGACAGTAGTTATTACTTAGCTTACAACTTACCAACCCATACAGGATTAGATCGCTGAAATAAAAGTCGTTGCTAATCCAGTTACGTTAACATAGAACCTCTACGAACTGCATAACAACGTCAACATGGTTCAGCAAATTGAAATCCAAAGCTAATATATTTAGAGAGGTAATCCATATTCGAAATTATTTGGTGGTGGTGTATTATAACAAAGTAGCAGATGAAGAGGGTGAGAAGATGTTTCGGTAGGTGTTCTCGTAGATGTCAACTTACAAAACAAAGAAACGACTGACGCGCACTTGTGAACTTGAAACAAAAGGGTTTTAAAAATGATTTTTATATGAAAATTATTTTATTTATGTTTGTAAAAACTATGGCTCTAAAATATAATTAAAAGTTCTAAAAATAGAACATTGTTAAGAGTAAAATTAAAGAATCTGCAGTTCTTGACTATTTGAAACCTGTAAATTTACATGGCAACTGCTATTATAGTTACTATTAGTAAGAATTCCCACCTATAGAGTACCAGATTGTATACTTTACACACGATTATACTATATTGCTTTTATCACGATTAATGAGATGACATTTCTAAATTTTTTAGTAAAAGTTTTACAACGAAAAGGTATGACAGATTGTTTCTTGGCCTTAAAATACCGAAATGAACATAACCAATAACAAAAATTCGACCACTGCACTAACTAAAGTGCTTTTATGAAAAAATAAACATCGAAAATTAATTCCTCCACCCAAAAAACATGGATACTGAATAAATTCCAAGATTAAATACACCTTTCATTTAATTATTTTCGCATAAAAATTCCCTTTCATCGAATTTCAATGATTTCTTTTGTATCCAGAGTTAACAACTTTAAATAAGCCAAAAGAGAGGGTCGAAGGAAAAAGACTTAGCCTGAAAAATCTAAAAAAAAATATTTCTCAATGAAAAACTATCACAGAAAGAGCAAAAATTCTGCAGTAGTGCCACCTATCGTGAGTCTATGTAACAGCAAGCAACGAAAATTAATTCCTCGACCCTTGAGATTGTTAGAAGAATTCCACACTTTGAACGAATCTCATATATCCAGAGTTACCAACTTTATTTATACACATAAGAAATTGAAGATTGAAGTTTTGCAGAACTGTGTATTCGAACCACCTATTAATAATGACTCTATTAGACTTTTTATTTTTTACTGACTAACTTTTAAAGGTTGTCAATAGTTTTATTTATACCCACGGAACATTTAAAGCCAAGACAACTCAAAACAAGAGTTTTAAATATGAAAAACTGGTCCTGCCTATACAAAAAATACTCATATATATATATCTACGTATATATAAATGTAAAGAAATTATATATATATTTGCATATAAACACCACTCGGCAATCAGCAATCAGCAATTATAACATTATTAACAAATTTTTATTGAATATACATATGACCGCTAAATGTGCAAAACTAACGACCAATCTGTCCCACTGGTTATGATAAAAATCGACATTTTAATTATAGTCAAAATGGTAATGGAATCGCAGCTAAATTAAATAATTTAACATTTGAAAACCGCGCCAGGCAAACCAAAGCAAACGGCATATCCAATTCAATCGATTCAAATTGATTCGAGCGACGGCAACACAAACCAAGCAACAAACAGCCGCTGGGTGTTGGCGTTGTTGTTGTATGACCGCTGCCGGTGACAGTGGCGACGAGCGATTACCATTTCAAAGTGGTCAAGATGAACTCACATAAATCAATGTAAATTATGGTGTTAACAAAAGGTAGACAGCGCGATCAGCCCGGTTTGGCTAAATAGAAATTAACAGCGGGACAGCGAAGTGTGGGCCAAACGCGTACGAGCCTATAGAGAAACTACATACATATGAAGGGGAATTGGAAGAGCTAGAGCGCGGCAGAGCCACATTACCGACGGTGGTGTTGAAAGTAAATTGGGTTGCCAAGGTAGGGGATGGTCGCGCTGATAAAGTCCGGTGACAATAATAACGAATCACACCACTAAGCGAGAGCGAGAGAACGGGGAAATCGCGATTGGTGGAAGAATGTGAAGCGAGGAAGTTCTATGAAGTTAGTGATATACTATACACAATCGTTTCATAATATATGTATGACAATGTGGATAAGTATATCTATGATCTATATCTATATGATCCACAGATATTCATCTCACTGTACTTTTTAATTTTATCTCAAGATATAAAATCTACTAGATTTTGTTAGATTAGGTCCCGATCGAGTGAGCACACTTGGATAATTACGGTTATATTATTTGTAATGCCAAAAGCTCTTGAGAGAACTACTCTTGCTACTGCCTCATTAAAAATGAGAAATCTTTAAATCAAATGGCCTCATATTATATATTAATTATAACGACGTTATGGAAAGCACTAGCTATTACCTCGTTAAATTAGTTTATCAGTAGTTTAATAATCCACTTTATTTCCACTATTTTCGTGTTCAGAAGAAACAACAGTATAACAGAATATTGGAAAACTCAGATTTTAGTTCATTTTTTGTCTCAAAAAACAAGTTCAAATTTAAATAACTGTTTTATTATTTTGCTAAAATATAAGTTAGTTACAAAATATCAGTTAGGTTGTAACTCGACTTACGCGATTATCCACTGTCAGCATAAATTTAATATAATAGATCTATGTAAGGTTACTTTGTTGTCTAAACCATATAGCAGTCTAAGAAAAGAAAATAAAAACCTAAAACTCTTTAAGAAATATCATACCATGTTACAACCACAAACACCTAGTAGAAGTGTTAGACTAGTTGCATAGTTCATAAGGTATAATTTCTAAGTTACTCAGAGTTAGATTTTTGGCATAAGTTTTTCCTTGAATCGGTTGAAAATTAATCTCACAACAAACGATGTCGAGATAGGTAAGTATGTCTCAGATGCATTCCCGGAAACATTAACATTGATACTCGTATTCGAATTTAACTACTAAAACCCCAATTAGTTGTTTTCTAGGAATATATCCAATACTTCGCAACAAATTCTTATAAAGGCTAAAATATGCCATATTTCATAAATATTTTTTACACAACTTTATGGTACACTAAGAAATGTCACAACAATATAGTAGCTTTTCAAGGTTTCCTCCCAAACAAGTTTCTCAAAAAACCGTTACATAGGTAGTATATTTTTCACTATATTCAAGCAAAAAAATTATGAGTCTTGGCTCCTCTCATAAATACGTATACAAGATCGGAAGAACCCAGCAACTTAAAATTTATAATTAAAGACAACGCTACTTGTTGCTTGCAGGTTTCTCGAAGTCTCGCAAGTAGAGTGGGACATTTAATTTCCCTCCGCCAATATTTTAGCTTTAATTTAATAAATTCGAAAATTAAATTCGTCGAAGACTTTTAATATCAACAGGAAGACACGAAAAACCTCAGTACATATGAGCACCAAGGACAATACGCATAAATAGCTTGAGGTTATTTTTTGAAGAACTTATACTAAGATTGTATAGTATCACTAGTTTTTTGTTGTTATAACAATATAAACCATTGCACATCTTCTTTTGAAAAATAATGCATTTTAAAGACACAAAGAGCCACACAGAAAATGATATACTGCGTGCGAATAATTTGAGGTTATGGGAATTTTCGTAAAGAAGTCATGCCCAAGATGTTATGTTTTGACAAGACTGTAATCGTACCAACTTTCATAAATTTGCTTTAAGGCCAGAGTACTGCTGAGGTAACAGTGCTTATCCGACACTGTTCTGGCTACATAAACTTGATTGTCATGGTACCGATTTTAAACAGTTTCAAATTTTCATGGTGTGGTTCCATTAAGTTCTAAAGGGTAGAAGTATGATCTCGAAAAATACTTCTAAGTCACAAATGCTGGATGTGGCCGGTAAATACCACTCGGAGAAAAGTAGCAAGCTACCGTCTTATATTTATGACTTATAGAAACATATACTTAAAATATAACAGTAATAGAGTAATCAAAATAATTTTTTCTAATGTGTATCGAAATGCGATATGTATCAAAATCGTTTGGTATATCGAAATTCGATATCCATTTCTGGAAATAATGTGGTTTTCCATGCACCTCACACCTATTTAATAGAGTTTCAATTTCTATTTTTATAAATACATTTAGATATCAATGAATTATCAATTGCTGACACATAATCTACAAATTTTATTGCCCACAACTATATAGCTGGCAATTTTTACCCGCAAACCCATGCCGCAAGAAAAAAAAATGTTTACATACATATGTGCGTTTGTAGCTACGAATTCCTTTAAAGCGCACGCCCAGACGTAACAAATTTAATACGATCGATCTGATATCAGGCTTGATCATGCTCACCACAAATTCAATTTACTCCGACTTTTATGGCCGCAACGCATTCATATTTAAATTTGTCGCCAATCATTTAAATATATACAAATGCCTGCAAACGAATATTGTATGAATATCATATATATATATATATCATATATACAAAAGTAAGATATACAAAGCCGGCTTCGCACATCTGAGTCTGCCTTTTTGTGGTTTCACTAATTTAAGATCGAAGATAGGAAAGTGTTGGTCGGATGAAATGAATGTGTTGTTGTTGTTGTTGTTGTAGAAATGTATATATGTTTTCTGTTACAAAGAGGTGACTCCTTCCTTCTAAGCTTAACTTGAAGGTTTTTTGGATCAAAAGTCCCATTGTAGGTCTAAAACACATTAAATTTTTTTGCAGAATTCTCAATTTCTCCAACTGCCGTCATTCCCCAACCCACGGCCTGTCGCTTTCTAGTGAATGCAACGAAAAATTAATAACAATAAAAATAACTTACATTGCTTTAAGCTGCTCATTTTACTACTCATACTGAGCGCACTCGCTGCACTCAACGCACCAGCTATACACAAACACACATATACTCACACATACACACACACACAAGAACGTTTCCCGAACATTCCCAATTATGACTGGCGTTGTAAATTGCCTAGTGAAGATTTTTACAATAATTGTAAAATTAAAAATCCTTTGCCGTCACAAGAAAGCACCACTTACATCTAACAGTTGGCTGCCAGAATGGCTACTTTGTAGCATTGAAGTATGGCTCGAGGTCATGTGTTGCTTAAATTGTAGTCAAACAGTAAGGAAAACTATGGCAGCTATGGGGATTGGCAACTGAAAGAAATTGTATGCAAATGAAAGAGAAAAAGTTGTGAGTAATTTCAGGCCGCTGTGTAGAAAGGTTATGCCATGCATGCGTTAGAAATTTTGAGATGTCTACAAAGATGAGACGGCTGAGATTCGCGTGTCCATTAGGCAGATTTACTTCTGGAACTGCGTGGTATAGAAGATCACTCGAAAGAAACCCTCGAAGTGTACTGCTAAACTAAAAGAACAGATCAAAAACTATAGAATTCTCTAGAAATATAACAGAAGGTGATATATCTGAGCTCCATGGCATGACCACTTCTGGTTTAGCTATGAACAAAAGACCTCCACAGCATCCCAAGTTCGTGAATCTTATCCACTGATGAATAACCTGAAAGTACATCTGTGAACGATACCTATTTGATAGTAGCACACCTACAATATCCACCTGAACTGCTAGGGATATTACTATGTGCTATTATCCAGAGGAGTCCAATCAACGAAGACGCAACAGATATTCATTTTATATTTCCCACCAACCTTGGTTTGCAAATGGTGCGAGTAAAATATTAGCTGATCATCTGATCAGCGGTACTTTGCATCCTCTATTGATAGGATTTAAACTGCTAAGTTCATAAGAGTCAGCTAAGTTCATGAGGCCCGCTTATTTGGCGACGACCGCAAAAATGCCATATGAAACCAGCATTGTCGCTACTATGCTTATTTGTGGAATGTTTCTATTCAGGAACCGAGCATATATAAAATCGCTTACAAGCATTCAGTTGTTTTGAGTCGAACATATTCGCTTCCAAGAGATCTTGTAATGCATATGTAAGACAATCAGCATCACCTACCAAAACAGGCAGGTCGTTTAATCTGAAGAAAAACGTGCGCACACCTAAAATCTCGGTGATCTCCACAACCGTTTAGTCGCCCGGAGAAGAAGACAGTCGTTTTCAAAGAATCGACACTCTAGGTGTCGAAAATCTTCGCCAATCACCAACCTAAGACGAAGTTTGGAGATAGCTAGCGAAGTTTGCCTTCAACAAAGCTCTTGAGCTGAGCCAAGGCTGTGGTATATCAATAGGGCATACCGATCTGAAAGGTTGAAATTAATTGAGCGCCCACCTGCAGCATCTACTAAGTAACCTATCATCAAGGATGGTGGATGTGAACCCATCCAAATGAGCAAGTGGTTATATATTGGCTGAGAAATGTATAAATAAGGAAAAATTAGATATTCCCCACAGCCCAGGGTTCAACCAAAGGAATAAATTGTGAAGAGCTAGACATTTTTTCAATAAATACACTACTGGAATAGGATTCTTCAAACAGTATTGTCATTCGGTATACAATCATCGAGATGTGCATCACAAAAGTAGAAGCAGCCCGCCGACTCATCTAGTTAAAGTTCAAAGTGGTACTTTCGAAGTTCGGCGATGCATTTGAGCCGAATGGATACAAAATTCGTATGATTTCTTGCTCAAAACTTCTCTTTCATAACAAACTCTCTTCCTGATGTCGTGGATGGCATAAGAATTTATGAGATTAACAATGAATTGTATGCAATAAGCACTTAAGGCTCAGCATAAAGCTCATCACACCTGTAACCAAATGAGTTGTGAGCTCCAATCCAGTCACATTCCAACGGAATACGCTTCAATTTCCAGCAAGTTGCAGTCACTTTGTCGTCGCTTGTTTTAGCCTGAGGTGTACTGCATACATTTGTATGTGTATATGTATGTATATGAATGTATGTTTGTACGTGTACATGTTTATATGTATTGTGTGCATGTGTCTTGAGGCTGAGGTACCAATGGCGCTGACAAGCGCCATATAACTGAAAACATTTTTATGAGTTAAGAGTTTTGTGCCGTTTTGAACGCTTTACGAGTGCGAATGTAACAACAACGTTAACAAAAACTCACCGACAGTATAGCATTACTGCATCTCAGCTCGCTACATCTCATCTTTGTAACGCTTATTGGCATGCCAGCTACAACAATTGTATATGAATATGTACGAATGTAAAGGCAAAAACAACATACCAAGCAGCAAACAACATTGAGCCACATGAATACGTGTCCAGATTGCGATGCGGTCTTCAATGGCCATCGGTGAGCATAAAATTCGCAACATTGTTGATTTAGTATCCATCAGCGAAAAAATATGTGAGTTTATTGTGTACGCATCCACACAAAATCAATGATCTTTTGGCCAAAGGATGGTGCATCGCACATAGTCAACATACTAGGAACGCGGCGCAGCGCGCCAACGTCGCGCGCACGCCCGTCGCGCAGTAACGGCCAGTTAGCAGCGCCGCCGCCACAGCCACCACAGCCGCCACAGCCGCGCAAGCCAAAGTCAAGTGTAGACGCGCATTTTCATTTAGAAGATTAAATAGACCATAAACGCGAGAAATCGCCTTAAATACAACGTACAATGGCCAGCAGACAGTCAACGCTTTGGTTAATGTGACAACAATGTTGCCAAACGCTACAAGCGGCATGAGCAACACACGCACACACACGCACGCACACATCTTCAAAGCCTTGGATATTTGTATGACTATCGAATTGGCTACATTTCGTATTCTCTGTTGGACTGGAAGGCGGTACCGCTCGTTCGCCACTCGTATATAATGGTTAGTAAAAATCATTTTAATGATCGCATCTCGCCTGAAAATGCAAATTAAAATCTTTTTCTTTCAAATTTGTAAATGCACGCGTATGTTTATTACATATAAACACACATGCACACACACACACACATACGCATTTATGCATGCATGCCTACACTTGTTGTATTTGTGCTTGTGGAGCGAGGAGGAGGTAACGGCGATTAGCGGCAGTGGTCGTTTCACTTTTTTATGCGTTCTTTGATTGATTGGAATAAAACTGTAAGAGGCGAGTGGTCTTGGTACACAAATTAACATGGCATACATACAGACACGCATATAAACATATTTACATACATATAAATACAAACACACACACATATACGCACACACATAGCAATAATAACCTAAGGCATGGCCAGTGATTGTTTGCGCTTGTAAAAGGAAACCAACGGAATTGTTTTTAATTTTTACACTTTTTTTATTTTCTCGTTTTTTCCTCTATGGCAGCTCAATGTCTCTTCAACGTCTTGATCTTGTCGCTTTGCACAAATTATCTATTTCATTAGCGAAACTTTGGTGATTACCATTTGCAGTTTATTGCCACTGTATATTCAGCTAACGATAACAAGAGAAAGCACTGCTCTAACAACGGCCAAAATGAAGTCATTACAAGGCTACATACACGAGGTCAGTTTGATTGGACAGCAATTTTTAGAATTGTCAGCATGGTGACTTTAAAGGCAACACTGCCACTGTCTGCTATTATCGCTGAACGGACTTCTAAAATTTTTGTTATTTCGTAGCTGTTGTTGTTGTTGTTGTTGTTGTTGTAGAGCCCAAAATACTATCCAGTGTGCTGAAAATGTATATATTCTTCGACATCAACTAAAGGAAGATCAAAGAAATTAGTTGCTTCGACGGAATTGGACCTTAATGACAGCGACGGAGAAAGAGAGAGAAGACAGCGAGAGAGCAATAAAAGTCTTTTATCAATGGATTTGAAGGGATATTACACAAAGCTTTCAATAATTTGCGAGCTCATCAAAAGCAAGAGCACATGAAAGGTTGTTTCGCTGTTAGTATTTTAAAGAATACTACTGCCGTAACAGATCTTTTCCAGATATACTATAAATAAATACGGACACATTTTGGTTACATAGTTTCGTTAAATGAGATGTTGTCGAACCGGCGTTGTATGAAGTGGTTAAACCCGTAAAAATCTTAATTGATCGAACTGATTTATAGATATTGCCTACACTTCCTCAAGAGCATCACAGTGTTTTCCAGAGGAAAATAGTAGTTGGCAATGAATTTGGATCCAATTCGACATATTTTTGATCAGTTATGGTATTATCGAGGAAATGATATGCAATGATGCAATGATATGGAAATGATAGCAAAGAAGTTAAATAAGAATTTTTTCATGTCGAAAGTCTTCTGGTCAATCGGAGTACAGTATTGAAACTAACTGCTATTTTAATGGAAGTAGAATTTGAAAACAAAATTTGATAGCACTTAAGTGTTTCAGTGACCCAGAAAAAGCTGAATCTGCGCTTTATGGTACATTTTTATGGTTTATGGTACATTGATCCCTTTTTATCTATTCTAGATCAGATGAATCTTGACAAAAAAAAAGATCTAACGTTCTACCAACAATTTCTGAGATGTCCAATTTGTCAGTTGGAGATTGGTCGGCAAGTTTGTGTACGAATTTTGAGCATTTACGGCATTTGGGCATTTATCAACAATTTTTCAACAGCCACCAGAAAGCCTCTCATAACAAGTTCATCGGCAGGGTAATCATATCGTACTTATTATAACAGTGTACTCTCAGAAAAATCCGAGCTATTATTATTCTCAAAAGAAAACTCGACGGAGTTTGGACTATTACCCATCATTTACGAACTTACCGTTAACTGACCGGATACCGTTGGTAACGTTATAAATTAAACCTTAAAGAGAAAATGCGGATTCCAGTGCTTTTAACCCATTAAATCTAATCTTACTTTAAAATCTTATCTAAATCTAAAAACTTATTAAATCTTACTTTAAAATATGTATTATAATAATTAAACGAGAAGATTATTTTAAAAAAGTAAATGAAAAATAAAAAATAAAAAATATAAAAAAAAGAAAATAATTAAACGAGAGAAAAATATTTAAAAGATTTTTTTAAAGTCTTACTTTAAAATATGTATAATAATAATAAACGACAAGATTTAGTAAATCAACTTTGTTTATTTTTGTACATATCTACACTCTTACGAGACAACTGGGTACATACAAACCATGAAATCTGCCTCATAACCCTGCCAGTTTTAGCTAATAAAATCACATTACATATTTTTCAACTTTGATATTTATTTATAGGACATTGCTATAATTTAACACACTCAATTGCCCGCTCTTGGGCAATATATAGTACAGTATGTAATTAATTGCATGTGCCACAAAACATTTACATACGCACACACTTACAACCAACACTAAAGTAAGAATTGCAATACTATTTTCCATTTCTAATATGTAAATAATTAAATATTTATATTAAATTTAATTTTATATTATTTACTATAAAGCAGCTTATGCTTACCCATAATGCATTATTTATTCTATACAAATGTTTATACTTAAATGTTAGTTAGTTAAAGTTGATTATTGCAATTGTTTTTTATTAAATATAATGCGTTTTTTATATAACAACCTTTTTGATTTTAGCAATTTTTTGCTTACAACTGATTCACACTTAGACGGGAATGAAAATATTTAATATTTTTCATATACGCGCTGAGTTAATACTCGAACTATTTTAAAATACAGTTAATTTCTGCTTTTTAAGTAGAAAGTGCTAAGTCGGAATAGATTTTTTTTATCAAAATTTGGGTTTTGCATAGGTTAAAGCCAAAAAAGTTTAGTTACGTGCAAACATATTTAAAATTTTTAATAATTAAAATTTTTTTTTTATAAATATTGCAATATAAATATTTAAATCAAAATTAATTTTTTTAAAAACCATAACTTTTAATACAGTTCAAAGTAAGACCGAAATTTGTATTACATATTTACAAATATATAAATATTTTTCAACATTTAACTAATATTTAATTAGTATTAAGTCGTGCAACATTTTATATGCATTTTTTCGTCATTTTTCTAGCTATATGATACTACGCAACGCCATAAAACGACCGCTACACATATTTATGCTCCATAGTGTCCATTTAGTGTATATTTAATTTTTATTAGCTATTTAAATAAAATACTCACACTCTTATATAGAAAATATGTTTAGACATAGCAACAACAAAACTCTGCGATTTCTATAGTAACCCAGTTGTGAAAACTGATACCAGCGAAGTGAATACGTAAAATTAGACATAGTACCGTTAGTTGTTAGCCTGAAACAAATTGCTTGGTAGTTCGAAAATCAACTGTGAGTGTGTGTTCGAAATTCAACTGTGATTTCTTTCTGTACTTGATTTGGTAATAAAAGACACTTCGGGATCCTATGAATCGAGGTCTATAGTTTATAGACCGTATAAATATCTGTTCTAGTGCGTAGAAATTGTCTTTAATATTAACGAGCGCCAGATTTGGGTTATATAGAGACAAATAAAAAAAAAAAAATGGAATGACTTGACAAGTAACCACATTTACGAGTGTGGAAATCATTTATGAAAATGGAAAAAATTTAAATTTACCAAAACCAAGAAAAGACTTGATTAACACTTCACAACCGAAGCGAGTTTTTCTAATCAAATATTAAGAAACAGTCAAATCATTAGACTTCTCTCGAAAAACATTGGGTTCATGTGGGTCTATAGCACAACAAGCTGAACGAGAACCTCTAAGAAATTGTCCTTTCGTGTCATTTATAAGTTTTGACGTAACGGAAAAAAAGTTTACTCTAGGACCTGTACTTTAACGAGCGTTTACTTTGAGATTTTAGGAATGACAAAGCTGAAATAAGTACTAATTATAGCAGAAAATATTAAAACAAAGTTAATAAAAAAGGCTAATTGAGAAATGTAAATAATACAAGCTGGACCAGTTCAGTATAAGATATGCTCCCTACTATCCTCTTCTAAAATTGTTATTGATATTAATGTCAAAATGAGCATATGTAAAAAGGAGCTGTTTGGAGATAAAGCTTTTCCTATTAGGCAATCTACTATTAATGTAGGCATTTTTGATTTTTTTAAGGGATAATGATTAGACCGGTTCTAAACAGACCAGTTACTGAAAAGATAGATTTGTTTTTCCACTGAGATATCACTTATATCGTTGTTGTTGTTATTTTTATTATAACCTATATTGAGTAGCACGCGCACGCTCGTTGCATTGTTGTACGATTTCGTTAATTACTTTGGTTTCAAATTGTTTGTTGTATTTGCTGTAATTTTTGCAAAGCGAACAAGCTCATTTAAATGTAAATCTATGTACATATTTGTTTTCGTCTTTTTCTTTTTTCTGTCACAATATTATTTTTGCATTGCAGCGCTTAGCACAAAGCATGTAGCTTGCGTCCGCCAAGTTTCAGGTTTCGCTCATAATTAAGCGACCAGCGCACGGTTAGCGGTGTCTTACAATAGACAAAGTAATTCTTACCTTCACTTGCCGCCATGCCGCTTCTATTGCGTACCACCACTGGCGGTACCGATGTGTCAATCACAAGCGCGCCTCCGAGTCAGGTTTGTCAAATTTACTTGTAATGCAATCCGTGCGCGCAATGCCCTGCTTCACGCGATTAGAATGGAGCGTGCGGCGCGCGCTCAGCGATCGTGTTTGGTAAGTTGTAGTGGCGCTTTGCTGCTTGCCGGCGACATTTCACTCACTTCATTGTTGTTGCTGGCGCTCGTGTTGTCATTATGTTTGTTGTTGTTGCCGTAGGCATTATTTTGTTCTGTGGCGCTGACGCGTGGCGAACGACGCACCATTTCCAACACATCGTCCGAATCGTCGTGCACGTTGATTTCCTCCTCTGAGTCCTCGGAAGAGTAGTCGACAGTCACTAGCTGTTGTTGCTGCTGCTGGTGTTGTTGTTGATGGTGATGGTGATGTTGATGTTGATGTTGATGTTGCTGGTGTTGTTGCTTTAGCTCTTCGCCCATGGTAGCGGCATTCGCTGACAATGTCGCCGCTACCGCGTACTGGCGCACCAAGTGCGCGAATGCCGCCGCCGAGGGTGAGCCGACAAGCGAACGGAAAGCGCTATGCTCACCTCCCATTGATAATGGCGCTGATGCTGTGGGCGATGTGCTGAGTTGCTGCTGCTGCTGCTGCTGTTGTTGCTGTTGGGATGTCGCCAAAGTTGCCGCCAGTGTTGCTGCCAAGTGTTGTTGCGGATGTTGTTGCTGTTGTGCCACCGCCGCTGCAGCACTCTCCGCACTCAGCTCTGGCGCTGGATGCTGCAATTGGCCGCCCGCCGCTACCGCTGCATAATGCGCTTTGACTGCATAATGTTGTTGATGATGCTGTTGCTGCTGTTGTTGTTGGCTGTAGTGATTCAACAACATGGTCGCCGCATTGCTGTTCGGGGGATGATGCGCAACGTGGTGCGTCAAATGTTGTCCGTGCGCACGCAACTCCAATTCGCTCCCTGGCGAATTCACAGCCGTCGCCGACGACGACGCTTGACTGCCATGTGTGTAGTGGTGGTGGTGGTGGTGCGACTGTAGTTGGTCCGCGCCCGCACATGTAGAGGTGTTGCTGTTGCTGTGACAGCTGGAGGTCGGTGAAGCGGCCACGCCCCTTGTCGCTGGCGGCGCCAGACTGTGACCGTGATTGAGACTGTTGCTGTTGTTGTTGTTGCTGCTGTAGCTGTTGTTGTTGTTGTTGTTGTTGTTGCTTTCTGGTGACGGCTGTGAATGCGGAATGTGTGGATGGCCGGAGGGGCTGGAGCGCTGCTTCAACAGATTCATGCGCTGGTGGCGGCGCCACTTCGCTCTTCTGTTGGAAAACCAAACCTGAATTGATCAATGCGGAAAGGACGATGTGGTTAGTTCAAAAATAAACGCGACTATAAACGCGAAAGCAGCGGATAAGAAAACAAAATCTCAATGAATGAATGTATGAGTGAGTGCAAATAAAAAAGGAATAACGGTTAAAAGTATTGAAGCAAGTGGGGAATGAGTAAATGCAGCGCTACAAAGAGAAGATCATTGTGAATATGGGTCTAGACTAAAGGAATTTTAAAGAAATTAAAGAACGAATCATATTTTTAATAAGGATAATATAATATGTATAAGAATAAGAATAAGGCATAAAAATAAAATAAAATGATGAATGTGTGTGGATATGATACAGAAATGTATCTAAATCTGGATGGGGATACGGATAAGCGGATGTGGATTTCTATTGTACATAGGCTTGATATGAATTCGAATACAGATACGAAGTTGGATTTGATATGGATTCGGATCCAAATATGAAGATGGATATGGATAAAGAAACGGATAAAGATAGAATCCAAAATCGAATATGGGAATAGATAAGTTTTGAATATTAATAACTTCGGATAAGCATTCGGATAAGAATATTGATGCTGGAAATAATGTTGGAAAATGCAATACATTCGAATAAGGATGTTCCGATATTAATTTAAAATAAATCAGAGTGTATAACAATATCAATTCACCCAATTTTAGGTGATGCAAATGTAAACACAGTCACGAAGAATATTACAAAATACCCACAACCTTCTAAAAGTCCAATAATCAAAATTAAGAAAGAAAAATTCGAACTCACTTGTACTCGCGCCTCACTCAACGACGTACGGCTGGACAAACGTTCACGTGTGCTCACACATGGATAGTGACTCTTATCGAACTCCTTCTCCAGCTCCTCCAACTGCTCTGGACTGAAAGTGGTGCGATTACGTCGAAATTTCGGCTCATCATCATCATCCAAGTAGTCCGAGTCCACATGCCGACTGTCATCGGGTGACTCCAACGTGTCACGACTACCCGAACCAGGCGATATTGCACGATTATTTGTTGTCAGCAGACCACCCGAGCCACTGTTAGTGCCCATATTACTGCTTAAGCCGCCGCTATTACCACCACCCGATGGTGGTAGCGTCGTAAGCGTTGGGCCTGTCGCTTGTGTGGGCCAAAAGTGTGCGGCGGCCGGTGCATTGGCTGCTGCAGCTGCCGCTGCGGCAGAAGGATGCCAAGTAAAGCCGCCATATGGATGTGGTGGATAAAGACTGTAGGCAGCAGTGCGTGCGAACTCAGTGGCCACGCGTTCGGCAGCACGATTGCGCAGTATGCGATTGATGGAAGAAACCGAAGGTGCGGTGGTGTTGGTGCAAACGGCTGGAAGGAAATTTGTGAAAATATGTGATTAAATTAAGATGTAAGTTTTGGTGGAAATGCAACTAAAATTGTCTAAAATTGCACGTTAGTAAATCGAACAAACAACTGACTTAAATCAAAGAAGTTGATATATTCACCTAAAGTAAGTATGCGGAGAAGTTTTGCCATTTTAATTACTTACCTTAGTTGAATTCAACTTAGCAACTTTATTGTTGCTTTAATGAGTGAGTTTTTGGCGAGGCAGGAGAGCTCAAACATAGCGATTAGAGAAATGGCGAATAACGGACGGTCATTAACACTGTGATTTAGTAGTGCGGTTATAGAGTAAAGCGGTATTAGCGATACTGAAGAAGGAATAATTTTCAAATTAACCCTGGAGAAGACTTTGACTACATAAACCGATCGAAAGATATGTCAGGATCTAGTGGCGAGTGCAGCTAAATATTGCAATATAAATTTTTTATGAATTGAACAAAGTAAACTTAATATAAATTAAGAGCTACGCTTGCTTATGCTTAACTTAAGGCTCGATTCAATAGATAGCCACTGCTTTTTATACATATATATCATGCAGGCATATCAATATCGAATGAATTAATGCACTACAACAGGCGTTTATGAGTTATTAAACTACTTTGCAACAAAGCCGCCTCAACTTTAATATACATATGCGTCTTGTCAAAGTAGAGCCGCTTCAGTGGACTTAAAGCCATCATTAACCCTGATGGGCAATCAATCAAACAGCGAGCAACGTGCAAACAAACGCCAACCGATTAAAATCGAATAGCTTGAGGGAAGCGGGAAGCACATCTATACATGTGTATGTATATAGCAGCATATATACTAGCGACCTGCTACTTACGCGGCCTTTTATGGACTGCGGTATATGCATATCGGTTTTATATACCATTTAATCAGCGCGGCTTTCTAATTGGTGTTTACGATCTTGCACCCAATGCATGGCATGGCATATACATAGTTGTATGTGTGTATATTTAGTTTTTTTTTGTGTACATACCTTCAGATATCAACCTTTCGCGTATTTCCCATGCGAATATTGTTGGGTTCTCGCGCTTATACTGTTCGATCTTCGAGACAACTGTTGGTGTGGCGACTTTTGGCTTGGAGCCACCAATTAGACCAGGTGGACGCAGTGAACCTGCAGGTGGAAATAAAAAAAATTAAATAAATTATTACCGGATAATATTAACTGCTTAAAGATAAATTATAATTACGCAGTTAAATAATATATACTGAAACACAGAGGAAGTAGCGCGCAGATGTGCTGGAAATACATTTATAAATATACCAAAAAGTAATAATCTCCACAGAAAACAACGCTGTAGTGTCAACAACTTTAAGGGGTTAGGCTAGTCTAAGATTTTCATAAAATTTATGAAATTTGATTGTCTTAAAATAAACTCCAGGAACCTAAAAACATTATTCAATTGGCAGATAAGTAAAAAAAATATTTTCTTGTCTAATCCGCAGGAGTGTCGAGGCGCTCGGATCTGTAAGCTTCTGCACGTACAACTTCAAACGCATTTTTCTGCAAACTGCATTTTTCTAAACGAGCGACGATGGTACTCAGAGATTATCGCTGGTATCCAAATGAAATTATGACTGCATATATACAAACCACATTCTTGTTATTATAACAACTTTTTTTAAACAATTTATTGCTAACTTTTTGGTTAAAAATTTGACTTTTTTAGAAGTCCGCCAAACTAAAAGCATACGCACATTATTACAAAGTCCTATCTAAATTAAAATAATATTTTTTATTTTGTTTCAGATAGCTAGAATCACCGTCGCCAATAGAGATTCTCTTGAAAAAGTTTATTTTCCACAGTGATTTCCGAAGAAAATTTCCGAAGATTTCCACAGTGGCCGCCATTTTTTATCAAAATCTCAGAATTTTTTTATATACTCAAATATGTCATTAATAAAGCCAGAGAGGGAGAGTGTTTGCCTTTTTCCTTACTCCCAGAGTAAATTGTCAAAGTTAGGCCATTTTTGTGGCCTCTAGACTGCCTTAACCCCTTAACTACAGTCACTATACACAAAACAGGTTGATTGGATGTATCAACACTGACCGTTGCACGCATTAAAACTCATACAATCCAGTGACAATTTGTGCGAAATTAAAGAATCGTCATAAAAATGCAATTAGTACGCTCTTTAAATAAGTATTTATCACCAACAACAACACACGATTTGTGTCTAAAAGCAATCATCACCAACTGGGAACCCTTTCGTAATGCATTTGCAACATTATCAATCATCTTTCGGCACCAACAGCAACATACGCTGCGCAACATGCTTCGCCTCGGCTCGAGTGCCCAACCATTTTGCCTGTGTCAGCATTGTCGGGTTTGGTCGGCGTATGCGTTACCTGGCTGCCGATTTGCTGCCACGGTGATCGTTATCAAGCGTATAAATTTTTGTAAATACTGTATATATATATACATATGTATGAACGTATATGGATTTGTGTGTAACAATGAACAGCACTTATGTGAATATAATAGCTTTATCAACAATTTGCAATCGGCAAGACGAGTATTTTGTACTTACAAACCGCTACTGACAGGCCAAACAGACAGACAGACAGACGGACAGCTTGCGACGGAAGCCGAGCCTCAAGCGCTGCCAACTGATTGTGCGTGTTTGTACGTATGTAATCGTCTGATATGTGTATAATGTGTTGTATAATGTGCAGTTTGTCGATGTTTTTGTAGTTGTTGCACTAATAACTCATCGCATGCAAGAAATAAGCAGCAGTTACGCTGCACTTATTGTTGCAATCGCACAAATTACAGCAATGTATTTTAGAGAGACACATGTATGCAAACATATACATTCTTACAAATGTACACATGTACATATGTTACATATATATATATGTACACAGGTGTATTAGGGCAGTATATAGCGGTGTCAATTGAATTATACATCACACTAGTCTGTATGAAGACACCCTGCTACTGTTGATTTAGTGATCTGTGTAATTGGAAGAGATGTTATCTTAAGGATCTCCCTTTTCGTGTAACCTCAAAATATACTTAGGCGCAAGAAAATATGTTGAAGCACTTAAATTTTCTGCTGACCTATAAAAATGCTAAATAAGTCAGGTACTGGGAAACTACTTTTTAACTATTACTTTACTTTTAATCATATTATATTTATGATAACAAGTTGGTGAAAGTGGTCAAACTGCGCTGAGTTATAAACTCCCTGTCACAACACCATATATTTAAATACAGAGCTGAAACTATCCAATTGAGTACCGTAATTTAATTATTAGTTATATAGAATATAGCTACTATGACGTTACCGTTGAACAACTCTCCAACTCAACGGCTCTTACTTCTGTCCTGATGTCAATATGATTATATTGAGGAGCTTTTACCACGGAGGATGTTATTAAAAGCATATTTTCAAATTTCTTGAGAAAAAGTTCCGATAATTTTTACTGGATTATAGCTGGATTTTTTGATTCCTTCACAAATGCACAAATGGGTTAAAAGTGGGTGTACATAACACAGTTGACATTTTTCTCAGCTGTGCTTACGTTTCACCATTATTTATTTATTTGATTTTTTAATAACAATCTGAATTTCTTTCTTTTATAAGAGTAGCTCTTAGGGAAACTATCTGGAGATTTACCCCAGATCAAGAACAAAAAAATATTTGACCTTATCCAATCGCTGTTAGAGGAATATTAGAGGAAAATAATATCTTGCCCACAGGTTATCAAATAACATTATCTCTCAAAAAGCTCCTCTAAACGCTTTCGCCAGAATATCCCAAAACTAAAACTAACCAAAATTAATCAAAAATACTTGAAAAATAAAGGAAAGGAAGGGAAAGGGTTTAGAACTAAATACTCAGAGCATTTTTCCATTTCAAAAAAACTTGCTGAGGTTTGATACCGCTCTTGAAGGGCTATATTTACTTGAAAAACTGTAAAATCGTCCCATTGACATTTATATTCCGACTTCTTTTTGAGTGGTTATTTTGCAATACCGACCGAGGTGTGCGAAAAAGTAATAGAAATCGCAGCTAAAAGTGCACATTTTTCTATGGCCAATAAAGGCGGCCACTTTATTGATTTTGCATTCCACAAATAGTCTGCATAAATTATTAAGAACCTAATAAAACAAAGATATCTCAAATATAAAACGCGGTTACCGACAAAAGAATTGATGCCTCGAAAATGATTGAGTGGCTTGTATCTCATGACTTCACGTATGCAACATCTCTGAGTTTACTTAATTAACGCTAATCACAAAATTGTTAAAGTAATCATATAAGTACTTAAATATTTCAAACAAAAAAAAAAATATTGGCAAATATTTGAAAAATTAATTAAGCATATCACAGAAATGTCTCAAAATAGATACACCCTTCATGAAACGAACAGCCCTCAAAAGCTAATTCATATTTTTATTAAACTTTTCATTAGACTAATACTTGATTAATCTTAATGAGAGACATAAAACAGTATTAAGATAGCTTAATGAGCATCGCAAATAACAACAGAAAATCTTAATATAAATTATTATCTTACTTATATAGATTTACCTTAACAATAAGTTAATAATTTCTCTTCCGATTGGAAATGTTTCCACTCACAAACAAAAATAAATCTCCTGTCCATTATTCTAACACCGAAGACAAGTGAGAGAGAGTTAGCTTTTTCCGTTACTTTTAAAGTTGTAAAACAAGGTTGAGAAGAAAAAATGTACAACATACCCCCAAGAAGCTTCGTGAGAAGCACATAAAAAAGTTTAGGTAAAAAGGGCTAAGGAATGGGGTTTACCATAAACATATACATAGTTATATAGTTCCGTTAGAGTTAATACAAATCTAAAGCTTTTACTGAACTTCTGTCGCGAAGCAATATGCTAGAAAAGTTTATCACACGCTACTTAGCAGCCGTTAATACCGTAGATTCTAAAACGCCTGACATTCTTACGTTTCAAGCTCCTGTAAAACATGTGTCGGGGTAGAGAAGACGAAACAAAATTCACGTGTAATGCCATAAACTCGAGTTTATCGAACACTTTAACCAATAACTCGGAGTTTACTATTCTAAGAAAGTTCCTTCAGCACTTTTTTTTATGGTTTACCACTTTATCCCTAGAATCAAATATATCAGATATGTCAAATTAAACACAGAAACTTCAAAAACCAATGAGATTACATCACAGATGTTCATAAACTTCTAATCTCAAACTCGAGTTTGTGGCACAACTAAAATCTATTCGTTTACTCATTTCGCATTTGGTACTTAATGTTTTCTAAGGAGTTTAACTAAAACATATACTCCGATTGATAAAATTTCACAAAGTATTTCCTTTGCTGGAGGATTTTAAGGGCCTCGGAGAGTGAGGCAATTTAAACCTTCAACTTTTCCTAACATTTATACAGTTTATTCTCAATTGATTGAGATAGCTTCAAAGAAACGTATAGTAATAAGTAAGAAACGGTACTGAAAAAAGAAGCATCAGCCAAGTATCTTCCTTGTGAAGTCTGAGCTACAGATCTATACCGATTATTATTAAAGCATAGCCTAAATTGAGATGGGAAACCTTGCTCCCTTTCACAGCCTATTATTGAATTCACTGCTAGAGTACAAACTTTTATAAGATAAAAAGCTGGGTCTGGAAGGTATACTAAATAGGAAATACTAATCTGAAGTATGATGAAAAAATAATAAAATCACTTTTAGCGTATACTACTGATGTTTTAAAAGCGCTCTATAAAACTACTAATTCACTAAATTAATGGCTGCTAGAATATTCGTGATAATACGAATAATATATTTTATTTATTTTAACAAGAATGGGTGATCATACCCAAGAGGAGAAGCAATAACTGTTTGAGAACTTAGTTGTTTTATTTTCAGTTTTTCAAATGATATTAGATTACACTGATTCTCTGACTTAAATTAGTATTTAAACCAGTGATAAAGTTATATACAACTCCCCTGTCACTTAAAATCGAGAGTGTAAATCACCTACCCAAGTTTGACTGGATCGGGTAGGTATGATTTTAGGTATTTATCAACTAGAAAGACTGGATCGACCAGATTAGAATCCTGCAACCTGCAAAAATTTCAACAGAGACATTTCTAATCGCCATGCAAGATCACAAATAAAAATGTTAAATAGTAGAAAGAAAAGGAAACGCGAATTTTAAATGTAATGGAAGCAATCTTCTGTGATCTGCAGCTTAGGGATATTAATTTGCCATTGAAAATGATACGAACCATGTACTAATTGGCAGTAGACAAGTTTAGTTCACTTAATTTATTATTGAAAACTTAAATACACGTTGTTTTAATATACGATGAAATCACAAAAAATGTATTTAAATATTTACTTTATACATTAAAAGGTCAATATATTACAATTTTTATTCGTAATAAATGTTGAGTGTTTAATTTAAATGCCCAAAAATTGGTATATTGTATGATCTGACAACAATGCAAACTGTTATAAAAAACGCAAATGTTGAGGCGCTCTCGCACAGGAATTAATTGCGTATCCCTTTTTCACTGAATTAAAACTAAGTAAACATTCCCTCTCAGCAAGTCACAACTACCGAAACTACCGAAACTCCTATAAATTGAAAGACTATGCGTAAGAAAGGGAAGGACGATCACATGTATACGTTAATTTGGGTTAATTTTGCCAACTCGGCCTTAAGAAACTCATACAAACTTTAACAGAAATCCTTGGTAGCGCTTTCGGATAATTAACATATGATTTAACCGCTTGTTGACTTGCAGGTTTGTTACTCACCCAGTAACTTCGAGACGGCACCCTGTTGCGACAGCATATGTTGAGCTATGTCATAACCGCGTAGGCCGCCGAAGCGGGACAACTCGAGTAAGCGTTGTTGAGACATGAGCGCATTCAGTGTGGTGGGCGATGGTGAGCCACCGGCTCCGAAGATTGCAGCGCCCGGTATTTGCACAGATGGTGGCAGGCCAACTGGAATGAAAAAAAAATTACATTTTTAGAAATTTGTTAAAAATTTTGAAAATGATAATTTAAAATTTTTATAAATGAAAATAAATTGTTTAAATATAATAATTTATAAATTCGAGTTGTTTAGTCTTCCAACGGTACCTTCGCTCGTAGAAAGTGCTGGTGTGTGCTTGCTCATTGAGATTGCTAATGTTTACTTTCGATTGGACTAATTTCTGAATATATCGCGCAGGCGGCGCAGTTCCGCCGACTTTGCACTCCACGGCGAATTCGCAATGGCTATTAAAACTAATATAATTGTTACGATTTCGCCGCGCCAATTCGTATCAAACTTTATGCTTTATTACGAGTGACTAATTTGGTTTAACATGACTAACTGTGTTAAATAAATAGCGTTAATTTTCGTTTGCCGTTAAGCAGCGCAGCAACGAATAATTCTTGCGAAATAGTAAACAAAATTAAGTGCTTGTTGTTCGGCGGGGCTGCGAGCGGCGCATCAGGGGCGCATGAGCCCCTTTTGGTGCCGTCACAACGTGCCGCATACCCTTGTCGCCTAAACTAATTGAAACAAATTAAGAAATTTATACAGGTGTTCTACATAAGCAGATCATGGCATTTATTACGCTTTTGTTGTTTTCCTGCACGAGCATTTCAAGCGATTGTGTACACCTAATATACATCGAAATTATTTCGCCTTCTCAATTCAACACTTACAATTATGATTTACGTGCATATCTGTATACATACATACAGATGTACAAGCACACAAGCGCACAGTGCAAACAGTGCGCTCAATGCGAACAATAGGCACGTTTTGCCAAATAAATATTGAATTAAATATTTAATTAATAATAACCGCGGAAAAATTAAAAAAAAAATTTCGAGAGAGAAAAACAAGAAAGACAGCAACCACAAAAATTTAACGGAATATAAAAAAATTTTAACTAAAATGTGATTTTATAAATACTCAACAGAAATTTAAAAATAAGCAGAAATTTTAATGTTAAAATAAATTATAAATATAGGAAAAATAAAAACTTCGCCCATGATTTAAGTTGAGCGCAGTTGAGTGCAGTTGAGCGAATTATGTGTGTTTTTCACCCTAAACATACATACATACATACATGTATGAGCATGCTTGTCTCGACTTACTCTCAAATAAATCATTCTAAGCAAAATTCGTTAACTTTTATAACCTTCATTTACATAATTACGCCGTTTTTTATCAGTTTAGCCACCACTTAAGGGCATGCTAATGTTATAATTTATATAAACCAAAATATTATTATTTCAACTACAAAACAAGTTAAAATAAAATGAAAGATTATAAAAAAAAAATAGTAAATTCTTATTAATTAATTAAAGAAATTCTTAAACAAAAAAAAATTGCCATGGAATGAGTTTTCCATAGCAATAAAAGTTACAGAATTCGAAAATTTTTTTAATACCCTACAAAATCTTAATTAACATTTTCTTATCATACTGTTAAAATTAACAACATTTAGAAGTTTTGTTCCTAGACTAGTTTAAAAATCTAAAAATTGCTTGGTTGATTTGAGAAACAAACAATATCTTAAAAAACAATTGCAAAAAAATTTAAAATGTAGCCAAATCTTTAAACTTATAAATTAAAACTAAAATCTATTTTACTCTTATTAAAAAATGATTGACACTCATTAAAAAAATAAACTCATTAAAAAATAACAAAATAACAAAATTTGTTAATGGACTAAATTAAGAAGCTGGTGAAGATCCTTTTAATACAAAGCCGTAAACAGTACAGAATATTTAACATCCTTTAAAATGATATCTCAGTCATGAGCATGAAAATTAAAACACTGCGCTACGAAGTATTAAACAAAAACCTTGTTCTTTAATAAGCGAGTGACAAACGAAAGCGCAAATCAGAAGAATTTTTCTCAAATTATTTAACAACAAATTTTATAGAAAAAGTTTAATATCTCCTAAACTGATAGCAGTATTTCCTTATTACAATTGATGAAAGCACAAAAACAACAAAGTGAGTAGGTCAGAAAACTTTAATATGTTATTCGATCTACATACATGTGTACATATAAACGCTTGATAGCATATTAAAGTTTCACTTAAAAAACATTGTTGTAATTCTTCTATTTCAATTAAATTCTAATAAAATGAAATATTTAAAATATTATTATGAGAAAATTTGTTTTTAAAATAACCCATTGTTTTGTATAATTTGTATAATATATTAATAAATTTTTTATACAATTTTATTTATTTATTAATATTTTTTTAATAAATCATTGAAGTGGTAAATAAAAAATTTTATATTTTGTGCAGAATTACCACAGTTGTGGCAAACATTTGAGATATTTTTTTAAAAGAAAATATTAACATATATGTTGTATTATGTATTATATGTTACAATGTTGTTTTTGTTTGATATAAATATTGTAAGGACTTGTTAACTATTCATAATAATAAACTATTAATTTATTTCATTTTTCAAATCTGCATAATATTAAATTATAATGAATTAAATTTTTAGTAAAATATTTTGACTCTTTTTTATTTATATCTAATAAAAAAGGTAGCTGCATAAAATTTTTATTTAATTTTTATTTTTTTTTGTCCAAACTTTACACTATTGAAAAGCTGTAATTGAGACGTTTCTTTATTTCTATTTCGTAGCCGTCATAAACCGAGTTACCGATAAAAAAAAAACGTTTCTAATATGCTCTCCGTAGACAAGTCAAGGAGACTGCTTGAAATATGTTGCACCTGCATATGCAGTTGCATATGATGACGCAAAAATAAGCGAATTGGGTCGCCATACATCTAAATACTTTTTTTTAACATAATTTTTTTGCTTTATATTCACTAAATTTAGATTTTAAGTGATGTTAAAGACCATTGTGAGAAACCCGTCGGAAATTTTTGATAATTCACTTATTATATTATAAAGGTAAGTTTTTTATATAAAAGCTATTAATCCTATATCAAGTTGAAAACTTACTATTGCACGGTGGCGGTATGGTGGGCGCACCACCTGTACCCGCTAGGGCTGGTATTCTTGGTGGTTCCATTTTCCAATGCGCTGGTATGCTCGTATTTGCGGCGGCCAATGTTCCAAATTTATGATTAATACCCGGTTCAATCAACATGACCAAGCGAGCAATGCAGCGTTGGGTATGATTTTTTCACAATTTTTAGGTATGTGTATGATTTTGAGGGAGCTGCTAAGGGAGTATAGTTGCAGAGTTGTAGAAGCTACATACTAAGCAGCGATGTCAGGTATATAAATATGTATTTATGTTAATATTATTGCAAAAATTTGTGGCGTTGAGGCATGTATATAAGCGCACACATTGGTGCACAAAAACAACTACACAGTGCACGCTTTTAAGAGTACAATTAAGCGAAATTTAGAATTGTGCATTGGTTAAAATTTTTGAGATTCGTTTATGTTTCACAAAGTTTTTTTTTTTGATTCTCAATTTAGTAGTAAATTTTTGTGCACTTTTTAAGTATAAGTAAATTTATTTCTTCTTTTATTTTATTTTAATTTTTTTTAATTTTTTTTTGTTTTTTTAATAAAAATTTTTTTCTAAACTTTAGCAGCTGTCAATATGTCTTTTGATGAATTAATTTTTTAGCTTATACACACTTAGTTTTTACTTTTATGCACTTATTACATTTTTCCATGTATTTGCTTGTTTTCTCACTTTTGTTGTTTTTTTTTTGCTTTATTTTTGCTAACTTTGATTTCAACTCACACGTCTGCACTGAGCGTAATCAAGAATACTTTTCATACAACGACACGATCCACACACGAAAGCCGAACTCGGCGCACTGAATTCCAAAATTCCACATCAACTAGTTGTGGCGGCTACGCGCTGCGCCATTCGACTCAATGTGCCACCGCCAACACCACCGCGCACCGCTTCAGTTAACCGACAAACCCGCGGCGAACACGTTAACCTGTTCGAGCCAATTTGTTGTGCCATTGAGTGGAGTGCTTTTGTATGCTCACGCGCTCAAATACCCAACAACAATAGGCATTATGCCCCGCAAACACACACAAACACAAACGCGTGCACATTACTGCACTTATTATTCTTATTGTGTCACCTTATTGGCCTTTGTTGTTGTTGCTTTAGTCATCACCACCATCGCCAACATGCCGCCACCGGTTTTTCGACCTGAATGCACAAGAATAATGGCGGCCCGCAATGAGCGCGTACACACCACTAGTGTGAACGAGCTAGTTGGCAGTTCTCAGCTGCGGTCGTGCCGCTTGCTCTCTTGTGTTTGTTATACAACGCTTCTTCGTTTTGCTGCACCTTCCGAACTTGACTTGCTTGTGGCCGCACTTGCTTACCTAAATCACATTCCGTGCATTAATTGCCGCCCGTTGACTGGCGGTTGAGCGTTTGTATGCCTGCAGTGGGCAGTGCCGTGTGCTCATGCTCGCGTTATCCGTTACCAACAATGTCGTGTGTGCGCTCTCTCGCTTACACTGAGCTTGGTTGGCGTGAAAGAAATTGCTTTGCACTCTTCTTTCCAGTTGGTCGGCGTAAACTTGTCAATTTGTTGTTGTTATTGTTGTTGTTGTGCTTGTGTGTGTTCACATTTTTATTGCTGCAGTAAAATTTATCTCACTCTATTTTTTTTGTCCCGCTTTGTTGTCTGCGCTTCGAGTGCTTGCCGCTGGCGCTTCTCCCGCACACACATGACATTCTTACTTTATCTATTTATTTCTTCCTCCCATTTGTTGGGTTGCTAATATAATCGCTTGGGTCTTGTGAAAATTGGGCGCGCACAACGAGCGTAACTCGCTCATTCAATATGGAAATCGTGGTTCCACTTTTGTAAATATTTATCGTTTTCATCGTTAAACCTAGCTGTTGCGAACCGCCTCCAAGTTCAGCCCTTTTCGGTGCCTATCCACCTATAGTTATATATGAAATTAATTCCTAACATGCATATATAGGTACATACATCCGTACACAGGAAGTTTTCGCTATTGTTTAATGCTTGAACTGAAGACTGAAGGCTGTAGCAGTTTACACTTACACTTACTTTAGTTATACATGTGTATATTCGTAATTAAAACGGTACTTAAAATTAATTGACGCAATATTGCGGGTGCTTTAGTTTTGTCTGTTGAATTTTTCACTGCTATGAACTATTTTAGGTAAAACTTTTAAATTGAATATAAAATATTTAAATAAATATAAAAAAAAGAAAATATGCGAAAAGTTTTTATTTCTGATTTCTTTATTAAAAAAAATAGCAGTTTAAGAAAACACACTAAGGAGTGCTTCAGTTTTGGCCAGCACTGTATACGTAGCTAAATTTTTTAGGTACATGCATATATCCAATCAACGACTACACCTATAAATTGCTATGTATGTGCGTATGTATGTCCTTTCATAATGCGATTCACTTTGAGTCTAGTACCCAAATTAATACATTTTTTTAATGATAGGAACTAAAGTTTGAAAAAGTATAGTTAATATCCGGCCATGGAATCAAGCCTCAAACACTAAAGTACTATTCTATATTCATGGAATATAAAGCATATAAATATAGGCTACATTCTCAAACTATTAAATTTTTATATTCAAAAAGTAGTTTTTACGTTCTAAAAAAAACGAAAGTTATCTTTTAAGGTTATGTTAGCAGAGGATTTTAAATAAATTGCAGAAAATCATTAAAAATTATTTAAAAATAAAAATATTATTAAATGTTACATTCTTAAAGATGTTTCATGAGAATTTGTTTTAATTTTTTTTAGTTATCATTGGATGCTGTTATACTTTCCAGATAGATTACGTACCAAGTGGAAGTGGCCAAGTCGCAATAATACTAAACAAAAAAGCCAAAAACAATCTTAAAATCATGCATTGGTGTACGCAGCACAAAATTTAAAACAGATATTTATAAAAAAAAATACACATTTTATAAAATTATTTTTGCTTATTGAGAAGTATGTATGCATTTTATTATAAGAAGTAAAAATTTTTCATTTAAGACAATTTTAAATACGCACAAATTTGTACAGTACCTATAAATGCGATTAAATTCTTACATCGCTAGAGTGTTTCATTTCATTATTTCATTATTTGTCAGCAATAATATTGGAGTACTGCTTTTTTTGAACAAGATGCCCATGAACGCAAAGTGTGATTGATAAATATAATATGATAATCGATAAAAATGTAGTTTCCAATTTAGATCATTTTCTGAAATTGCAGAAGGTAACCAAGTCTTAACTCAACTTACTTCAATAAAAGACCGTTCAACTGCGCAAAATGTCGGTGGTAATTAAAAAAAATGTAATTGAAATCGAAACTTCTGCAAGTAATTAAATTTTTCTTTCTCCAGTTCTTGAATGCTTTACACAATTGGGCTTATTTATTTTTATACGAAAATTTTTTATGCTGAAAGTATGCGTATAAGTATGCGTTGTGAATGAAGTGACATCTATGGAAGAACAAAACTGAAAGTTTTCCAGCACTGCTTCAGTTGAAATCTCTAATAAATGAAATCAGCAAATTTTTGGTCAATTTCATAATTTATTTTCTGTAGTTGGGAAACTGAAAGGTCTTAACTGTTTCGAACCTGCTAGTGGTCCGCAGCAATCTAACCAAAAATTATTAGTTGTGAAGAGCACGAACTTAGCCCACAAAAATTGTGGTTCTTCAAAGTTATTTTTATATCAAGATGCTTTTTTTTTGTATTTATAGCAAATTTTTTAAACTTTGCAGAGCACAACATTTAAAAATATATGCAGAGTTACATACATAAATATGCTGTATTGGTCTACAAATTATTTACTATCGGTTCATACTATTAAAACAACGTCTCATTCACTTTTACTAGCATATCAAAATTATAAGACCTTATTTTGTCGCAACTTCTCTGGGAATATAAAGCAAAAGGAATTTAAGATAGAAATACCTCGAATCACTATCCAATTTGTAATTTATCGTGTAATGAGTGATCTGAATTTGATAAAATCACATAAAAGAATTTTCATATTAATTAATCAGTACAGTATGAATCGCTATTAAGCGACAAGTAAAACTTTCTCTTGTTGTCAGATAAACGATTAGTGGATTCGTGAAGGCGCTTCTAACTCACTTTTGATTATCATAACTACGAAGCTATAAACAATCTCGTAAACTTTTAGAACCACCTCAGTGACTGAGTAAATAATTTAGAACTAAAAACCTATATCGGTTTTTAAACTAGCTAATATACTAGTTACTAATATATATATATATATATATATATATATATATTGCGGAAACAGGAACGATCGCAAGAACCTTTGAATGATCAAGATGGTTTCTGAAATGTTCTAGGAAAAATCTGCGACATACGTGGTACAAATCACTTAAGAGGAAACTATGAGCTGAGCTACCTTTTTGACGGTTGATCCTTTTAAACTAATTTGAATTGAAAACTAAAGAGGAAAGTTTTGACATTGTTGTGAAGCTTCAGCGAAATATGGCAGCTATATAAAAAGCTGGTCTAGCAATACTAACTACAATAATAATAACGATTACCAAAGAGAAAGACTTAATCTAGAATCCCTTCGGAAATGCCCTAAGGCAAAAGGGTAAAAATTTATTTTGAACGGACTCTATCTTGTGAGAATGAATTTGGTAACTAGGGTTCAATACCACGGAGCCATATTTACAATACATACAGAGCCAGGGCCTAACCAAAGTGATAAAAAGAGTTTTAGTAACATATGGTTTTATAAATTCTTTAGACCATCTTTTAACAAAAACAAGAACACCTTTAGCTTTCAAAACCACTGTATTAACTTGAACACCAAAATTAAGTTTGAGGTCCATAGTAACTCCCAAATCAACAAAGTTAAATACTTGATCTAGACTATAGCTTTTTATTATTTACATAGAGAGAGGTGAACACAGGTCTACGAGGAAAGCACATCGTCTTGCAATTTTTTAAGATTCAGTGGCATATCAGTGGCAACTAACAAAATTGTTTAAGACTGTTTGCAGCAGACACCATTTATCATATCATATTTAACAGGAGCAGAATCGGGCCAAGTTGACTACCTGTGGAACACCTGAAGAGACATTAATTGAACCCGAAGAATATCATTAAATGAAGAGTATCATTAAATATCACTCGTTGTGTTCACTATTGAGATAAGAAGATAGCCATTGAAGAAATCTTGGTTGACAACCGAGGAGCTTACGTTTTTACACGAGAATTGAGTGGTTTTCTTTTTCGAAAGCTTTGGTGAAATCAGTATATGTAACATCAGTATGCTTATTCTCCCTAAAACCCTCTGATATATGGTTCACAAACCCAAGCAAATTTGTTAGTGTAGATTTCCGTTTACGAAATCGTGCTAAGGACATGAAATTAATGGAGAAATCGAAAAAGTTATTTGATCTGTGATAATAACTTCAAAATGTAGGTATTGCTGATATATTTGCAATTGCCCTATAGTTTTCAATGGATAACCTAAATCCACTCTTATGCAAAGGGATTTTAAACGACTGTATACATATTGAAGGAAATATACCTTGTGTAAGAAAGAAATTAAATAGCTTTGTCAAAGGCAAGATACAGGTAATGCCTAAATTTTGCAGTGAGGGTTTCACTTTCTGCTTATAAACCTTAAGTAAATCGATTTCTGTGGATGTAAAATTTAAACAAAACCAGCGCGTTACCTTGCCATCTTGAATATACTCGTAATCTAAGATTCTACATTTAAGTACAGATTACAGTTAAAAATTAAATCAATAAAAATCAATAAAACAAAAGCAATGCCCGTACGCACTAACAAATTGCAATGTTTAACAACAAAATATTTTGTATTATATTTTGTTAATAAAAAGAAGTTAATAAAAATTATTAACGTACACTTTAAATGAAAGCGAGGCATTAAAAATACTAATACGTAGCTTAGAAATAAATTACTGAATAAATACACAATTAAAATTATTTAAATTTAATAAAATTAAAAATATAATTAAAAAAGTGCGCATAAAATTCACAGAGCTAAAAATTTTAGAATTTTACAGCTTCAGGCGATATGTTCCGATGGATATAAAAAAACGGCTTTTTGATATTTGTAGTTCTAATGGAAGAAAATACTGCGAAATCATTATTGCAAACGTATCGTAGGAAGTATCCTTATCAAGAATGAGGGTATTGGAGTGGCATTTGACATTCATTGAGTGTTGAGCGGTCTCTTGAGGTTTGTTCATTCCCCTCTAGAAACGATGATAATTACATCGAAATCGTCATGTTTCCATTAGTGATTATTTTAGATCAATTTTAAATCTATTATTAGACATAGTGGAGGCTTCCAACATCCATTATAGAACGCTAAAAAAAATTTATTTCATTTTAGAATTTTTTTTTCTGCGAAAAGAACGAGTAGACTATACATAAAATATTTCTCAGATTCCTCAGCATATTCGGGATGCAAATGGAATTCGGTGAAAGAAGGAAAGGCTACCAGCTGAGTCCTATAAAAATTTGTGAAAATTAGTATTTACTCAAAGGAACGAATTTGGAAGGTGAAAATTATGTAAAAGTGACGTGAAATCCAACGAAATGTTCTTTTCTTAATAGTTCGTTCGAATTTAATGACCCTTAACTTAGTAAATCAATAAAACTTTATAGTTATAGAGAAGAGATTTTAAATATTCCTTCAAAGTTGCGAAAATGTTTTAATAAATGAAAAAAAAACAAAATTTAATAAATGAAAAAATTTTAATTAATGAAAAAAATTTTTTATTTACTTTAACGAATTTAATAAACGAAATTTTTTTTTTAATTGCTTACACTTCTTTATATGGAATAATCGTCTTCGATTCGCCACTTCTCTACTGTTTTGTCAACAAACATGCATGACATGCATGTAAAAGCAACAAAAAAGTTATTCAGTTGAATATGATAGAGGATTCGTCCCACAATTTCAAATTTCTCAATTTTTTCAATTGTCAATATGAAAATAAATGATTTACTTAAGATTTATGGGGTTAAAAGTGTAACCGTGTATCCAAGTATCCGAACGTATTTCTCATTAAAGCGGCATAACCGCTTGTTATTCTATCTCTATTTGTATCTCTCAGCATATTTCCTTTTTAACATTGACTTTTTCGATTCACCACGCTCCAATTTCTGGCAAATCACTCCTTAATGGGTTTAAGCTAATGGAAATATTTTGATTTCTAGTAAAAACCTGGACCTACCCTTTAACTTTAATTTAGTGCTATTTGACGTTTCCAATTCTAAGGAATTGGATAATCTCAAAATACAACACGGACTTCACAATAACTTGGTCAGGACACCCAAATTACTCCCAATAACTTTAGTCAAATTAAACTACTTTAAGATATTGCTAAAGATATTCACTAAGCGGTAAAAGTATAGGTTGCTTAATCTATGAAATCAATAAAATATACATAATATATATATATATACACGTATGTACATGGTTATACATGCATATGTACACATGTATATGTGCATCAGTGTGTTCCGAAGTGAACTTTAGAGGCAAGTTTGAAAGACGTAAACGAGCCCATTAAACGATTTCTTTCCACTCGTGCATGTAATCATGGCAATGATTGATGTGCACAGAACGACGTTGGTCGTCGGTTGGCTGTTGCACGTTGCACCTATTTGTATGTATGTAAGTATGTATGTATATATAACACTACGTATGTATATGTGTGCATAGAATTACATCTAAATAAGTATGCAAACCAGCATACAAATGCAGATCCAAATACGCAGCAGATAACTAGTTAAAATAACAAAAATAAAAACTTACAATAAGAACAAAAATATAAATCAAAGAAAAAAGTTGTAGGAAAAACGGGTGCAAGTGTAACACTGGTGCTTACACAGAAGCTTAATTTCATCAGGCACTCAAAGGAATTCAGCTATTAATCTGTCAAATACGAGTTGGCATACAACAGCAGCAACAACACGCTGACACTGATGCACACGCATTGCAATAAATGCATGCAAACACGCACAACGAGCAACTAAACGGCATATATACATATGTATATACATGTTAGTATGTCTAAATTTGTATGTATGTATATATGAGGTATATGGAAGAAAAATACAGACAAAATTGCTTTGCAACAAACCGTGTAGCAGTGAAGTAAATTAAAAAAAACAATTAAGGAAGGTCTATGTTCGGTGACAACCAAAGGCTACACATTCTCTCTATTTGTAAGAATTGAAAGCGTTGAGTTATTTTGAGATGATCGAAGTTTCAATAAAAATGTTAATGATATTACTTTATATTTAATTATAAAAAATAATTAAATAGTATATATGGTATGTATATTTGGGGAATAGAGGTACATATTAAACGAATTCATCTATTTTTGAACCAAAACTCATAATACACTCTCCTCTAATTTATCGATATTTCACCTTCTCTAACTGATTTATATGGTATAAAGTCAACAGGAAGTCATTAAAAACGATATATGCGGGCTAGAGAAGGCTCTGGACCGATTTTCACTACTTTTGGCACTTAATTTAAATATGCTCGTGAAAATATTTCCACATATTTTTTATATAATATCACATTGATCGATATTTTCAGCATAAAATCCACTAGAATAACGACAACCCTTTTATTAGCTATATGGGGGCTAGGTAATTCATGAATGGTCGTCACTTATTTTCAGCACTAAACAGTATATTATAAGCTAGATATATACGCTATAAAGGCAACCGGAAGTTTGAAAATTCTTATATTAGGTACATATATGGTTGCTGGAGGAAGTACGAAACCGATTATTTACATTTTTAGCACTATGGCACATTATTACCAGAGAAAGGTGGCCTCTAAATTTCATTAAGATATTTCACAGATTGCTCATTATTTCGATAAAAGGTCAGTCATAGGCACAGATGGCCTCATATTTGGCATATGGAGACTAGGTAGAAATAATGTCCGATTTCGACCATTTTTTAAAGAGAAATAACTCAAAGGACTCAAAACGTTTCGTTTTCCTCAATTTGTTATTGAATTATAGTTTAAGGGGTTAGGCCAGTCTAGAGCACTCAAAAAAGGCCTTACTCTGACAATATATAAATATATACTTCGGGAATTAGGAGTTTCTCTCCCTCTCAAACTTTATTAAAGACATATTTGCTTACATACACAAAATTATTTATATTGACATTTTGATACAAAATGGGGGCTACTGAGCCAATCTTAGGAATCATCTTTTTCGAAAGAGACGTTCCGGGCGACGGTGATTTAGGGAAATTGTGCTAGCTACAACAAAATAAAAATCGGAATCTTAATCTAGTTAAAACTTGATAGTAAAGTAGGTATTTTAGTAGCTTTACATCGATTTGTCGCAAAATGAACTAGAACTTGTAAAGAAAAGGTTAAATTTTTTACTGAAAAAATTAGCAGTAAATTGTTTATAAAAAAGAATGTTACAATATTAACAAAATAATATTATTTTACTAGATAATGTAACTGTGAAATTACAGTTAAAATTTCAATTGCATACGTTCGATAGTTTCCGAGTAACTTTCGGTGTCGGATTTGAAAAATGCAATTTCGAAAGAAACCCGTTTAAAGTTTTACGTGACGTGACTGAGCTGACTGATCCAAATACTTCGGCACTACAGCGGATTGGACAGAGTAAAGTATTTTTTCACTTTTCTACTGAACAATGTTTTTAGGGCGCTGAAATTTTGTTTGAGCCACAAATTTTTTTTTAGATTTTCAGAAAATCTTATACTGGTCTAACCCCTTAAGGGTATTTAAACAAAATCCGTTTTGTAGGTGTGGCAGTGAAACGATTCGACATATTTACAAAAGTACCGTTACTATTAACCAGAGTTTTTCCGAGAACCGAGTGCCAAGTACCATTAACACGAGGTTTATACGAGTTAACGCTTGCGTAGAGACGTGGACGAACACACAGACTTCGCATAAGCAAATCTTTACGTCATTCGGATAAGTTTGTTATTTATAGAGCACTATATGTCTCAAGTTTTCAATTTTTTTAAGTAATTACAACCGTCCGTTACATGAACAAAACTATTATATCCTATGCAACATGTGGTGAATGTATAAAAATATAAAAAAAGTCGAAACGCGTTGGCAGGAAAGAGTAATGACTAGTAGGAAAAATACAAAAGTGCCAACAAAAGTTTGGCCAGGCATAAATAATGAGCACACAACAAGTGTATATACCTTATATACATATATTTATATACATGGAGATACATACATATGTATTGCATATGTATAAAGAAATGAGCATGGTGTTAAAAGTAGCGCTGAAAGGGTTTGCATTGGGTGGCTGCATACCATCACGCATAAATCACTTGGGCGCTGGGCAACGCTGCAGCAAGCAGGCCACCACCGCCGTCGCTCACAAATTATACTCACATTGCCTTTTGCGGTCGGCATTCGAAATATGCCCGTCAAAAACTCGTAGAGGAATCGAACAGTAGCTGCTTGATAGCTTCATATTTATTTTTGTCTTTGCATTTTTTTTTTTTCAACCACACATAATCTCAGTATAATTGCTGTGCGTGTGTGTGTGTGTGTGTGTGCAATGTCGTCGTTAAATGCAAGAAACTGCACTAACTGCACGTCATCATCAGTGTCAATCGGTTGCGGCATGTAAGCGAGCGAGTGCGTGCAGAGTAGTGAAACTGGTCGAGTGTACGCATGCGCAGCAAACACACAACACAAACGCTGCTAAAATGTCATATAAAAATGACACACACAACATTGCGTATGTAAATACAAACATAGTTATAAGTCACAATTACGTTGCAGTGGCACATCCTTGCCAAGTTTAGTAGCATAGGCGCATGTGGCAGCAAACAGGATCCAACCGACATTCATTATAATTGAATTTACCACAACGACTTTTTAATGAGATTTGATTTTATGTATTTACATAGCCGTTACGCAAATAAAAATTGCATCAAAAAGTAGTGCAAGTGCAATTATCTATCGCCACAAATACACTTATTTAGCGGAAACTCGTGATTGGAGGCTCCTCAACGACACTTAACTACGCACAGTTGCACAGCCGCAAGTTGTAGGCTAATTACACTTGCATCCCAAAAGAAAAAAATCAATTTTTATAGTCGCTAGTGATGCCTTAATGCGTTGTTACTAACGAACTTTGTTGAGGCGTTGCGATTTCTAAGTAGGCTTACAACCAAATTTCTTCGTGATTGCCGCTATAACAGGTGGATTTGATAATAAACCGCTAACGGTTGATTCATACCACATGTTGCTGCCAATACGCGACAACAATAACCCTAATTAGTGAGCTCTACAGACTTCAATGACTCTTTCTGGGTCCTTATAGAGACATAATTCTTCCTGAATGTCAAATTCAGAAATAAGTACAAATAGACATTTTTATGATATCGATGGCTGTATCTGTCACTAGTGGGAATTGGAGCTACGCTAGGATGATTTCTGAAGATTTATGCCTCACCTCTTTATGTCAAGGGTAAATTTGAAGGATTAGGTCAATCGAAATTTTTTTTTGCTTAAAGTGCACTATAGGGTTCTAAAAATCATTAGGGTTCTAAAATTCAATTTGTAAAAGCTGTTTGACTTCGCCGTGATCCGACCTATAACTGTTTGCAGTACACCAGGCTATAGCAAAAACAGATACTACGAGTTAAGTGAATGTCTCTGCAGCGAATAACATAGAATTAAATAATTTAATAATAATAATAATATATAATAAAGAATAATTTTCTGATATGTGGAAGGCATGCTTTCCGTTTTCTAGATATGTGCACTAACTAAGGTCTGAAACATCGCTTGTAACCAATTTATTGCCATAGTCAAAATACGAATGCAATAATAATGATATAGATAGACCGCTATAGAAAGATGAAAAAGAAGGCTAAGCGTATTTGTTGAACGAAAAAGACAGAGTTAGGAATACCTAAGAGTTCAGAAACTGAGAACTAAATGACAAGTAGGCAAAAGATGCGGCACAAAGAATGTAACTGGAAGATCTGATGACCGACGATCAGAGCATATCAAATGTATGGAGGAAACTAGTCCCTAAACCACTAAATAGATAGAGGAATGAAACACTCGAAGCAGACTCAAAAACCCGAAGAAATATGAATTATTCCACTTTGTCATCTATTTTAAGATTATTCGGAATATGAAACTAAGCTAGAAGGTATGACGAGCAAGGCCTTAGAGGAATGGAAGGCGGAAGTAATGAAAGCGATGTCTTGTCGGCATGCTCAAAATAAACTGCTCAAATATATTGAAAGATGTATTGACAGTTCTTGATATAATCCCAAAAAATCGAGATACTACCCTTGTTACCAGAAGGGAGATATTTATATCAGCTCCATAGTCAAACTTAGTGACGTTGACTAATTACCCAAATCGTGAGCCCTCGAGTGAGCGGAAAGTTAGCTTTCTCACTAATATACTGCAAAAACAAAATGCAATTTAGGACGAAAGGAAGAAGGGCGAGCGATGCTCTATAGTGAATAAAGTCAAAAGCAGCGTTTTATTTTTTAACATTTTTGAACCCAATATTCTTACAACATATCTGATTGTTGGACCATCCAACTTTCTCAACCAGTCTTAATATTCATAAAGGCATATATAATTTCATAATTACAAATGTTTACCTTTACAAGTGTGTCTATATATATGATTCTATAATCTGCACTCGGCTGCGTCAATTGTCCGTTACACCTCCATCACAATTCCTTCCACCTGATAACAAGTCACGATGCATACAATAATTTACTAAGTAAACACTCTCCAAATGAGCCACCACAGGCGCAGCTTGAATTACTACAACAACCAGCGTGATCAATTTCTACTTCGTCACCATTAGCGGCGCTCTTAATACACATGCGCAGACATTATGACAAAGGCTCGCACGAGTACTACTCACGAGTACGCACTGAATAACAGGCAGCGATACGACGAAGAAAGCAATCGAAGGCGTCAATGTGAGTAGGCTCTTAAGAGCGCAACAAAGTACAGTAAGGACTTGAGTGGGAGAGAGAGAGATAAGGAGTGGGAGTAAACAAAGCATCCTACAACAGAATTGAGGCATGAAACTCCACCACAACAAGCACCACAACATCCAATGTCCGTCGCTTCGTTGTGGCGGACATGAAGCGCCTTCAAGTGACACTTCAACAATCAAGCATTCGATTTCATTTTCATGCAAATTTGTTTATTTACTTAATTCGATTACCGTATTGCTCTTGCTGTCGGCCCCTTCTTCTCGGCTTCATCATCGCAGGCCAACACAAATATTCAACGACTTCGTAGCTCGTTACCAAATCATGCTCTTTGCTAAGTTTACACAAAATTTACTGTTACTTAGTGTTGTGTTCTATTGCATATGTGTAGCCGAGTAGGTGTAAATTGCTGTTGGCAATACAGACCCCGCTAGAAAACATGAAGAAGTCTCGTAAAAGGTATGTTTTTAGCTTAATGCAACAAATAACTTCCTCCATTTTCGTGAAAAGTTTCATTATGATAGGAAACACTATAGTTACCAAGTCGGATACTCTCCCTCCGGATTATTGACCACTATAATAAAAGAAAACTGATAAGTTTAAAATATGTATTCACCGAAAAAGTAGCATCCATGACATAGGTGCTCGATCAGCGATCATTCTTATATAGTTCGCAAACTGCTCAATAACAAGTATCTACTGAGGAAGGAGTCTCATTGGCATAGTTGTTCAACTCCCGATCGTTCTAGCATAAAATAATTTTAAAATTCCATAATATTATAAGACTTGAATTTGCCTCATTTGGAATTGCTTTCTGAGAGCTTTCTTGAATTACTGGTACAAACGATCTATTGCGGTGGGAGCTAATGCTCTCGCAATTTAAGAGGATCAACGGTGAAAATCATTATATTAGAGATATTTGGGCTTGACAAAACTAGACGCTAAACTATAAACCGCTAAAACATGTACACTGAATTTCGTTGAAATAACACACATGGCGTGGAATTTTGGCATTTTAGCATTAAACTAGAGAATGCTCGAGAAAATATTTACATCCAATTTTATTAAGATAACAAACACATTGACCGATATATAAAATGTATTAGAATAAGGAAGATCATTGTAGATAGTATATGAGGGCTGGAGTAGTTCATGGATGGATTCCATCCATTTTCGGCACCAAACTACAGTGTATTTAAGAATATATGTTAACTTAATTAAGTTAAAATTTCTTATATAGTATAATAATATACAATATTAAGGCAATCGAAAGATCTGAAATGAGTGTATTACGTATTTGGGAGCTAATGTAAATACTTAACCGAATTCATTAATTTCTAGCACCTGGCCACATTGCATAACTCAATTTCATTATGATATCTTACTGATTTACCGATAGTTTCGGTATAATGTCGCCAGTAGGCACTGAGGAAGACCTCGTATTCGGTACCTGGGGGTTTGAAAAGTTACTGTTCGATCTTATTTCCACCATTTTTAGACGGTTCGATTTATGCAAGGTTCCATTCGGACATCTTCATAGGTGCTTGATTTATTTATTGCAAAGTTAAAGAATCAAATGGAATTTAAAAGTGTATTGTGTGGGAGGTAGGCGTGGTTGTACTCTGTTTTCACCAATTTCCATGCTGTAGCATATCCAAAAATATACCGATGAAAAATATACTCCTCTACTCAAGGGACTCCTAGCTTTGAGAGCTGTTGGACATTAAACAACGACAAGAAGAAGCTCTCTCATTTCTCTAGTGTGGCGACTCTTTTCGAATTAATGACATTATACAATTTATTCCTACTGGGTTGGTCACTCTAAAGAAATGCAGCACACCCAAAGCACTCGTATGTGTAGGAGTAATAAACTGCCGTTTGTTTGTTTGTTTATAAAAGCGGCAAATAGGATTCCTTGGGTGGCAGTTGAAGTCAAATAGAGCACCAAATTAATAAGCTTTTTTGTTACTTTTATGAATGAAATGCTTTACTTTTATAAAACATCATTGCACAGCGTTTATGTATGTAAGTATATATAACTTGATGTTCAGTTAATTTTTTCTGCGTTGTGTTTATTATATGATTCAGTTTGTTTAAGATTATCCATTAAATTGATTTGAAGTGCTTTGAAGTGAGGTGCTTTTTATTTGCTCAGGTAATTTATGCTGATGATTTTTTGGCGCGCCATCGCATGTTATGCTTAATAATATAGCAATAACAAATTGTGGAAAGTTGCACAGTTACATAGACTTATAGTATACATATGTACTTATGTATGTGTGTGTACATGCTTTTGTAAAAGTGGACCTTAGATGCTGTGGCCACTTGAAGCACGCGCCAGGTACAAATTTTTGTTTGTACGTATATTTACCATATATAGTTATTACAAAAAAAAAATAAAAATTTCACAAAACACTTTCGAAAATTAAGTACGAATATTCCATATTTATTCCATTTCTTATAAAAGTTTTATCAATAATTCTATATTATAAAAGTATTTATAAATACCCTTGTAATTCAAAAACTTTTCAACATTATATGTGTATACATTATTTTTTAAAAATAATTTAAAGTTTATACTAAAATTTAAGCAAATGCGTAAGGACGGTCAGAATGCGAATTGTTTAACAAATTTTGATTTTTATTTTTTATTCTATACTTTTATTCAATATGCACTTAACTTAAATTTTAAATTAAATAAAATTGTTCGTCGCTTGTGTTGAATTTATATAATAAGAAAATGACTTTTCGAAAATTCATATTTATGTGTACTTTTTAATATCAAAAAATATAAATTTGGCAATTAGCGCCAAAATTGTTTTCAAGTTTCTGTCTTAAGTCTTTTAAATATTTGAAACATCTTAGTACAGCTGCTTTGAATATAAATAAAGTGCAATTATAATACTTCCATTTTATGCAAACGCATTCTGTGCGCTTTTAGGCCGTAAATATGACCAAAAGCCCTGCCGCAATCTACACAAGTATGCGCTTTATTGTCAATATGTTTCGCTTCGATGTGACGATCAAGGGTGGATTGGTTTGTGAAACGCATAGAACAGCGATCGCATAGAAATGGTTTCTTCTCTGGATCGTGCACATAGGAATGTCGCGTGAGGTGTGATTGTTTTGGGAATCCTTTACCACACTTTGCACAGATGAATTTCGGTTGACGTGGCAAACAATCGTGTAAATACTTGATATGCTCATGTAGAAAACGCTCCTCCACATATGCTTCAGGGCATTGGGTACATTTGAATATACGTAGTGAGTCCTCTTTATGAGTTTCAGACATATGAGTACGAAAATACTTTGCATAGGCAGTGACAAAATCACATTGCTCGCATTTGAATTGAAAATCGTAGCGCTTAGGTGGACGGCCTTTACTTCGCCTAATAATAGCGGGTTTATGGAAAGATTCAGCAACAAAGGTCTTATCCTCTTCCTCAAGCAAATCAAAAGTATCCTTAAAGCCTGTGTCTGGCTCGCATAGAGCTATATTTCTTTTATCAATTTTAATACCCAATGGTGTAGTTCTTATAAAGCTTCCAGTCTCATAATCGAATTCGCCGCAGTGCAACATTTTAGTTTTGTGTAATATTTTTATCTATAATAAAATATTTTTCAAATAGTTAATAATACTTTCAAGCTGTAGTAGAAATGTTATTAATTTTACCAATTTTCTTACAATGAGCATAAAATGCATGTTCATACACTTACTACGCATACATAGGTAAATAATACGATTGGTGTGTGCATACATATGGATAGACCAGCACTAATTCGTTAGTGTTTTTCTAATTGGCATATATACAGGTAGAATTCAACAAGTGGTCAAATTTCCGTGCACAAATTTGGTCAAAAACTACCACACCCAAACAACAAATGTGCTTACTGGTGAAAAATATTATTTCGTCTGGGTTTATGAAACACATGTTAATATTTCTTACCTAAAATAAAAATATATAATAAAATATATTTCCTTAAATTTACAATAAAAATTACCTGTTGCTCGTTTGGTTATTCAGGTAATTATTAATTGTCTATGCCAATACTCGATGAGTATTACTTACTTTCGGCACTATTGCCTTCTATCCCATTAAATATAAAGTTTTCTCTATATTTCTTAGAAAAGTATATAAAACTTTTCATTCAATGATTTTCAATTACCTGAAATCGTTTACAAAATATGAATGAAATTCCTTCGTTTGTATTTATTATCAAAGTGCGGCCAAATCCGAAGTACAAGCGAAGTATGCGAGTTGCCACTTATTAAAATTGTTAAGTCTGTTGGTACTTACCTATAAATAACTTAAATTATCCAAATCACTCATTGAATAATATATTTATTTCATATTATATTTTTTAATTTCATATTTTATATTTTTTTATATTTTATATTTTGTGAAAGAATTTGTTTACAATTTTGAAACTTGACTGGTAGCACTGATAATTGACAAATAATATTTACAAAAAATGTCTCAAGCAGACGTCAAAAAAATTGAGCGTCTGACACGCTTTTTTATTGGCATGAATATTTGGAATATAATTCCAGCCAAAATGGAAACGTGCAAGTTGTGTAAAAATAAATTCGATGCTGTTTTTGAACCAGGCGAACATTTGCTAGGCACGCAAATTTCTGATGTTATAAAATATATATATAGTGACGACGTAAGTGCAGTGCGATAATTGTCTGAATGAAACTCCTATCTAGCCTCATTTTCTTCCAGTCGTTGGAGTTCCCACCAAAATTTTATATATGTGCCGCGTGTGCAGCAGCGCTAGTACAAACTGAAATCGTGCTAAAGCGACTTTCAAAGGCTTTAACACACAGCAAAAATTCTGGAAAATTATGCACATCCAACCAAGATAATGCAAATGAAAACGATGAGGCACATAATACCAATAATAATGATATTAATGAAAGTAGCAAAGCGTCTGCAACGGAAAACGTTCTGCAGGATTGGATATTTCGCTGTACTCATTGCGAGTACACTACCAGAAAACCTAAATGTTATAAAACACATTTAACTACTAAGCATGAATTGAGTAATCCTCGCATTTATCAGTGTAATTATTGTTCGGAATCGTATCAACGCGTAAATGGCATACAAAATCACATCGCCACCGTTCATGAAAAGAAACCACGTCAAAAACGCCAACGTCGAAAGACTATCTCATTTGATTCACAAAGTGTATTAAGCAGTACAACCATCAGTAAGCATTTGAAAAATGACACTTCAGCTGTTAATCTAGATAATGAAGCAAATGCTAATACAAATAATGTTAGTTATAAAGCAGATGGTACCAGCATTTATGAATTAACATGCGATCACTGCGCATATAAAACAATATATCCAAAACATTTCAAACGTCACTTATCAATTAAACATAATATTGAAGACTCCAGAATTTATAAATGTAAGAGATGTCCTAGCACTTATGCACGACAATTTGCTTTAAATAACCATATTGCCTACGAACATGAACACAAACCTAAACCACCACGCCGAAAGTCGGTAGCTTTAGAACAAAGCATATTAGCCGAAAACGAGTTGATAATACCTAAAGTTGAAGTGAAGGATGATAATGATGATCTAAGATGTGAACATTGCTTTTATCAGGCACAGGATTCCAAAGAGCTTAGAAGCCATATGGTAATATTGCATCAAACGGATAGCATAAATCAAAATATTTACTATTCGGAGACCCTAAATAATAATCAAGAAGAACAACAAGAAGACCATGTGTTCCAAGAACCTCAGAAAAAACCACGCAACCAGCTAAGTTCGAGTGAAATATCTTCAGAATGGGTTTTCCAATGCTCACAATGTGATTTTGAATGCGCGAAAAAGAAAGCATTCAAATCGCATTTAAATAAAGAACATGGTGTATATAATAGCAATGTATACAAGTGCCTTTACTGTTTGTCAACATACGAACATTATAGTTCGTTGCAGAATCATGTGTCAAGTAGTCATAGTGTTGATTTGAAGGGCATAGAATCTGATTCTAGTCAAGATCACATTGCAAAGAAGCAAAAACTCAATCGAACAACGAATAATACAGAAAAACATGCACTTGAAGACAGCAGTCAGGAACAAACGCCATCTAAAAAGCGGAAAATTGAACGAGAAAAAAGCAAAGAGTTTTGTGTTGTATGTGGGAAGTTTTTTACTACAGTGGACAAGTTGCGCGCTCATATGGACAAACAACATGGCGGTGACGAAATTAAAACGTGCGCTAATTGTGACGCACAATTCCGTTCATTGGAAAAGTATGAGGCTCATCTGTTTAGTGAGAAATGTCTCAACACGAAGTTAGCCTGTCAATATCCTGGCTGTCCGAAACGTTTTAGCAGACGGTCAAAAATGCAACAGCATATGCTTGAGAAACATCCCGATTTAACAGACTAAAGTAATAAAAAATTGTTTCTTGCATTTTAATAGCATAATTTCTTTGTAATATTTTCTGCACTCTATTTTATACGCTCTGCGTGTTGAATGTTTCTGTTTTCAATTCTTTTATTTTTTAAATTCATCTACCAAGTGTTAATGATACGCAAGTACCAATTTGTATCCATATTATATACAATAAATCTAGCTAATGAAATTCCTACCAACAGTGTAATTGTACGTAAATTATTATACTTTATCCGTTACTTAATCAGCATATGTTTTTATGTATATTGAATTGCGGAATAAAAAAACAAATAAAATGAAATCGTTGACAATTTCAATTAAATACTTTTATTTTACGGTAAATGATATTTGAACTACATATTTCCAATCCATGATATATCTATGCAAGTATGAAGTATTAAATATGTTCAACAAAAAATTATGCAAGTCACCTTTACGATCCACATTTCGTAAACAAACGTATTAAAAGTAGCCGGATGAAAAAAATAAATAAATTTGCACCTAATAAACGCTCCACTAAATACACACAAACACAAACTTGGCATTAATATTGAAAGAGCAAAATAGTTAACAAATTCCCACTATATACCCTTCTTAACAGATTAGGGAAATAAAATATTTCAACAAAATACTACATTTTAAAGAGCATGGATAAATGGTTAACTTTAATGATATTGCATTTTTACTTATTTAGTGCGAAGTTAGAGACGGCTGCGGAATCTAAAGCTTCCATTTTTATGTTTTACTATGTATTTCCGCTTGTGCGCATTTCATAACATCTAAGGCACCCTTTTTGATTAATTCCTCAGCCAATTGTCGGCCCAAGGCATCACTACGTATATACAATTCACGGTTGTAACAAGCATGCTGATACAAACCACAGTAGAGATTATCGACATCTTCAATCAGCACTGGCACCGATTTCGGTTTTGGTTTCTCCTCGTCAGCATAGTCAAACATCTTAACGGTTTTCTGTAGGAACGGACACTTGCCCGCTGCCGCGTCCGGCGCACTGCTTGAGAATTCGTTGCCATTCGCTGTGCTGTGCATGCTGGCGAACGGGCATTTTGAGGTAGATGGTACGGCCGCAACGGCGGCACTGTCAGTTTCATCGTCCGGCTTTTGTAGGAGCTCATTGGTAACTGGACATTTCCCCGCTGTTGCTAATATAATCTTTTCTTCTTTGCTTACAAATGGGCATTCGCCCATAAAGTCCTGTCCCACATCAATTTTTAAGGGGCAATGTGGATTGTTAACATTCGAGTCGCCGCCAGCGCTAAAGTCCACATTTGCATTAACATTTCCATTATCATTACCATTTTCTGTATTGTTCATCATTTCGATTTTGTGTAAATCAGCGCTAATCACAGGGCAATGCTTTGCTAAGCTCATGTGTTTTTCAATGATATCGCCCATGGTATAAGCGGCTGTAAGCTTTTCCATTTCTGCATCGTCATTTATCACTGGTGGACTACGACGCTGCTCCGGACTGCTTGACTCGTTGCTTCGCCGTCGTTTAGTAGGTGGTTGGTCGCTGCTATCCTCATCGCTGTCTTCAACTAAGTTAGCATTATCATCGTTATCAGCCTTCTTAACTTCCTCTATGGCTAAGTTGCACGCTTTCTCGTCACGTATTTCGGTGGCACCATCCAAACTCCAGACGGCGCCCACCAATGATAATGCGCTGTTACAGTTATTTTGATTGGTTTCAGTTAAATTACCATCTAAATTACTCCAAACTGCTACAGGTGCACTGCAGCCACCACCTAAGGTTTTGAGGAAGCTACGCTCGGCTAGTATGCGACAGGTTGTTGACAGGCACATTAAACTTTGCAACATTGCGAGTACCTCCTCATCGTTTGCACGACATTCAACAGCCAAAGCACCTTGACCGACAGCATAAAGCAAATCAGTGGGTTCTAGTACCTGGCTGATGCGCTGCTCCCAACCCATGCGTACAAGACCAGCTTGTGCAAGTATTATGCCAGCGAATTTTGAATTGGAAGCATCCAATTTCGCAAGACGTGTATTCAGATTACCACGTATATCGCAAACGTTTAGATGAGGATATTTCCGACAAATTTGAGCTGTGCGTCGTAGCGAAGAAGTGCCTGTAATATAAATAATATGAATAATAAAAAAATGAACAGTTAAAATATAAATAGGATTTACGCACCTATCACACAACCCTTGGGTAATGTTTCAATAGTATGACCCTTGTATTCTTCGCGCAACACCAGAGCATCTCTAGCATCTTCCCGCTCCAGTACAGCACCAATTGCCATACCAGTAGGTAGCGCAGTAGGCAGATCTTTAAGGGAATGTACAACAAAATCCACACCACCGTTGCGTAATGCATCTTCGAGATCACGTGTGAAAAGGCTTTTCTCGCCTATTTTTGGCAGTGATATGTTGAGCACACGATCGCCTATCGTTGACATGGTATCTGGGTGCATCATAAGGAAAAAGTAAATTAAGTTTTGATAAGCGAAAAAATAAAAATTCTACGTAGTACAATAAAGTTGCTGTGTCATAGCAACAAATATAAAATCAATAATGGAACAGAAGCAACTTTTAATAAATTAAATCATCAATGGGAATGCTTGAAAAGATAACCTTATCTTACAAAATAAAAATATGCTTTGTCATTCGCTGCTTAATACATAAAATACGCATATAAATGTATAATTAGCAAAAAATACAAGAGAAAATATAATTATTTAATAAAATTTCTTTTAGATATGTATTTACATGGTACTTTGTATTAAAAAAAATGTTATATTTTATTTGAAGCAAGTAATTTGTTTGTAATTTTACTGCTAAAAGTATTGTGTATTTATACAAAGGTACTAAGGTATGTATTTTGGTACATACAAATTTTAATGTTATCTGTTAACAGCAAATATAATAATAAAAAAAATTAAAGAATATATGTTCGTACAAAGTACAAAGTACATACATATATGAATTGACATACATATATTAATTTAACTCCTATTATTATTATAAGTATTTTTTGTGGTAATAATAATTTATTTGACTTCAGGTATAACTTTTATCTTTTATGGTTATTTTATAATATTGTACTTTATTTGCTTCTTTATTTGAAAAATAAAAAGGTGATTAACTTTGTGAAATTCCAAAATTTATTAATAATGCTTCCATTAATGTTATGCTAAATATAAACTAGATAAAATCTCAAGCATATCGTAAGCAATAACTCGCTTGCTCTGCCTCAGTGCAAAGAACTTTTGAGATTTAATTGAACACCTATGTACATATGAATTAATGATAAGCAGTTTTCCGGTATATAGTCACGTACACACATATCTACATACGGTTGTAATAGCATAACTATAGCACAGTTATACGCACACATACATGCTCACGTACATCCGTAAATTTAAGCAATTCAACAAACAAATATGTATGTAAATGCCAATTCAGCAAAAAATATGGAACTAACAATTACTTACGGATCTCGAATTTCTTTTTAGGATAGAGTTTTTGTAAACGTGCAATGACATGTTTCGTCTGAATGAGCGCTAACTGAAATTATAAGAAATCAGTGAACAATAAATTAAAACAATTGTTTAATTTCATAGAAAATGTATATTTAGATATATATTTTGGAAAAAAATATATAGAAAAATGATAGCGTTTGTTGGATGCGTTATGAGCACGTAAATAAATCCGCAGCAAAAAAAAATCAGCTATTTCTTTATTTTTTAACTTTACAATAACAGCTTTTGAGCTGCTCGTCAAATTTTTAGAATAATGACATTTCATTTAAATTGCCGAAGTCAAATGGGAATCTTATCATTCAAAGTTATTTGCAATTCTGATTTATTATTCATTATTCATAGTCAATCCGACAGTTTTGACATTATGTGTGAGAGTTACAGAATCCCAATATAGCATTACTGACAGATAGTCTCATTTGTATACTTTATATGTATGTAAGAAAATGTGCAAGTTCAAAACTGAATAATGCTATTCATTGCGCGACTTTAATGACTTCCATTTCCAAAATTTGCATACATACATACAGGCATTAATTTGTGTAACAAATACAAATACGATGCATAATTTGTATGTACGAAGCACAAATAGAAAATAAGTTGAAACCTTAACGCAAAATTTTCTGTTCGATTCCACTGCCTCAAAAGAGTTCCCGCAGTGCTGGTGCATTTGCCCATAGCATTGTGGCGAGTTTATAAGCACACTGTTGGAATATCATGTGCGTGATTGTCGCCGCTCTTTATTGTGTTGTTAGTTGTGCGATTGTATAACTTAACCAAAAATGAAGCACGACAACCAATAACCACAACAGACGCTTCACGTTCCCTCGGCTTCCAAACAGCAAACAACTTTGCCACTCACTTTATCTATACGCTCTGCTTCAAGTACTTATTAAGAAAAAAAAACATTCACGAAATTCATTAATTAATGTTTTTTCATTTTTTTTTTTAGCTTGTAAGGTTATTATAAACTTCACTTCCACACAGCTTTACGGTTTCTTGATTCCACAAGTATTAAGGAATTTTCGACTTACTTCACTTTTTCTGGAGCCCACACGTATAATCTTCTCCTTGTCGTTTGTCATCTTTAAACACTAATGAAATGTAGACGAGATTTATAAAAAATTTTGTTATTAAAAGTGAAAGTGTTGGTAGATATTTATTTGCCAATGACCTTAGACCGAGGTGCTTAATTTATTGTCGTTAATATTGAATGAAATTGTACACGCAAAGCTCAATGTTCAAAGAATGCACGCACTCAAACTTATTCGCGATTCAAACTTAAATGCCACAGCAAAAACTTCATTTATATATAGAAAAAAAAATTGTTCCAACACAACAGCTCCAATCCAATCGGCCACTCAAAGCAATCCAAACCGCATTCGCCAACCGATCTGAACGAAGTAGTTGACATACGACTTGATGAGAGAAAAATACTGATTACGAAAATCTTATCAGATGTTTTGCACGAGTTGCGAGAGGGTGTTGGGGTGTTTAGCTCTAACTGAGCTCCAACCAGTAAGGTTGCATTTTGTAAAGCGTTGCCATCTTAATAGCGTCTTCGAGTTACAATATGACAATTTTCAATATTTTCCCGGATATCGATACTAGTTAACACTTTCATATTTATTTCAAAAAACATTATTTTTTCTACTTTATCTTAGAAATAAATATTATTTTTTTATTAAGACCATTATAGAGAAGATCTTTATATATTTACATTAATTCCTATTATTTTTGTTTGAAATACACGAACGGTACATATGCTGAAAACTTTAGAACCAAATGAATAATTTTATCGATTTTGAAGGTTTCAGCTGCGACAATAACATCAACTGTTTAACATCTCTATTGCTTATAATTTCTACTCATAAACTAAAACGTACACCGAACTTCTTAATTTATGTATTTTTAATTTTAAAAAATGTTTGTTTTAAAGTTCAATCAACTGCAGCAGTGCTATTTTTGTTAACACTAACGAAATGTTTTTAGTACGATATTTTTATGCTAAATTAAAGGAACGCTAAAACCAATTGTTAACAATAAAACATTTTCAGTTTTGGAACCGATCGTCATTTCGTAATGTTAATCCTACAGCGAAGCGTACTCGCGAAACTCTTGGAGAGGATTTTGTGCGAAAATTAGACGCATTACACGATGATGCTTTACGCACCGGCCTAGTAACTACATCCGATTTGCAAGAAGCGTATAGGAAATCTCGAGATGCAGACCTTAATCCGAATAGAATAAATTTGTGGTATGTGCTAGGCATATTGGCGTTTATAATGGTAGTAACGCCAATATTTTATGAAATAATTACGTTTCTTTTGGGAGTTCGTTGCTTTTTGCCCAATAACTATATTGTGTCGGAGGCAACGCGACCTATAAGCGACTGTGACTTCTGCAGGTAGAATGAAATATTATATTTATTATATTATAAATAATAACCAATTTGAAAAAAAAAATTTCAGAGATGTATCAGGACCAAAGATTCTTGAAAATCTGACACGTGAGGAGTTTGCACCTTATGCATATTCATCGCAGCCAATTATTATCAAAAATGCTGTTGCGCACTGGAAGGCTAAACAACTTCTAAATTTCGAGTATCTTAAAGACTTATATGAACGTATTCCTGGTGCAATGGACGAGAACTGTCCATTTCTTCATTTTCGTTCAGATTTTAAAACATTGCATGATGTCTTTGCAATGCCTAGCGCACGCTCCAATTTAAGCATAGGCCAAACACCGTGGTACGTAGGTTGGAGTAATTGCCATCCAGTTGTATTGGAGGAATTACGTAAACTCTATCCACGTCCACACTTTTTACCTGTCGACGCTGAAATGCCAAATACGGATTATATATTTATTGGCTATGAGCAAGGCGATTTCATGCATGTACGTTGTGAGTTTACAAATTTGAAATTCTTATAAATATATATATTTTTTTAGTTGGATTATATACCCCGCCTTGTTTGGCAAGCACAGTTGCTAGGCAACAAAAGTTGGATTGTAGCACCCACTCCGGAATGTGATCACGTTTGTCAATCGTTTTCTTTCTATGTAGAACCCGGTGATGCAGGTGTGGCATACTAATTCGTCGTTTAATAATTATAAATTCATGTATCTTGTTTTTTATAGTATTGGTTGATACCAGAATTTGGTACCATGGCAGTTCTATCCCTAATAAAGGACAATTCGCCCTCACCATACAATCGGAGTATGGTTAAACCACAATATTCACTCGTTATTATTGCATTTAACCCACTTTTTGTTTAGCTATGATAATTTTATAATAGTGATTTTTAAATAAAATCAAGTAAATAACTGATTTCTATATCTTCCTTAAATCATAAGAAACATTTGTATTAATTTAATTTTTTTATTTTTTTTATTTTTATTTTTATTAATTTTATTTTTATTTTTTTTATTTTTATTTTTTTTATTTTTATAATTTTTATTTTTATTTTTTTTGTGCAATTATAGTATCACTAATATTTTAAGCAATCTAATATTTCCTCTTTAATGTGACTTGTTGAGTAGGCAACTCTGATGTTCATTGATCTTCAGCCCACTATTTTATTTCAACTATTGTGAACTGTTCCTTAAAGCATCACATATTTGAATTTTCAATTAAATTATGAAAATGTCTTTAGAATGTGTTGATTTTTCAGAAATCTCTAAAAATATATATAAAAATCATAATGAACACGAAAAAAATATCAAAGAGCATAGGGTTAAAACCTCAATCATTAACCTGTCAGGCTTTTACGATGATTATGAGCGTGAAGTTAAAGAGATTAATTCAGAAATTACGCCCTCCAAAGACAATCCTACAGTGTCGGACTTCGCAGATATATTTAAAGCATTTGAATACTATCCTTCCAATTTACATAAGCCTAAACGCCAGCCAACAAAAGACCAGCAACAGCGTATGAATTATACCATGGCGAGAGATATGACTATAATGGTTAACTCACGCGAGCAATCACCAGGTAACACTTCACTTCAAAATATAATGCGCAGCACAGCGGAGCTACCTTCAGCATCAGAGATATATAATGATTTTAAGAAATTTCAACAGAAGCTTAAACAATATTTAAACGAAACACAGCAACAAGAATGTGCTAAGCAATATGAAATGAAATTGGATCAATTGTGTGCATTCGGAAAGCAATTGGAGAAATTATGTCCAACAGTGATTAATACTGAGCAAGCCTTCACACCGGAGGAAGAAATGAAGCTACAAGCTATACTGGCTAACCTAGAAGAGCTTAATTATATACGTGAAAATCAAGAAATATTTACAAGTGGCGCGCCAACGGTAAACGCACAGTCGGCACGCACCGAAAGTTTCATGAATTTAATCACATATTTATTAAACACTGTTTCTAATATGTAAATACATTTTAATATATAAAATACACAACAAAAATTACTATTCACTCGATGTTTCATGTACTTCGGAGTTTTCATCACCATCGGATTCCTCGTGTATAACCGTTTTTATTTGCGTCAATGTATCGCCAACCGCAAGCAATTTTCTAACGCAACTACTTAGATACTCAGCACGTTGATGGCTTTGCTCTAGATACTGTTCAAACTGGTCACTGTTTTGACTTGAACCAACCGCGGGAGTTTGCATGTTGGCGCTAAACATTTGCGGAGCATTTTCAATTATTTTAGCCAAATTCTGTATGGTTTCCTTTTTACAGGAATATGTTTTGTTTGTGGATTTATTCGTATTTGTGTTGGAGTTGTTTGTGATGCCGCGAGTAGCTTCGATCTGCAGCAATACATTATTCGACTTATCAATTATGTCTGAAATTATGTTCGACTGCTGGGCCATAGATTGCCGACTAATCGCTGCAAAATGGTAAATGGATTACAATGATAAATGCAGTATTGGAAATAATAAGTTAAAATACCCATTTCAGTTAGCATTTCGTCAATCAAGCAGGATTTCCATTTGTTACTCATTTTTATGTTGTGGTGTGGTAATTTCAAAAATCACAATGCGTGCTTCTTCTAGTTATTATCTAATGGTCACAATAGTGTACACTTTGCGCCCACTTCTATATTTCCAATGATACAGATCAGAGTTTTGCCTTTGGTTTTGGATACCGTTCTTTTCAGTAGCATAAATTTGGTGAAGTGTTTAAGGTAGCTACTCAGTAGCCCTCATAAAATAATAATATATCATTCGATAAACAAAATAATTCGCATAATCTTAAGTTTTTTGTTTATATTTAAACAGGTTTAACAGTAAATGTAGATTACACTAATTTCATGTGTTCAAACAAATTACATTTCACTTGCGTGCATTATTACCCTTTATAGAACTAATCATTTTAACGGCTTAATCATAGATGTCCTCTTTGTCTGCAACATACTTTATGATGTCAGCAGGCTTTAGTAATTTTTCGGCATCAGAATCGGGAATTTCAAAACCGAATTCATCTTCCATGGCCATAATAACTTCCACATGATCCAATGAGTCGAGACCAAGATCATTAATGAAATGCGAGTCAACGCTGAGCTGTTAAATTCAAATATGTGAATTATGTAGTATGAACAACTTGTTTCCGGTTCAATTAACAAGTATTGGCAGTAACAATTGAACGATTTTAAATATTTGTTTAATATTAAATTAAATTGTTATTTTTTTTAAATATTTGTTACTTTACAATTAAGAAACACCAATTACCTTGTTGGGATCGACCTTGTCATACAGTTTCAGTACGAGCAAGACGCGTTCGTTTATCAATTTAAGAGTAAGTGGCGGCTTTGCAGAATAGTTTCGCACAAATTGTGATTGCCATATGGAATTGTTCTAATGAACCGAGAACAAGAACAAAATAAAAAACCAAAAATTAGTTCTTCCTCCAAACGCTTTTATTACCTTATCTGCAGTCACTTTATCATAGCTTGCAACTACTTTCAAAACACGATCTTGAATTTCTTCCAAACTGCGTTTAACCGATGCATAACTACGCACTTCAAATGATTTTTTGTAATTTTGCTAAATATATGTAGAACAAAATGTGTGTGTTTTTAATTAAAGTAAATTTTTTGTTTAAGTTAAGATGGTTTCGTTCAAATTTGAATGATGATTTGGTTAATTTTATAATTTATAATATATAGCATATCATATATAAATATATACAGATATGCAGCTGAACAAATTCTAATGCCATATTTCTTTACAATGATTTTCTATTTTGATTATAGCAGCATCCAAAAAAAGTTTGAGGTTAAGAGTATGTATTGGTTGAACATATACTTTAAGAACATTTTATACAATAATGTATTTATTATGCCTACACTTAAGTGCACTTACTTGATTTAACAAAACGCTCACGGCAGGTGTGTTGATGCCAATCCTGTGCATCATACGTATTTGTGGTTGGGCAGTGGACGAGACTACGGCGGTCACACGTAGTGCTTTAGCAGCAAAGCGGCTGCAGTTACGAACAGCTTGCGTTAATGACATAGTATATAAACTCCGACCTGTTAACAATAAATATAGTTTTCCATTATATTTGTAAATAAATTGGCAATAAAATTATATTTATTGTATAAAAAAATTTCTAGAATTCAGGACAGACCCTTTGGGAAGAATATTATGTAAAAACGTCAGAAGCTATGTCAAATTGCGGCAAAGGAGAAGCCGTGCATAGACGTACTGTTAAAAAATAAGTGTAAATATTCACAATGGTAGTGAAAAGAAAACAGCAAAATATTTTACTAACAACACTACTAGACTATTTAAATATCTTGTTAAGCGACTTTAAAAAGTAATAATTTTTGGAGAAAACAATATGAAAAAAGATAGTGTTTTCCGCAAGCAATTTTCTACTGCTTGTCTGTGATTAAGGACATAATTAATGCTAGCGAAGCTATTAAATATTTCCATGCAATTTTTAATCCCGGCTTAACTTGGAAGTACTGGCAACTTGAAAACTTGAAACAATGAGAATGCAACTTTGCTAATAAAATTACTTTAAAAACTTAAAATTAAAAAAAAGGAAATCAGTTAATTTATTATTTTAATTTGAAAGTAAATTAAATTTTAACGATAATAGTAATAAACAATTAAACAGAAAGCGCTTTTAATGTGAAAAGGGAATAAGTAAACTTCTCTGTATAATATGTATTTGGTAAAACCTAGTCGAAATAAATTTATATATCGGATAATAGATTAAAATGGAGTACAAATTGTACGTTGTAACAAAAAAGTGAGTAAACCGAAGTATCCAAAATTATCGTAATAGCCATATAACGATTTTATTAAGATTAACGATTACCGTTTGTTTCCATAATTTAATATTGGAAAAAAACATAAAAGCATTAAATGTGTACATATGTAGTTCCCAATAAAACTGGGCATGATTAGCGGGAAAGGAACCGGAAATATAATATAAATGTACATATTTAAGAAATTTTGCAACAGAAAATAGTCTTGGATAGTTTGGAGGAATGCTGCCGCGTTGACATTTTGTCGCCAGATATATATCAAACTTTTTTTTGGGTATGTGGACCATACTATTGTTGGAAGTGGATATCTGATTAAGATTGTTTGCTGCAACAATACCAATAGCAATAAAAATAACGACAGTTTTGAAATCAATCCAAGGGTAGCACTTGCTAATAGGAAGTATACCCATAAATAAAGCTTTCGTGATGCATTGACTTTGGAAAGTTAGTGTATGATCGACATTTAAACTTTATGAATTTTATGACGACGTCAACATAGTTAAAATGGACTGGCAACTTAGACTGATTGTAAGGTCGTCTCTTTATTGTAAGTACCAAGTAGTTAAGGTACTTGACTTGCAGTCAGTTCCAAGATTTTAATTAATACTGATACTTGTTATGTGATGAATTGCTAATTACGGTTACTCTCGAAGCTAAACAGAAAATAGTTGTTGTAGCGAAGTATCTATATCCTGTCTTGGAGAAAGCGCAAAATTAACTGCCATCGAATTCACCTAACAGAAGGTCCAGGAAACGATCTGTTTCGACGGGGTCGGACCATACGGAGTGGGAACTAAAGTGGGTTGGTTTGGTGAGGCAAGTAAAGAGGTGGTTAGTGTCATGCGGGGATTCAATGCATGTGTGCCTGATTCTGGATAGGTAGGAGTTTAGCCTGCGGAAGTATCCAGAAAGAAGTTGCGCAAGGGTTATTATGGTTTCAAGTAGCAACTCGAGCTCTTGTTCCGCAATAGGCAGTTTTGGGTACTGTAGAGACCAAGTTTTTGACTCATCAAGTTTTAAAATCGTCCCGTTCCCCTTATGTAATAACGACTGTCGTGGGATCAGTACTTACAAAGTCCATAATCACGCCTACTTTTTACTAAGAATATTAATACTTTTGTTTTGCTACTGGACTTTTACTACTACTATTACTTTTACTGGACCACTGGACTGGATAACTTCTGGCAATAAATAAGGTAAAACTTTTTTTTTACCTTTCATGTATGAGTGCTTCAATTAGCAGTTCTTATTATATTAATTACTAAATTATTTGTAAACCTCTGTACTAACAAAACCTGTCGTTTAAAACTGTTATTGTTATATTATTATTTTTATACTCTAGCAACATGTTGAAACAGAGTTTAACTCCTCATGTTAAAATTGAACAATGAGAGTGCAATCGCCATCGCCATCAGTCTAGATCTTCCCCTAGCCCAAATATACCCGATTTAGTGATTTACGACTTTACAGCTGCTTTTAAACCTTAATATATATATATTATATTTTAATGACATTGAGTGGATATGATTTTTTAAACATAATGTGGTTTAGCGCTAAATATGAATGAAATCGGTCTAGACCGTGTTTTGGTTGACTTTTTCCTATATACCTAATATATTTAATTAAGCCACTTTTGTTGAGTTTATATCGCACATATCTAATTGGAATCTAACTGGTTGATTTTAATATAAATATCTCGGACACGAAGAAAAATTCAGTAATGAAATTAACTGAGTGTATGACCTGTAATATAAGTTAATTAGATACAAAATAATGAACGTTGAATTCTTACGAAACATGTTTTGACTTAAAGTTTGCCAATACTGAAAGTATTCTCCTCCCTTGATCTTTGCACATTGCGAGATTATAAAATGTTGAGTTATACCCGAATTTAGCCTTAATTACTTGCTTTTTTTATGATCTCCCTGTGCCTCAAAAATTAAAATAAATGAAAATCATCGCGATGTTTATTATTATATTATAATACAATCAATTATTATCTTTATTATAGGAAATAAATTATATGATTTTAGTAAATACTTTTCGCATACATCAATATAATACAATAAAAATCGTTTGCATATGTGTAAAGTTAAAAAAATTTGTATAAAATCTGGAATGAATCTGCAGCAAAAGTTCAGATAACAGTTACATATATATGTATGTATAACAAACTATATAAAAAATACATCCATTGTTTTTAAAGCCCTGATTTCATGTTAAAAGTGGTTAGCACAGTTATAGCTTATTTATTGTCCAGCAATCTGCAAGATACGAAATCAAACAAATAAATTATAATTAAACGACGATTTGTATTAATAAATATGTCAGTAAAACTTACAACAACAAGATGACCACCCTTATCACGTATAATGGCTGGTTCGCCGCCGGTCTGAATATCGATAACGCCGCCCTTGCCTTTAACCACATTGTGCTCCAAACTGCAGAGTTACATAACAAACTATTAATATATTTACAGTTATGTATGTAAAAATTAAAAATAAACTCACGAATCCCGACTAACGATGCTAAATATATTGGCTGTGCCAACAGTGTCCACGACTACGGTGCCGAACTCAACGATATGTGGTATTTCCAGTATTAAATCACCCTTATCTTTCTTCAACTCGAGTGGTATATGTATGACCAGCAGGCTATCGCTATGATTTGTGACAACGAAATCTATTTTCTCCAACGGCAAACGATGTTTCTGCTTGTAGCTTTTACCATCCAAGACATAGAGCGCCTTGTTGCTAAGCAACACGAAACGTTCTCTCGGCTTGTAACCGTGACGATCGAATTTCGTGCATGGCGATGCATACTTTAGACTCTCACCATTCAGCGAATTGGCAACAAAATTATTGATTTCTGCAGCATGTTCCTTCGGTATACGATCGTTTTGGAACCAATATGGCACACTGGCCAAATAGTTAGCTTTCTTGTCTTTGAACAGCTTCTCGGCTAGCACCTTCAATTCGAATTGTCGTTTGCGTTCGCTCGACAAGCTTAAGCGATATTTTCGCGCCAAATGCAAGCGGTGCAAACGATGGAGGTAGGTGGATGCTTCCTGACAATGTACCGGTGCGGAAGGCCAACTTTGGTCCAGAACTTTTGTGGGCAACTGCTTTGTCAGACGCAAGAGCCACATGCGTTTCATGTTCGCAATGAACTCCTCATTGTAGCCATTCGGTGCATCGTTGCGTGTAATGAAACCTTTGATGAAAGCGCGTATCTTTGTGGCCGCATCACGTCGACGTTGCAGCACTTGTATGGCCAAGTAACGGCGGCAATAGGATTGCAATGTGATGATTTGTTCACGTAATTTGAGGTATTTTTGACGTTGTACATGACCCTTCCAGCGTGATTGTATTATGGCAGCAATATCGTGTTTCTTCGCTTGGAATGAATCTTCCGTATCAAATAGTGTTTTGGGGAAGCGTATGAAGATTTTCGTGGCACCCAAACGATAATCGTCTGTTCCATAGTGCAGATCGTTGACAAGTATGCGCACACCTTCTTTAGCTGAGCCCTTGAAGTTCGGCCAGGTGGTTTTGCTGAGAGACTTGTAGCGGTTGAGGAACGTTTCATAAGTCCTGCAGATGAATAGAGTTCGAAAAGTTCAGTAAAAAGGATTACACATTAATTTATGGTTGATGATACATATATGCACGTCCAAAATGTATAGAAAAGAAACCAAATCTTGGGCTTAATCTACCGGAACAAGCCGACAAATTTACCTTCAATAAGAAGGAAAGGGATTTAAGTTGCTTAGAATAAGAGAGTTTACAAAACGATCACTGGATAACTGAAACAACTGGAAACATTTAAGTTGATGAATAAATCAACCCTCATTCTCTCTCTAACAAAGGCAGAAGGACCTTACGCAACACAGACCTTACCCAATACAAATCAGATACGGATACCTATAAGATGTCTGTAGACATAATTCAGAGAGAGCTTTCTACCCAGAATAATATCCAGGAAGACTAATCATCACTCACTAAGTAAGATCAGGGTAAATATTTAAAAACAATGTACTAAATTCAAGGTTCATTATATGGAATATCTTTAACAGACGGAGAGCTGGAGTTGCTTTGAAAAATCGCGTATCCGTGACTTATTTAAGGTCTACTTGTCAAGACAGCACTTCAACAATTTAAGTGTACGCCTATGCAATATTTGAAGAGTTCTAAAGATAATAATAATCTCCCGATAATGTTCTTAAAATTCAGCCTTTTATCAACTCATTCCCTTTGGTCAAACTCGAAGAACTTTTCGATGACGTCAACTCCCAACTTTTTATTGGTTCGCTTGAAAGTTGTAGGTGATAATATTGGGTTGTTCGGAAAGTCATTTCGTTTTTTCCCGCCAGAGGACTTAATTACGTTTTTTCGAAACTAACTTCACACTTAAGCCCCATAACCATTATATGTCATGAGAGCTGATATTGCAAGGCTTGTGTGTGAAAAAGTTCTATTAATTCTACCCAGTAGTTTTTGGTTGGTGCCTTTTTAAATATGGAGAGCAATAAGCAGCATTTTCGTCATATTTTACTTTTTAACTTCAGAAAAGGTAAAAATGCTGTCCAAGCGAGAAAAAAATTGACGGATGTGTATGGAGAAGGCGTGTTAACAGTACGCCAGTGCCAGAACTGGTTTGCAAAATTTCGATCCGGCAATTTTGATGTCGAAGATGCACCACGGTCTGGAAGGCCGGTCGAAGCTGACAAAGATGCGATAAAGGCATTAGTTGATGCAAATCGGCGAATCACCACACGAGAGATCGGTGAGAGGTTAAATTTGTCGAATTCAACTGTTTATGGCCATTTGAAAGGCATGGACTTAACCTCGAAGCTCGATGTGTGGGTGCCCCATGTCCTTACCGAGCGAAATTTGTGTCGTCGTGTTGACGCGTGTGATTCGCTCCTCAAACGTCTAGAAAATGATCCATTTTTGAAGCGGATTATTACTGGGGACGAAAAATGGGTTGTATACAACAATGTTAAACGCAAGAGGTCATGGAGCAGAAAAGATGAACCGGCTCAAAGCGTGTCAAAAGCCAACATTCACCAAAAAAAGGTGATGCTCTCCGTTTGGTGGGATGTCAAAGGAATCGTTTTTTTTGAGCTTTTGCCGGACAATACAACGATTAATTCAGAAGTCTATTGTCATCAGCTGGACAATGATTCACTTAAAGAGAAGAGGCCCGAATTAATCAACAGGAAGGGTGTAGTGTTCCACCAGGATAATGCGAGACCTCACACAAGTTTGGTCACTCGCCAAAAACTTTTACAGCTTGAATGGGACGTACTGCAACATCCACCATATTCTCCAGATCTGGCGCCTTCCGACTACTATTTGTTCCGGTCCCTGCAAAATTTTTTGGATGGCAAAACCTTTACCTCAAATGAAGATGTCAAAAACCACCTGGACGAGTTTTTTGCCAGCAAGGACCAAAACTTTTATGAGAGGGGAATTATGTTACTGCCAGAAAGATGGCAAAAGGTGTTGGACCAGAATGGCCAATATATAATTTAATAAAATATTTATTCATTATACGAAAACTGTCTTTCATGTTCCCCAAAAAAAACGAAATGACTTTCCGAACAACCCAATAAGTTCGAGAGTGCTTCTGTGAAGTTTAAGGCTGCTAGATCACATCAGAGGCAAATAATTACCAAAAATCGCATCTCATGGCACGATTTGGTTTATTTTCCAATAATATAACGATACATATAATTGATAAGGAAGCTATGCTTCCTAAAGACTAAAAAACCTGTACCTCCAGGTGGCGCTAGAGTCCAATTATTGTTAAAAACCCTCTGTATAGACATATATTGTTTATATCACAGATTCAATGCATTTTAAATTGTTTAATATGATTTATAATGGTAGTTCTTAAAGATTGTCTCGACATAAATTGTTCCACTAGGTGGCGCTGAAATCTAATTATTACCGAAAGCTGTAAATATGGTCCGATATAGCTAATCTTACAGCTTCAAAGCATTTAAACCGGTTAAATATAATTGTTATGGGTAGTTATCAAGAATAGTTCCCAGATAAATTGTTCCGTTAGGTGCCGCTTGAGTCTAATTATTGCTAAAAGCCCTCTATAAAGACCCATATTGTTTATATCATTGATGCGATGCATTTTAAATCGTTAAATAATGGCAATTATCAAGGATAGTGTCAACATAAATTGTTCCGCTAGGTGGCGCTAGAGTCAAATTATTGCCAAGAATTGTATATATGGTCCAATATTGTAGACATCAAAGGTTTTATGCATTTAAAAGGGTTAAAAATTATTGACAAGAGAACTATATTTGCAAAAAATTCCGCTAGGTGGCGCTAGAGTTGAATTGTTACCAGAAAACGTATCCAAGCTCAGATACGGATTAAATCATAGCTTTGGCACACTTCAAACAGTTGAATCTGTCAGATTCGCACCTGACATATATTCTCCGTTTAATATTTTAGGAACTAAATTCTCAAAAAACACAGAAATTACATACTTAGTAACAATTTCGACTTACTTTAAAACATTTCTGTGAATTTCCGATTGCTACAAATATGAATTTATTATTATCTTTAAGAAAAATGTAAGCTTTTATTTAGAAATATTTGCTTTCAAAGCGGATTAAGACTTAGCAGCGAAACGATAACGATATTTGCGGTTTATTTGTAAAGACTTTGACATACTTATATGCATACATACAAACATGTGGACCATGCAAAAACATTTTTTTCAATAATTTACTTATATTGTATTTGAAAAATATGGCCCGACAAAGGGCTGTATGATTCATAATAAATAATTTTTTCAGGCGTGGAAAACCCACATCTTTGTGTAATCAGCACATTGAGAAATGTGGTTTTTCTGCACGATAGCTATATACTATTTGTTGTATTTGAATTGTATACGTACTAATTATTTCCATTAACAGAACTTATTTAATAAGTTTACGTTTATAATTTATTTACAAGTGTTTTATCGACATTAAAGATAGTGTGTAGTGTGTTTTATTTTGCAAATTTGAAAACAATCATACCTTTGCTTCCTCTCTTCCGAAGTGCATATGTAACGTATGCATGTGGAAGAGATTTGAAGTGATTGATTTTTGTTCTTGATAATGAAAAAAGTGTTCCAAAATGTGTTAGTGTACAATGTCTAACTCAAGGTAACTGTGTTTCAGAGATTCAGTTCTAAAATTATAGAAATTTTCTATTTTAGTAATGGTCGTACTTAGGGTTGCAACGACTAAGCGGTTCGGTGCGACTGAGAGCTTACATAACCCTCGATTTGTGAGATAATGTTAGAGAAAAGCGGTAATTTATCTGACACAGGTGGAAATAATGTGTAATTTTTCAGAACAATCGATAATAGTAGTCAAGTTCGTGATTACTACTCCGGATCGAGCTAACTTTCATAAATTTTTTGTTTTTCTACCAATAGTTACTGCTAGGGAGTCAACATAAAAGTTTCGCCAAGTATATTTCTGACATGGTTAAACTTCCAAAAAATGCATTATACGCCATTGTTTGGTTGGATAATATCAGTGCATATAAGAAACACTCTAAGTGATCATTATCATTCAACAAGCTTGACTATATTTACAAAACTCGATCATTTTCGAGTGGCTTTTTTTAGCTTATGTCAGGTTTCATAAGATTTTCGACAAACTGGCTGTTTTCTTACGAACTATTTGATTTTGATTTTTTGAACTTTAAAAAGTCGTGTTCACAGTGATCATTATTCTTAGGTTTACTTTTACTTATAAACGAGTCATTTGTAGGGCCAAAGTTAAATAATAAATAATTTATGACTAACCTGCGATATGCGAAACCGGCACGACGTACGCGTAAATTCTCCATAAGGCCCAAGTACTTTACTTGATGCAACACTAGTTCATCATCAAAGATGCCTGGTAGTTGCTGATCATTCGGCTTAATGCAACGTATATAGGATGGTTCCTTGCACATGAGAATCTCCATAAGGTTGTTCAATGAATTTCTGAACTGTGTGATAGCCGTGTCAGGGCGTTTTTTGTTCTTATATTCAGCCGCTGGGAAGCATGAGCGTATAATTTCATTCCCTGATTTGCTCATAGTCTCCTTCAAGTCACGGAAGAGTAGATCATTATTTTTGTCCAGGAAACCATTAACATTGTATGTCACGTCGCCAGCATAGTGCACCAAACGGAACTCGTCACGTCCCATGGTCTTTTGCACTTGTGTGGAAGATTTCTCATGGCAAATGTAATGCGGATGCTTGGATAGCTTGTCAGTGAGTTTAGCCAAGAATGTGATATCGGTGGGTTCACCCGGACGCAAGCACTCTTCATCGAGTATGGAAATGATGCCCTTGTATTTCTCCTCAATCAAATTACATATGACTTTATTGTCAAAATACTCCACTGGCACCCATTCTATGCCTTCGCGACGATATTCATCCTGCTCGGATTTCAATGTGAGCTCAATAAACAATTGCTGTAGTTTCTCATTGCAGAAATTAATACAGAATTGTTCGAAACTATTCTTCTTGAAAATCTCAAAACCATAGATATCCAAAATGCCCATCACATTGTTGATAGCGCCGCGCAAATCTTTAGCCTGCAGCGAGATATTTAAGCGCTGCACCAGCCAAGTGAACAGCCGATCGTAGATAGCCTTTGCCAGCGCATCGCGTGCATAAATGGCCAAATCGTGGTTCAAAGGAGAAGTGACCACATCACCGCGTGCATCGATTGTGCGATTCGTGAGGGCCGCGTGCAGCTCCTTTTGATCTACGCTCAACAGTTTGGCGATCGTGGCGACGGCTGCGGATTTCTCAATCTTGGCAATACCTTCCGCTTCAGTGAAGCTCACATTACCCAAATGCAAAACACTCGCTATGATATTGAATATATCATTTTGCTCCGACTGCTTGAAATCGATGACGCTCATGGCGTTCTGCACCACCTTAAAATCCCCGGCATCGTCTATGCCCTTCACCACGCCCTTTTGCTGTACGGATAAATGAGGATTAATAAAATTTCTTAAAATTCTTGTTTAGAGTTGAAAGTTCTTACCCCATCGCTTAGATAGTTATAATTGTCTAAGGCGCGTGTCAGCTGCAACTGTTTTAATTGTTCTTCACTAGCACCAGCCAGCAGTTGATAGAAAATATGGAAATTACGTTCGCCTACATTTTGATTGACCACGCGTGACTTTTCCAACAAATAGTTGAGTATGTGTCCACCGATTGGTGTACCGGAAAAGTCAAATTGTATATCCATATATTTACCGAAGCGCGAAGAGTTGACATTACGATTAGTTTTTGCATTGCCGAATGCTTCCAGCACTGGATTACTCTTGAGTAATTTCTCCTTAACACTCTCAACAGTGGATTGATGACCGGAGCAGGCGGCAATATATTGTAAAACCTTCTTAGAGGCCTCTGTCTTGCCGGAACCACTTTCGCCTGTAATATGAAAAAGTGAATAGGATGAGATGATATAAGAATACGTGAATCTTACACAATGAAACTCTATATGGAAAGAACAAAAACGTCTACATTCTTTGTAGCTAAGCTGTTGCAATAAGAAAACTAACAGGCAGGCCGAAAAACTCGCATAAAATTTCGATACAATAGTAAAAATAAATTTGCTTCAAATAGGCCACAGTCTCGGCGATTACCTAATCATTGCTGCTAAATTTCTGTCCAGCGAGAATTCACTTGAGGCTAGATCCGGCTTGGCAGTGAGCCGTATAGTTCGCGGAGTGAAGAAGGTGAAGGTATACTTCACTGTCTCTAAAAGTCATGTTGCTTTGCGCAGAGTCTTCGTCTATCCTACTCTTTGGATCAAAATCATATCTGTAGAAAGAAGTTGACATTGATGGTTTTTATATGGCCAAGCAAGGCGCACCACTTTAAATACTAACATTGATTGTGCGAATCGTTTTTAAGCCACTTAGGCGCCTCCTGATCACTACTACATCTTTCTTCACTGGCCTTAGAAGTCGAAAAACTATGATCGCATGGGAACTTCGAGACTCGAAAACAAAACCTCATACAGCTTTTTCCGCAGAATCTCTAGCAGAATCTCTAGCAGTTGATATTGTAGTATTATCCAGACTATTAGCGTGAAACTTATAATACAAAGTCCATTAGGACCAAACAAGCGTGTACTGGGTTTTTCTACTCCATAGAAAGTCTGTTCTATAAATCCTCCTGGTATTTATCCTATTGAGTATTACTTCAACTCCGTTTGGACTTCAATACTATTTGGAATTCATTGTACTAGGAATGGTTCAAAGAAGTGAACGAAATACGCCTACGGGTACTGGTTTTGTTTTAAACGAAGAATGGGATCCAACTGATGTTAATTTTGAAGACATCTTTCCGCCTAGAACTAGAATATTTCTTCAACATATATTATTCACTTCAAGTGAATTAAAGAACATTCAAGTTCTAACATTTTACTTGCCCGAAAAAACAGTTAATTCGGACAAATCTCTAAAAAATATATACTATCTATTTCTAACGTTATCAATTTTGATAAAAGTTCTTATCGAACAATAAATATATATGTACCTATTTATAAACAAATTTTTAATAGACAGAATGCTTGAAAAATGTGAACTCGACAATTTCCGGCACAATCACTTAATTACGGTGTATATCTTTACCGGCGATTTTTGAGAAAAAATTTAAATGTGAGTGGAATTGTATTTAAGCTTTCTCGTTTTTTTAGTATTCCACAGCGTTCCAATCTTATCTTCATAATTTTATTAAAATTTTAGTTATTATAAGAAGTGTTTTAAAGTGGAGAAATTACAGATAGGTGAGTCAACAGCTTTTGGCAGAAATAGTTGCGAATAATTATCAAAAAAAAAAAAAACTTTTAGGTGGTGTCAAGTAAACTAAAAAGGGTTTAGGTATTCGGTTTTAGATTATGTTTTGATGTTTTAAAGTTGGTAGTGTCAAATTTTCGATGCCGATCAATATTTTTTAAGAAGCTCGTATCTGGTGTGAAATGTGGATTAAACGGTTATGATCTCGAAACAGAAAAGTCAGGAGTCAAAAGAGTAAAAAGAAAATATGAACATAAATGAAAGCTCTTCTCTCACATTTTTTTCCGTTATAAAGTCCCACTACCAATGCTAGGTGGGAAACATTTAGAAAACATTTCGGTGGTCTATAATTTGGTAATCTGTAATATGTAATCATCGTATTAAGGCGAAATACTTAACCTCAAAAATATTTTAATACTCTGAGAAAATATTTTTGGGAAAAACTTTAATCTCAAGAACCGAAAGGATACGAAGAGGAAAGATTTAAATGATTAATCTTGTGCCGCTCGTACGTAATTCCATTATTTTTATTACCCCTCGCACATTCTTTTAATCTATATAATTTTGGTTTGGAGTCGTATATACGACTTTTTTTATCCTCTCCTTTTATTTTTAGTATTATTAATATGTTGCTTACCGGAAATTAGAACGCATTGGCCTTTATTCTCTTCAATCAATGACCGGAAAGCATTATCCGTTACTGCGAAACTGTTGTCGAAAAGATAAAAAGAATATGGATTAGTTATTGGTGGGTTTATGAGACTATAAATAATGTAATAATATGTCTGCTTAAATGCTTAAATTATAACTAGTATAAAGGGTATTATTATTGGGATAAAGTAGATACGAGGTCTGCTATTTACATTTCCAGATTGATGTATTTATAATATTGTCACGCGCCATTTAGGATTTATTAATTTTGTTTATGGTGTCTTTAAGAATTCCATTAAAAAGAAAATTAGGAAAAAAGTGAAAGTTTTTAGGTGATTATTTTCTAAAATTTTTGACACTCATTGAGATAGCACAATGTATCAATGAAATAAAATATTTATTCTTCAAAGAAGCGCTAATTTTTAGCAACATATTCGACGGAAATCGCCAAAGAAGGCAACAAAACACGAATCATGCCTTCAATAAATCCACGGAACCAACGGGTCTCAGCAATTCGAATATAGGGCCGATTTTTTTCGCAATATGAGATTACCATAGTCACGTGGCTTTGTATAATCTTAACTTGTTTAACAAAATAATTATACAGCGAAAACGACATTTTACAAGCCGTAGCAATTTTAATCACATACTCGAGAAATCTTTGGATTATCGTCGCTATTTTCCTTGGAGATGATGATCGGTCTTCTGACGTAAAAAGCATCGACTAATTAAGACCAAGATAAATCTTCACAAGCTTAATTTTCATGTTTGTTCATCATCCTATCGAGAGATTCTTCACACATCAGACAGAGACGATGATTGCTCTCATATATCACACATCCTTTTGACCATCAAAAAGTTCGAATCCATGGCTAAGTCCGCTATAATCGTGGAACATTTTTGTTTCCTACCTTATTGGCAAAAGAAGAAACTGTCTTATTGGCAATTTTAGACGTATCAAGAGTCGGTTAAGTCATTAAAAATTATTTCAAATTATTGAAAAGTGTACATTGTAGATACAGTTTGGGAGGTTAATATTTAGTTATGTTAGTCTAGAAATATAAGTAGCAACCCTCGTAAAACCAAAATAAAGCTTTTGCTATATTTTACACAGCATTTTCGAGCTGGCATGTACTCGTAATGAGCAATTTATGCTCCCATAAATGTTATGAAAACATCATTGTCGGCGATAAAACAATAATATTCATATTCAATGCCATTTATTTTATGACTTTCAATACAATACTTTCAATAATATTTGAATTCCTGGCAATCATAAATGGCTATACTTACATATGTGGTGGTATTTCGTAGAAGTGTTTGTTGCGATACTCTTTGATATCATTTTCGCTATAGATTGGTAGTTGTTTATAAGGGTTAACTGATATAAGTACTTGACCGATATAAGTCTGAAAAAATACGAACAAGAGCATAAATATTTATTTTTGTGTAATATTCTTCAAGATCAAAAAATATTCTTTTTTTTACTTAGAAAATTATTTATTTTATGTTTTCTTTGATTGTTTTTGCTATTATTTTCATATTTAAATACTTTGTCTTTTCAATTGCTTGACAAATATATATGTTGCAGTTAGTAGTAAGTGGGTAAACTTACATAGATTAGATTCTCTTGGAAACGTTTGCGTAAATTTCCGATGAATGCCTCTTCACTTTTAATGTTCTCGAGGAGCACAAAATCTTGTACGCCCACGCGATCACGATCGTGCAATCCGCGCTCCATCCTGGGTTTTGTGATTGACTCGCTGTTTAGAAAAAAAAGCAAAAAGAAAGTCAAATAACTAAAATTGTAAGCATGTAGAATAAACAAGTAAGAAAGGGCTAAGTTCGGGTGTAACTGAACATTTTATACTCTCGCAATGTGTAAGGTTTAGAGAGAAATGTTTTCAGGTGCTGGCATAACTTTATATTAAAAATATTGCGGAAGAATTCAACATTCATTATTCGACGAAATTGTCAATGGATTGCAATCATATTTGGTATTTTATTAACTTATATTACAGGCCATAGACTCATGTACTTTCATTGCTATATTGTGCTTCTTCTCAGAGATATTTATATTAAAATCTACCAAATTAACTCAAGAATGATATATGCGATATAAACTCAACCAAAGTGGTTTAATAAATATATTAGATACATGAGGAAAAAGTCAACCAGAGAAAAGGAAATCATTATAATAGGAAAAAGCGGCTTAGGCCATGGTCTAGGCAGATTTCTTTCATATTTAGCGCGAAATCACATTGTGTTTAAGAAAACATATCCACTTAATTTCATTAAAATATCACACAAATTGACGAACATAAACGGTTTAAAGTCAGATGAAAAGTCGGGAATTCTTATATCGGGCATTTTTGGGATAGAGGAAGATCTGCTCTGATCACATTAACTCTTTTCGTTATTCAAGTATATAAGGGATCATGTTTTCACGCAATTTTGGGAAGGTAACTCACACAGTGACCGACATATGCGCCATAAAGTCTGTTAGAATAGCGAAAATCATTATATGTAGTATATGGGAGCTGGGATAATTCGTAAACTGATTTCACACATTTTTGGCAGTAAACTATGGTATATATATATATATTACATGCCCACTTAATTTTGCTAAGATATGTAGTGTACCCAGAGGTTGAAAATTCTTATTTTAGGTACATGGTGGCTAGGGGAAGTGCTTATCCGATTTCATCCATTTTAAGTACATGTACATACTGTTATCAGAAAGAGACGCTCTCTAAATTTCAAAGAGATAACTTATATATTGACTTTTGGTATATATGGTATAAAGTCTGCAGGAAGGTTGAAAATCGTTATATTATGTGCATGGGGGCTATGGGAAGTATTTACCCAATTTTCCCATTTTTGATAGAAGAGCACATTATTATCATGGAAAGATAATCCTCGAATTTCATTACGATATTTTACAGATTTGCCGAAATATATGGTATAAAGTCTACAGGAAGTTGAAAATTTGTATTTTAGGTACATGGGGCTAGGGGAAGTATTTACCCAATTTTCCCCTTTTTTGACAAAACAGCACATTATTATCATAGAAATATAATCCTCCAATTTCATTACGATATCTTACAGATTTCCAGATATTTTCGATAAAAAGTCAGATAGAGGCACTGAGGTCTTAATCTTGGGTATCTGGTGGCTTGAATAGTTATAATCCGATTTCGTATATTTTTACGCATAAGACGACATATCCTGAAGGCACTATTTGTATAAATTATGATTTTCATATCTTAATTGCTGCTCGATTTATCTGCTTTAAAGTGAAAGGACCAGATGAAACTTAAAATTGTATTAAATGAGAAGTAGGCGTGGTTTTTATCCGATTTTGTCCATTTTCACAGCTTGAGATAAGAATGAAAATATAATGTCACTTATCAAATTTTGTTGAAATCGGTTAAGGGGTACTTGAGATATTTCTCATAAAAGTGGGCGGTGCCACGCCCATCATGAAAACTTTAGACGGATTCCTATGCAATCCTTCCATATGATATTTTCTGCAAGATTTAATGATTCTGACGTGTTTGTTCAGCGAGTTATCGCACTTTTAGTAGTTTTCAACATATCTTTTGTATGGGAGATGGGCGCGGTGAAATCCCAGGAATGAAAATGAGTGAAATCGGATAATAGATTTAAAAATTTTCGCCCCCACCCTACTAGGAACCCCTATACCAAATAACACGTTTACATCTTAATTTGCTGCTTAGTTATAACACTATAACACAATCTGTTTTCGATTAATGGCATTTTGTGGGCGTGGCTGATGTCCAATTACGTCCATCTGCAAGACCAACCATCTTACGGTGACAAAGAACACCTGTACCAATTTTCATCAAAATATCTTAATTTTTATTCAAATTATCGCTTGCACGGACGGACGGACGGACAGACGGACAGACAGTCACTCGGGTTTTAACTCGTCTTTTCATACTAATTATTTATATATATATATGTCTATATCTAACTCATTTAGTTGTAGGTGTTACAAACAACCGTTAGGTGAACTAAACTAATATACTCTGTAGCAATATGTTGTGAGAGTATAAAAAGGGAAAGTGAAAGTAAAAATATTTATATATAGAAAGCAAAAATTATCTTTTAAAGCCAGATCTGGTTATATTCAACATTTACGAAACTTTTTCGGAATATGAGCAAATAATCTTCTGCAGAACTTTCTCGTTTGAAATTTTTGAAATGGTTTTTGGAACTTTTGTGCTGTAAAACTTTATTCTATTACTTCTGGATTATTGCTGTCACTTGTACTATATCGCTTGGTATGACCTCGTTTTGATTCATTTACTCAATTTGAAATAGCTGTTATGATCGGATCTGTTACGGAACTGAAAGGGCTTAAAAATGGTAGGAGCCTTCATTTGTGGAATGATTAAATGAAATCAAAGCACTCACTAAAATAGAAAGATAAATACAACCTAGCATTTTGCAATAGTATAAATATTATGAAGCAGCAGATGACTTTCTCGGTGTATAATCATATTCTAACCTGATATCGAGTGAACTTAGGCCGTACTTTAATGGAGATAAGAATTTAACATACGAAACTTTTTGAAAGAAATCAACGAATGAGGTTCCCTTTAATTAGTTGGTTGCTATACAATTATTGTGTAGGCTGTGGTAGAATAGCAACTCTGATTTGATGTTGTTACAGTTGGCAGACCTTGGTCGGATATAAATCTAGTTCCGTTGCGGTTACGTGCCCAACTGTAGCAGAAAGGACTTTAACTTGCTCGCTTTAAACAATTTTATCGAATGTCCGACATTGTTCGCTTTAAGATGTAGATGTTTTGAAATTTTCAGATGCGGTATCAGTTTAACACTCGAGTTTAATTTCTGTATGATCTTAATGCTCCACAAAAATTGAATGTTATTGAGAGCATACATGTAATAACTTCCATAAGAGATGCCGTCCCTCATAAGGCTACGTTATATGTGAGAGTATTTTCTTAATCAAAGATCTTTAAAAAAAAATCCATCACCCTATCGAAGGCGCATAAAACATTAAAAGCTCTGTAATAAATTATCAAGTCACATAAGCAGTAATATTAATAAAATACAAATAAAATGCATTTTGCTTTCTAATGTGACGGAGGGATACATCTCGAACTGCATTCCCTACAAAATATTGACATAAAATTTCGACGACCTAGTTGTTTGGTTATCTTCCGGTACTTTTTCTAAAGATTGCTGTTCCCAAATATTATTTGCTATAAATCTTGCTATTAGAAGTCGTTTCAATTTTGTTTGTTTTGTTTTTATCCTAATCGAGAATACTGGGAATAGAGACTACGACAGTTACGTTCTGTTACTTTTTTTTGGTGAGCGTTTGACAGAAAATTCCAATTGTAAACGAAATTTACTATGAAAGTCTGACAGTTCGTTTCGTTTATGACGTTTCATTCTTAATCATAATCTATAATGCTGTGACATTTATACTCTCATTTGATTACCGTAAATGTGGAATGAGCTTTCTTTTCTAACGAAAGTGGGTTACAAGCTTGCAGGGATGTATTTGCATATATTAAGAGGGGTTAACTCTGTACGATTGTAGGCAAAAGTTACGGAAATGGGTGGGATTATTAGTTTTATCAATCTTGCTTAGATATTTAGGTTAAGGAATAACAGAAAATGTGAATTCATATGAATTAAAGATGCCTTTAGTACTTAAATCTCCGAAAAAACACACCTCACCTGGAACAATTTTAATTGGAAAATATTCATAAAATATTCTCAACTTTATTATATTATTGATAATTCTATTTTGGTCACGGTGGAGTACACCACTAATACGTGCATACTACTTGTAATATACAATATATACACTAAACTAAACACTTTCTAAAGACATGCTAATTCTTTAACTTATCGTCTGCTATCAACTGTCGAAGCTTATCTTCGCATGGATTACCGATTACCGATTACCTTTTACCATTTATGAAAACCCACGTCGAAAAACTTGATTAAATCAATTATATACATACAAACATAGCACGTATGCTTCATAAATAATGTTTGCCTTGATAATCAACTTGATGGCAATAAATTCACGACACTTATGTTTTGTTATGTAACTTGCTAATAAGTTGAACTATTTCTAATTGTGATATTGAACATAAAACCATTGTAGAACATTGCGATTAATTAATATAGCTGAGTGCTTTGAGAATTCTTTTGAAATTAGAACCTTGTACCCCTAATCAGTAGCATTTATTATTTTGACATAATTTGTATACAATTTCAATTTGCCTAAAAGATTTTTAGTAAGTTTCTTTTATTTGAAGACAGACTAAAGATAAAGAAATATTATATCGGTTATAATCAAATGTTTGTTATTTATCAATAATTATAAGTGTTGCCATCTTTGTTGTCAGAGAGTCTGAGCATGTATTTCTTACAAATTATTATACTCACTTAACTGCTGACAGAAATTGTTTGATTGCGAGCATTTCTATGGTTGGTATGGTATGGCATTTCGGTGGTTGCATAAGTCTTCAAGTACTACTATTTATGGCGTAGATTTTTTTATTTATTTAAATTTATTCTAACATTTCAAAAAATGCTTTTAATAGAGAGGAATGTAATTATTTCTTAAGTAGCACATGTTTAGAGATGGATAAACTATATTGGGAACTAGAAGCTGTGAATTAGAAAACTAGTTTACAGAAAATGAAGACACGAGGTCGAAATCATTATAAATTGGAATATCTGCAACAACCAAATATAAATTACAACAACAACGTGTGGACGCACTCCATCCTGATCCTCCAGCTTCTTCTGTTGTTGTTGCTATCTTACTCTTCCTCTGCTGGTTACGACTACTAGTTACTAGTTGTCAGTGGACGGAGGTACTTCATCCTAATCCTCCAGGTGTGTATTTACTCTCGGTGTAGCAGTGCTTCTTCTTCTTCCCAATTCCAAGAAGAAGATCGTCGAAATTGTAAATGTATACTTTGATTAAGCAAAGATAAGAAATGCAAACCCAAAAAAATGAACCAACAACAAAACAGAAGTGAGCTTGATAATTGGTTTGGAAACCGACAAACCAAGAATCAAATGGATATCATTTGTCGTTTTGAGCAACAACAACTGGCATAAATAAAGTTTTATGAAGCCCTACACTTTCTATTTATAATGTATGTTATACTTTAAGAACCTAACGGTATAAATTCTCGAGTGTGGTATGCTTCTAAAGTTCTACAAATTTGGTTTGGGGAAAATGGTGTTTCAAAGTCCTCGCTTGAAAATCGCTTTGAAAGAATATAGAGGATCTCAATATTTCTTTTGACCTAACTGCAACATTTCAGCTTATGTTTTGGGAAGTCGCCATCAGATTTATTCACCTGAGGCTAGACGTTTTAAAGGAACCAATGACGAAGTAAAGTCATCTATCAGACTCCATACGTTCCGCATTTGTGGAAAAACGATTCATGACTTTTGCTCACTTTTGTTCAATTCTGCTCACACTTCGGTGTTTGTTCGTGAACTCTTGGTCAAAAATAATACTGTAACGATGTCTCAGCCTCCATATTCGCCAGACATGGCTCCGTGTGCCTTTTTCCTATTTCCAAAAATAAAGAGAACCTTAAAGGGCCATCATTTTACAAGTATAGATGACATTAAAAGAGTATCGCTGAAAGAGCTAAAGGCTATCCCAAAAATCGAGTTTGAGAAGTGTTTCGACGATTGGAAGAAGAGCATAAGTGCATAATATCGAATGGATGGAATGGATTTTGAAGGCGATAACATTAATGTAGAAGAATGAATAAATATTTTTTCAAAAACCGAAATTTCTGTTATTTTTTGAACACACGAAGACGCCTTTTTAAAAGGCGATAATAAAGATTTGTATTAGTTTAGGTTAGGTTAAATTTCAGGGTAAATCTCCGCGAAGTTCATCACGGAAATCTCACTTGAACAACTGAAACATATATCCTTTGTATGGATCAAGAATTCCTCATGCAACGGCGGAAGTCTTTCAACCTATCACAAATCTATTGAGACGGCTAATATCGATTCCCGCCAATTCACCCGGTGCAGGGATGATATATCGAAACAACTTTGACAATTGGTGTCTGTCAAATATTGTATTAAAAATTACGATTTTTTAACAATTTGAGTCCAATTTGATGAGAAGGTAACTGAATCTCAGCATTTAGAGACGTATAGCATAGAAGTATGTTAACGGATTAGTAGAACGTCGTTGTTTTTTAGATTAAATGTTGAAAATATTTCTTATTTATATTTACTCTTGCTGGAGTCCTCGCAGCCATCTTTTTTTCAAACTCATGCATCTTATATTTCCAAATATAAGAGTACAACTCTTAAAAATCCTGTTCAAAATTATTCCAACACACTGTCCTTCTTACTAGTACTCTTTTAAAAAGAGTAAATTTGATATAAGTGTATTATTTTTTCACTTTGTATGAAGTTGCTTTCATATTTTCTTTATATACCTTGCCATTTTTTGCAATACTGCGCTATATTTGCACCGTTATCGTGTTGTTTCTTAATACAAAAATATATTTCTAATCCCTTCTAATCCACAATGTCTTCAAACATAAGTTATTTGTACAAGCACTTGCTATATTTGTAGTATATTTTTCTCTTGCACTGTTATGTAAATATGTCCGTCCACGGGGTTACGCGCTAGCCAAACCGTCGCATCCACTCGTTCGCCTCACGGATCGAACTGAATCTAAGTGCTGGCGATTAAGGTGCCTCAAGCCACTGAATAACAGAATCATTTAGGTAACATGTCACACTCTTGCTAGCATATTTTATCTCTGAAACGGCCGATTATTATTATTGTTATTATTTTCGGACTTTATTCCATTTAGCGGTATTTTTTTCGCTTGAGTTTTTTTTTTATAATTTTTGCTCTGAACTTTTGATTAGCACACTGCCTGTTGTGATTAGATAAAATATTGAAGCTAGTGTGAGCTGATAGAAATTCTACACAAAATTGCTAAAGCACTCTTTACTCGTCGATGAGGTAAAAAATCAGTAATGATATGCGAACGCGTTGCGAGGGTGGGATGAAAAAAAAAACAGAAAAACGTAACGCTATCTTCGATTGATAAAGCAGACTGACGCGCTCATTGAAATATGATAAATCACATAAGTTTTTTTAATTTTTTAAAATTTTCACTTTTTTTCTATAAATTATCAACTTGTGAGCGCTTACAACAAAGCATAAACAAATTCGTTGTTATTGTTGTTGGTATTTTTGCGAAAGTTCACATGTAAGCTTAGCGACACTCGGTCAATGGTGGCTGGTTCACACGACTGGTGAGCGGAAAATGTGGCATAATTGGTGTGTGATGCCACTGGAAGCTGGCAGCAACCGCAACAGTCATCCGCTGCTCGCACAATTCTTGTTATCAGTGTGCTAAATATATTGTTTACATTGTTGATGTACATTCAAGTTCAATTTAAGAGCTAAATACATCTACACACATACATATATGCATATGTTATATATAGTACAAATTGGTTGGCCAAGTAAATATGTTTCACATTAATTCATGTTGAAATACAATATGAGCAAAGCAATTAGTATAAAAATAGTGTTTATTGATATTAGATATAAGAGAGCCGACCAACAAGTACGTAGACTACAAGAAAAAAAAGAAAATTTTGGAAAAATAGAGATTTATTTCCCAATATAGCCTCCTTAATCTTGCTTCTTTTTTCGTGAAACTAGACTTTTTTCTTGCAATTCGACGTCGAATCGATCCGATAATTGGACATAGTAGAGTCCTGTTACCGTTTTACTTTTCTCTATATAGTCGAAGTAAATCACACCTTGTGGATCTCAGAAAACGGCCGGCAATTAGGATTGTATTCTTGGATTCTTAGGATTGTATTCTCTCGAACAGGTTCGATGGGTGAAGTCCACTGGAGCAACTATTCCTCTGAGTCTGACCATGTCCAATGTTTCATACAGCGATGACTCACGAGGTCTTTTGAGATGTCTAATATCTCATCTATGTTTCGCCTATTTAATCGATGGTCTACCAATACGAGATCGTAGACTTTTGTCACATTAGCCTCCATGGTGGCCATCTTTGAAGCACCTATGCGTAGTTCATACAAAACCGACAGGCGACTACATAGAAACTAGTTAAACCAATTTTGGACGGTTGGCGTTGGTAGGAGGAAAGTCACCTTGCCTTTCCCTTCCCTTCCAAAAACGATTTCCCTTCCGAAAACAGGAATTGAAGCCAGCCGATATTGCTCTTTCTCGGGAGGTTAGGCTAAGTAGTTATCGGATCACACTTGTATGTATAAGACTTAAAATGAAATGAAAATAGTATATATACATACATATTTGAATACTTTCAAAGTGAATCATTTGATAGGAATTTAAATGCTTATGTTGAGTAATTTTTTTATTTTATTATTATATATATATATCTTTTTTGATTTTTTTTTAAACATAAATGGTAGAGTGTACAAAGTTGCCGTCACGCACAAACGACTTATCAGCATTGCGCTGCTTCAAGAGTAAAAAAGTGAAGCAAGTTACGTCAGACTTTCGATAAGAAAAAACATGCAAATAGCTCGATATATTCTTTTAAGCAATATATGAAGTTCTACTAATCACCAATAATTCAGCCCTTAGTCAGGAATTTCGCAATGCTATTGGTCCATTGCAAGCTGTTTTTGTTTGCTTTATTACGCTCTGGTTTACTGCAAAGCTTTCAAGGCCAAATATTGATTTTAAATGCCGTCCAATTCGTCATAAGAAGGCTTAAAGATTTCGTCTTCTCCTAACTTTGAAGCGCTTATAATAATCGATGTAAAATGGCCACTAAACCAACTTTCATACAGTTTAGTACATTTCTAATTAGTTTTGGCTGTTGCTGACCAAGCAAGCAATACAACTCCACTATCATTATTTTCAAAAGTAACTAAAGTCGGAAATAACTACTTAAACTTTTTGAAAGAAAGCTTTCAAGACTAGTCTAATTTTTCATAGAGTCGACATTAGTTTAACGCCATGGTAGTTGATGTAGATTGTGGGTCAACATTTTTGCCCTTTCGCGTTATTATGCTCTGGATTTAAGTCACAAGATTCCTTTATGGTGATTATATGAAATTGCCCTGGTTTTAAAACTCATTATTAGACATGATACTCTTTGGTACAGATTCTCTTAACGGGCTATAGACTGGACATTCGCTACGATAAGGTAAGGCTGTGTTCTGCCGATTCGATTTAACTAAGTTTCTGAAGGAGAGATCACACCACATTACTCAGTTTTAGTTAGTCGTTAAGTTTCAGAGAATTCTGGAATTTAATGTAGCAGGATTTTAAAATTTCTTGAAATTAAGTTACTGATTTTGGTTGAGATTTCACTTTTATTAAGTGAAAACTAAACTATTGAGTTTGACTTTGTATGCTGAGGAACGACCGTAGTTACAATTTTTCTATCATTTCGGATTTAGCGTCGATCAGTATTGGAGCTCATGATACTCGAGATCAAAACCTACCAATCTACTCGCTTGGATACGACGATCTGTTTGTCTGCGGTATATTAATGCTTCAAGAACTGTTCACTTAAACAATTAAAACTATCGCCCTTGAGCTTGCTTTCTACAGGCTGACTGTGTATTTACATGATTAATTAAGTTTGTAGGTCACAAGGTACAAGGTACAAGGTGCATATACAAACGTGGTTACTTATGAAGTTATTAATTACTAGTTTTACTAGTATTTTTATTATTATTACTAATATATATTTCAAAATTTACTCTCATATTGCATCGAGTTTGATTAAAGTTGTAAAATTGGGCTATGTACATAGTTAAAGTATATAGAAGTTTAAACAATATAACAGTATTTCATAAGACGGAAATATTGGCATTATAAAAGCAAATACTCGTAATCGCATTTCGAACGTCTTCATTGAATTGTGCGATTAAGAGCTATTTATTTTCCTATAAAACGAAACTGGAACAATTCCCATGATGTAATCAGCATTTATTTACAATAAAATATAAAGTAAGATAGATCACAAAGACTTTCGATTACGCAGTTATTTAAATGCATATATGATAGATTGTAGATGACGGCAGTCAAGAAATAAGTACCAAAAATACCGAAATATACAGCCTCATAATATCAAACCACCTTGTGGCTGGTGCCTACTATGTTCAATAACATTTTTAAATATGAAATGATTATTTCCCAGTATTAAGTAGCACATGCGAGCAAAGAAGTACTGCGATTAGACGATTATAACAGTAAGAAAATGTTTAGAAACCTTTATCATCACATTAAAATTGGCTTATTGAGTAGCCAGTAGTAGTAGTAGTAGTAGAATTACCGTATTAAAACTAAAAGTATCCTATTACTAAATTGATCAACAATGTTTGATGACAATTGATAATCTTATCTTAATAAATATGGAAGTATGTTTGTGCCTTAAAATAATAAATCATATGAAATACTTGATCGATAAATGATCTTCCACACACACACCTATGCATACTAAAGAATGCAATTTGTAATTGTGCTACGGTTATTACATAAAATTTCATTGCCTACATCTAGGCGCATAATTTTAGCAATGCGTAAGCGTCAACATTTTCTGTTATTAGGCTATGTTAACTAACGAAGGAAAATTCAACGAATGCCGATGAACAGTAAAATTTTCTGTAAACGGTGACTTTTTACAGTTGCCTGCACTAAAAAACAACGTTAACTGATAAGTAATCAATGTATCAAAATTTTCTTACTAAAATAATACATATATTAAAAATTATAATTTGGTATGCTAAAATAATTATCCACTTTTATATCAATTAAGGTTCGGTTTCAAATATAAATACATGGCGTATATTTTGCGATGATTTATAACTGCTGGCTGGGAAATTTGGAAACAAAAATTTGGTGAAATTATTGCTTACCTTTAAAAGTGTCTTTCCGCAGAGACCTAAAAAGATACGAAATAAAAGTAAGTTAGTTGCATTTCATTTCAAATTAAACAAATTGATAGCGCGAGTACTTATACATATATATTCTTAGTGTGTAAATTTATTCATTCGATCATCTCATAAGTTGAAAGGGTTCCTTCGCAGAAGCCTGAATAGCCACTTGGTGCAAATTTTGGTATATAAAGTTAAGAAAAGTATGCAGTTCTTAAATAAATTTGAAATCGGATATTTAATTTGATGAAATTTCGATGGACCTGGAACTGAAATGACTTTGGTTTATTCAAAAAGAAGTTTTATTTAGAAGTGCAGTTTCCTGTTAGTTTGTTTTTAATTTTTGACTCTTCAATGGCGTTTTCCAATCGTGTTGTCAAGATTCCCGGAGTAGTAGTTTGTTGTAATCAGACCCTTTTCATTATACTCAAATTTCTTACTATCAACCCTATTTTGAAGTTTAGAATTAGGAAATGGATAAACGAAAATTATTGATTAAATAATTCTAACATCATTCATCTTCAACAACTCCCTGGATTAGGCATTACAATGCAGTCAATGCGACATCCGTTCTGCTTTATCCGAATCATATTTTCTTGTTTCATCTAGAAACTGTTTCATCTGTAGAATGTTCACAAAAAAACACATACGTCCAAACTCATAGAACCATCGGTCGATGGGTTCGAAACTTCTAAAAATTCTTTGAGATAACGTCAAATAAGAGCTAGGTCTGAAGGAAAAACGTTTCGCAGCTAACTTAACCTACTGGAGCCAAGTCCTTTTAACCCAGAAAAGTTCTTTCTCTTCAGCTACTATCTATAGCTAAAAAATTATGGCGGATTGGAGACAGTTATGTCCTTCAAATCGACATAACGCACATTACGGAGTTGAAAAAATTTCCCAACTTTTTTTTTTTTTATTAATTTTTTACTTTTGGGGTTGTTTTTAATGAAAATTGGTGAAACGCTATTGCGACCACACAGCGACCATACAACCGAGTACGCCAGCAAATATACAGAGAATAACTTGGGCGACTATTTTCGGCGGGATATAAATAACGACCGTCCTCTGTCTGTAAACCCGAAGCTTTTGAAAATTACACGTGTATTTTTAAACAGTCTAAATATGAACCCTACTTACCTTACTACCTACTTACTTCAACGATAGGAATTTAATTTCACGGTTTCTTTTATTTTATTCAATGGTTCGTTATATTTTGTGGATACTTGCCTATTTTCAGTTGGATCGACTTTATCACCGTTGATTACACGATCGTCAATAGGTGGATCGTAAATTCGGGTGTCATTCATAGAAAGAAGTGAAATTATAAAAATGTTTAAAACGATTTATTTATAATTTATTTATAAGATTATCAGCTATTCGATGGCATCCAAATATTTAACAAAGCTGCAATGTCGTTCCATGATTATTATAAGCTAAACCTGCATATTGCGAGGTGTTTGGCTGGTAATTCGTCCAAGTTTGACTCTTCTTAAATTGCTAATCCGAAACTGATTTAAAGTGTCCATAAAATTGTCATTCTACTATTGTTAATAAATGATCTTCACGCTCTAAGAAGTATGCAACATGACATTATTTGTATTTCTCTGCATAAGTATTGCTTTCACCGTTAAAGTTAGAGCGGTCTGCACTTTAACGAAAAATAATTCGTATGGTAATGCAAACATGTTTCCAAAGCGCACCTAATAAAAAGAATATATTATGATTTTAGATCACGGTTTAAAAAGTTCTGTGCTCTTTCGAATGATCAGCATGGTGAAGGAAAGTGAAAAGATTTAAAATTTCTTTTCAGAAAAACACCATAAAAGTTTTCAGTTTTATCAAACGCCATTATTTCCAAGATTAAAAGTAATTTACATGATTTTACATAAAAATTCAGCATTTTCCATTTGAAGGTTTTCGTATAAAAGCGGATGAAATGCCCACTGAGATTGTAGTGTATTTTCGGAAAGATGCATGGGAGCACAATTTCATTTCTATTTTTGGGTGAGTTGAGAAATTATTTTGTTTTAATATAAATTTTATTTTGTATTCTGTTGCCTACAGTCCTTTCTGTGGCATTTGTGGTGCCGCAAGAGGAGACAGCAGTCGCCGAAGGTCGTGCAGTTGTTAAAAAGGATTTGGGTCAATTGAGTGAGCAAAAGGAGCAAACACTAATTGCAACTAATGGAAACTCGATAAACCATGTGGAGACAGTTAACACAATGGTAGAAGCTGCAGCTGAAGCCGACATGGATGCCGTAACAATAGAGGCTCAAGAGGTAAAAAAATTTTATAGATAAGAATAAGAACTTAAAATCGGAACAGCCAGTAGGTTGTGAAAATGCTCTTAGAAAAGCCGAACTAGAGCAACATCGGGAGCATTTAACTGCAACGGCAAAATTTCATCATGGCGGTGGTAAACCTTATGTACAGTTAGTTGTGCCCACAAAATATCCCTATACTACAAGGCGACCAAATCCTTCTCGTTATGGTGATGACAGTTATGGCGCGGATTACGGTTATGGCGGTGATTACAGTTATGTTGGTAGACCCGGATACAGTCATCCTGGTTATGGTGGTTATCCTGGATATGGTGGTTATCCTGGATATGGTGGTTATCCTGGATATGGTGGTTATCCTGGATATGGTGGTTATCCTGGATATGGTGGTTATCCTGGATATGGTGGTTATCCTGGATATGGTGGCTATCCTGGTTATGGAGGTTATCCTGGTTATGGCGGTTATCCTGGTTATGGCGGTTATCCTGGTTATGGCGGTTACCCGGCTTATGGCGGTTTTCCGATATTCATTTACCCCAATGGCACGATTGGTAGCATTCCATTTCCACGCTTTTTTGGACTTAATCTGGACTCACAAAGATCTTTAAATAAGCCACAATTTTACGCTGAAGAACCAAGAACTAACACGGAGGCAAGTGTGGTGAGAGAAAATAGCAAAGAGGAGTCGGTGCCAACATTCTTTCGTTTATTGAATTTTGGCTAATTTTGAAAATAAATAAACTCACGAAGTCGCAAGATATCGTACAACGTAAAGCTTTATTGTTTTATACGCTTGAAAAAAGTGATCTCAATCAACATTTGCCAGTTGCATTTGTTTATGTTGTTAAGAAAACGCGCGAAAAACTTATTAAACGGAACAATTGGTATTCTCTGAGTTTGTTTATTGCGCTGCTGCGCTGACTCACAATGATACAATACCGAGGTTGGATATTCACATCTGCGAATTTTATGGACATGCTCGTATGTAAATATATCTGTGCGTGTACTTGTAGTGAAATATCGGGGTGAGCCACTTTATTATGTGTGAATATGCGCGTTGTTGGCGCATTACTCATCCTACAGCCAAGTTTGAAACGTGTAATGAATTTATTGTGCGCGTACTTGTTTTTATAGCCAATATTTTATAATATTTATAAGCTTCTGTTTCTTTGCTGAATCAACTCAAACCTTGTAAAGTCGCAATGTGTAAACATTTGTGTTATTCAAAAGTTAGGAAAAGTACGTTTTTTTTCATTTTTATTTTTTTTTATAAATTTTACTTAAATTTATTTATTTCTTTATTTTTATTCAACCCACACAGGCTTGGCAGACCTACTTACGGGTTTATAAACTTTCACAAAAAATTAGAAAAATACGAGTTAATCAAAAACACAGTATTTTTACGTGAATAATTTGAAGATAAAAAAATAAAATTTTTGCGCAGTCCATAATTCAATATTTAGGTCACCAGTAGTTATATGTTTCAATACTACATTTTAATATCAAACCCCACATTACATCCAAGTTGCTGGATATCATGTGTATTTTAATAATTAAGTCTTTAACACTTAAGAAAAACACATAAGCTAAATCAACGATTTAGTCGCATGGGGTCCAGATGTTCAGAGTAACTCCCAAAAAAAAACAAACCATGAGAAAGGAAATATACATGTATAAGGAATATATACAATATAAATATACATGTATGAGGAAGTGACGTATTGTATAATAAGCCGACATCAAATTGTGATAAAAAAATAACAAAGGCAATTTTTCGATCCCCCCAGTACTTTCGGAAGCTTGTTACATCGAACCCCTGCACATAAATAAGGCTTAAAGTCAACATGAAATACAGAGTGCTCCAAATTTAAACAATATCAGCTTAAATGCTGTTATATAAATTATACTTCACTGATTGCCCGTTTAGAAGCGCTTTTTAACTGCCGTAAATCCTTTCACACTCTGTAATAAGAAACAATTCAATGAATGAAGAAGTTAATCTTTAATGTTCATATTTAATTTGGAAATTTTTTTCTTTCAATTCCATTCACAGCAGCATCTCTTCGATGATTTTTATCACTCGAAGTTCTTAAAATATGGTTTTCATTAACGACAACTTAATCTCTCGAGCTAAATCTCATACCACTCAGCGATTTCTACAGATCTGTAAACAGTAAATAGCCTTCGCGTTTTATCTCAGTTCAAATACTTAGAACCTGTTTCATATTTACTAATCTTTCCGTTTATATTTTTATTTGGAGAAGATTTCTGTTCCCCTTTTCAGGTACATATTTTGAGTGCTCCAAGGAGAGCAAGTAAAAATACCTCGTATTTGAACCACATTACGGTACAGCAAACAAGATATAAAATTATTGACATCTTTTCATCTTAGAAGAAAGTGAACGTCAACAGTAAATTTATATAATCGTATATTTTTAAATAAAATTGAAAATAGGAAACGTTCGCTTTCAAATTAATTGTAGTCAGACTACATTTATCAGATCATATTGCATTCTTTAGATCGGTTATAAATGTTATAGACCTTAGAAAGAATAACAAGTCTTTAAAGAAAAATCCGAACCAATTTGAATATATGGAGTGCTCACACGGTATCTGCGAATTACACAAGGATAAAGTCGGTCTTAATTCGCTTTGAGGCAAGTTTTGATGTCAACTCTAACTACTTCCTATGATCATGAAAAGTGTGGCTCTAAGTGGTTATTTCGTCTTCAATGACGTTGTGTAAATATTTTCTTAGTGAGCACCCCAAATATATTTTTGAATATACATACACACATATATGCAATTTTATTAGTTAGCTATAGTTTTGAACTAATACTTGAGTTCAAAATGCATGAGCCCTTAAGAATTTTATCAACAAACAAACAGACCACTCGATTCGATTGATCACGTGTTATGAAGCATTCTACAAATGCAAGGCTACATATACAATCATATAACAAATTTCTGAGTGTGTCCAGTACACCCAATTGAACTTGAAATGTGATTTCTGCATGCGTTGAATAAATTACTACACCTTTTTATATGATTTTGTAGTAATAAAAGATATATGCATATCTGTTATATATTCAGATGCCACTCATTGCGAAGCGAGATATCTCTCCAAGCGATAAATAAAGAAGTGTTCTTTTTGACGTCATCTTGAAGCGGTGGAAGAATATGAAATATGTAAAAACACGCTTATATACAGGGATTTTTAGGTGCTAAGTGAGAGTAATTCCACGCTCGCAAAAAATACTCTCGGCACACTCAAATGTTGACACCTACGCCTTCGACTGTTACGTAATTGTATGCAAATTTCTAGGTTAGGGTATACCATCAAACTTCAAAACCACTTAGAAGAAAAAAGTTATAAAAGCTTTTATCTCCACAAATCGGCATACCCTAATATTAAGTAACTTAAAATATTTTGCCTTTATGTTTGTGATAACAATGTTATGTCATTTTCGAATATTGTCATATTTTTTTGTCATTTTGGTTGTGTCTCAGTTTTATTGTATTTTTAATTAAAAAGCTTGCCTTCAATTGACACACAAATCATATTTGAATTGCTTTTAATTCTAAAATCAAGCAAAGAGTAATAAATGTATGTTTATTTTCTTTTTTTTCATTCGATCATACATGTCAAACAGCTTTCGAATACAAATGTTTAGATAATGAATCAGTCGCAAGTTGTTATGCGCACAATTGAAAGATTTAATATCAGATATAAGCATATATACTATACATACATATGCAAATACGTTAGTTAAAAAGTTTATGTTGTTATGGGTAATATTGTTAAATTATCATACAACCACATTATACTTTTCTTGGAAACCAAGGAGCTATTGGGCGCCACGTTATTTTAGCAATTAATGCTTCATTTGTCAAATATACCAAAAAAGAAATATTAACATTCCATCACATTTAAGTTTAGGCATATTCAATTCTTCTTGGGCATATTCGATTGACCACTCATAGTCCTGGAGAGCGACAAACCGTCTTAGAATATAAACCCAGGTGTTACAATCACATCCGATTGTAGAGAGACATCTGTGTTCGAATAATCTGAATTCAAAAAACGAGTCAGATTTTTAAAAAATTCCGAAATTTATTTGTTAAGAAGTCTTTTCTTTTTCCAGCGAAGATTTTTATGTAACTCGAGATCGCTGACACCTCTGCTAAACTATCGGCTTGCGATAGCGAGTAAGAAGCTAATTTCATAAATACCCGTACTTTTATCGTATTATATGGTTTTTTGTACTTAATGTAAAAAAATTGGTCATAACTTTCGGACCACTATTCTTATTAGAACAATCATTTAATGGTGTGTGATGTGTTCATCCTAAGAGTGGAGACAAATGCTTGAACACGCTCTTCTAAACCCTACAGGGTCATATATTTAAAATATATTATGACCTTGAATGACAGTCCTTAGTACCGCTCTTCAAAGGTGCAAGCGCCAACGCTGCGAAAAATCGTTCGATATACTCGTAGTCATTTGACTAGCTCAAATTTTACATTCGAAGGATGAGTCTGCGACAGACCACGAGGTCTAAGTGGAAATTTGACGTCAAGGTGATAATTTATCTTTTATAGTTAGTCATTTACCTAGGGGTAATATTCAGTTGCTTTGCTTTCGTGAAGTATTTAAGTAAATAATAATCGGGTACACTTTGTCTCTTGAGTTAATTGTTTGTTAGCATAACCTCAAATTTATAACATTTAAGATTTTATTATATCTACTTAGGCAAGTCACATATTAGAACCCAAAGAAAAGTCGTAAAATTTTAAAATAAAATTATTAGTTGTTTGCCGCCTACTTATCTCGTACTCATGCGGCCTATTTGTGACTAATTAGCGCTGAGGATATGAGGGAAGAAAAAATCATATTATTTATTAGTCACATGCAATGATACATTACGCACATTTTCTGTTGTTCATATGTATATAAGTTTCTTTGTGTGCTTTCATTTGAAAAGTCGAAATATTTGTTGAGTGATAAGGTTTGAAGGCATGTTGCACGTTGCAATAATAATAAGCGTCATTGAATGTAAATACGCTTTGAAAATTAATGAGAATTCAAATTCTGAGGTCATTGAACAAAAATAAGATAATTAGGTAAAGAACTTTTTTATAATCAATTATTATCATTTAATGACTGTACACCGCGGTTAATTGAATATTAGCTAACAAAATATCAATTATTATTTTTTCATAAGAAATTTTGTTGAAAATAATGCAAGTTTATATAATCACCCACTGCAATAAATGAAGGAAATATAGATGTGACTCATGAAAAAAAAAACGAACGAAATATTAAAATACCTTAATTGCTAACTTATTTTTTACAAAATCCTGTAGTTCAGTTTCAAAAATAATTTATTTACGTCCAATAATAGACTTGGAATCGAAACTGCGTTTATCTTTTATCATTTAACATTTCCTATCAATTTGTTTTGAACTAATTGATAATGATGATACACTAATTGGCTCATATTTGTATAGAGTACTGTAAGAAATACACTGTAAGAAATTTAATACAGAAACCTAAAAAAAAGTTTATAAAATTAAATAGAAAAAGCAACGGCGATACTTAAGGGCTCCAAAGTAATCGGTGTAAAAATTGGACAATGGGAGTGGTACCTCCCATATTATGCTATGCCCTGGTGTCAAAAATTAAATTCACTAAAGTTATATAAATAAATCAAATCACTTTATATTATTATTATCCATAGTAATTTCAATAAGAAAGATCTTTTTTGGTGATGCCAGCTTTTAAATAAAATTAAAAAATTGTTTGATTGTTTTAATTAAAACTTTAATAAAACTTTAAATAAACTTTAATTAATGCTTTAATAAAACTGGCTTTAATGCTCGTAAGTATAAGCTGTAGCGTCAATATTTGAATCTAGCTATTACAACTAGCAGCTATGTACCGTTTTCTCAATTGTCTGTTAATTATTTAAATTCTCTTTAAAAAAAATTTTCGATTTCTCAATCGCCTGTTCGAATTACATTGCATTGATGTTTAACTGACGCTTAAACTACTACCTTTTTCACTTCATTAGTGTTTTGAATACAAACACAAAGCAGAACATTGACAAAAAACTTATATTCTTTTTTAGTTTCTCTTCCAAACGAAATTTTGGTCTCTTCTCTTTCTGACCATGACCATATGAAAACTAAATTTGTTGTTTATTTATTTTTAAAACAGCTGGTTTGGCAGTTTCTTTTCTTCACTTTCGTCGCATTGTTACCTATTTTTTAAATCATGTATACATATTTGGCAGGAGGTTGAGAAGACGACATTGTAACTATCGTCGTGCTAATTTAACGACCGGTTTCAAAATCTATACATTAAGCGGCAGTCCGTCAATTAACTAAAAATAACAAAAATTAAAAGAAATTTTATTTTCTAACAGCCCTGGCCATTTGGAGTTTTGTCATGATAACGTTTTTCTCAAAAATCAACCGCTTGACAGCTTCAATTACAGCTTATAGTATATAATCAAGACGAAAGTCAGCATTTTATGAACCAAGATTACGCGTTATGTAACTATTATTGCTTTATTACTTTGTTTTTGATCTGCCAGTGCCTATTTGAAAATGTTTTCTTAACCTCAAACGGTCATCATTTCACTATACACATCAAATATTCAACCATGCATTTTCTACAGGGTCCGAAGAAATAAAATTCTAATACAAATTGATATTATATCTCTATATTTTTATATCATTAGACACTGATAAACTTTGGATGTCTGTGACAGCCATGATAACAATAATTTGCAAGTTTTTTTTTGACTCTGTGCCTTCAAACATATGTAAGTGTGGTGTATGTTTGAGTAAATATTTTATGAAATTAGACAACATTTACCATGAATTAGGTGAATTTCTCCTTAACTCATGCTTTTTTATAGAAATTGCATACTTTTTTTATGATATTGTTTATTTGTCTATAAACATGCAGATTTAATGCCGATAAAGACGGATATATATATATATGTGTATATAGATGAGAGAATGATGTCTTTATGTGGAAATTGTGGATTTCGAGAGTGTGGGTTTGATAACTTTATGAATTTTATTGCTCGAATATACGAAGTAAGTTATTATACTAAATCGAATGGAAAAGAAAAATTAATCCCACACAAATTCACCCACCCTAATGCGCACTTTTGGCAATAGTCACCCGATTTATCTGCCAATCCGTAACATATAAATGAAAATGAATTGTACTTGGTATTTATTGTTTTATACCGCTTTTAACCAGAGCTGTAAATTGAACAATAAAACTTGGAGAGTCAGCCGAACAAAAAGTCCCGTTGTGATATTGCATTTAGTGTTGCAAATAATTTATTGAGAAAAGACAAGCCATGTTATAACACCTGTAAAAATAAAAACGTGTCAACATATGGCTGAAATAATCTAAAACGGTAAAAACCCTAACCAACGCACGTTTCGTAATCAATGAAAGCGTCAATCACTTCATTAAGTACTTAATTATTGCAAAAATTTTATAAATTTAATTAATAACTAAGTTGGAAAATATTATTGGTAAAATCATAACCGACTTGGTTTCTAGAACGAGTCCGTTACACGTTTTTGTCGCCGTAATTTGTCTGAATTGAACTTGTTTTTTAAGTTTTTAGGAAGTGCATGACATTTAGCTTAGTTCTGGAACTTGCCTTGTATCTTAACTACCCTGAAAATGCGTTGGTATCAAACCTTTTTGGTTATGTTGCGCTCAACAACTTTTTCTAATTGACGTGTATGTTCTTTTCAATATCAGGTTAAGTTAGGTTAGGTTTCAGGACAGGACAGTTACCGCTCCTTTGTTACGCCAAAAACTCGTAGGTATGTATTAAAAAACCCTCATGTATCAGACCCTTTGTGATAATCTAGAAAGTTTCAAATATGTCACTCTGCACAAGGTTTTTACAGTTTCGAACTAGTACGATTTAGTAAAAATTATGAAAGTCGTCGGCTAGTGTGAAAACTTAAGAACAAGTTCGATATAATGATTTTGTTAATTACTACATTTTTAATTATCCATGGATTGTAATTATTTAAATATTGAAGCTTCATAAATTAATTGATTGCAAATGGGTTAACGACTCAGAACTGAGGAAGAGATTTTAAAAATGTGGGTACATGGTCTAAGCAATCGAGAACTCCATACCTAGGCTTTTCTGGCCTAGTCTTAATAGATCAGTAAAGATACACTACGATTTAAATGGGTCTAAATAACAAATTTTCGAGAAAAGTTATTGTTCCAAATATGAAGATCAGAAGCGTAATCATTCAGGTAACATTATCTTAAAATTAATGGAGTGTCAATTTATTTTAATGATTATAATCTAAACATATCTTACCACCTTATACAAAATATTTGACATTAACTATCCACCGTCTAAACTAGACTTATCCAGAAGGAACTTTCTTCATGGATATACTTCTAAAATAAAGTTTTCACAATTTGATAATTCATGAAATAGTGGTAAACTGCAGTAGAACATGTCACAAAACATCTCCTGTTCAATATACAGATTTTATCTTATCTCATGGTTTTATTTTAGATAAAATGCCTTTCGGGTACCATTTATTATTTATTTAATCATTGCTTTAGGTAAAAATACCTAACAAAACTTTGACTAACTTAATTCCTTCCAAAATGCTGTACCTTTTAACCCTTATACAGAGGGTTTAAGTATCGTACCAAACTTACGGTTCTAGAAGTTTAGAATACAACTTGTTATGGGGTTTGTAATGTTCTCATTCTTATAAGATTTACGGACTCTTTTATACACACGGACAATAATTTAATTCATAGAATTTTGATTTATTTGCTTTTAGTTGAGAGGTACACGTCACACGTCTGCTACAAAGTATGGCCATTCAGCTCGAGTGATTTTGAAATACATCATAGAAAATAAACTTTTCGTATTCGTTACAATCTTATTAATCACATTAATATTTTGTAATCGTGAAGCGAAACATCTTTAGTATTCTCTTTTTTTTCATTTTCTGCATACCGACCTTTTAAAGTGCCCATTAATTACGACTCCTCTGAGGTGTTTAATTTTAATGGAAGCATAAATTTACATGAAAAGCGGAAAATCAACAGCTCTAAACGTTGAAAGAGATATGCAATAATTGCTGTTGATAATAAAGTTGATGTCAATGTGGTACACATTAGCCTGGTCATTTGTGGTTTGACGATATGGGAATTAGTATGAGTAATATGAGTTTTACGGTGCATGCTATTAGCAAATGGCTTGCTGTTAATTAACAAGGTAAGCTCGACATAATGTGGCGGTAAAAAAATGAAAATTTAGTGGCGGTAACTATGAATTGACCTTTACTTACATAAGCTTTTCTGCTGTTTTGTTTGAAGCATATTTTGAGAAAACAGACAAACTGCGTATCATAAGTCCATATGAAAAATTTGTAACAATACGTTTTAATAGTTTAAGTCGACTTAAGTTAATAGGTACAATTTGAGTTATTCTGACCAGTTTTGTTGAGTCTCAACACGGTATTTTTCCTTAAGTAATATCTTGGACTTCGAAGTTTTAAATTATAATGAATTGCAGTTAAAAATAAGTCCAGATTTTTACAAAAAACGCAAAGTACTTTCTGCAGCTTAATTCGACATAAGCTACTTTAACATATTGCCATTAATATGGATGTATAAACGTATATATAGTTAAAAAAAGGGCCAAGGCTTAGCCTTGTATGTTCAATAAAATATAAAGCTTTTAATGCGAATTGCATATTAAAACTTAGATGAGGCAGTGCCGGAGGTTATTCGGTGCTATATACGCTTCTCTAGTTGTTGGACCGAGCTTCTCCACCTATTTGTGGTGTGATACAAGAAATGAAGGGCCCTATAAGTTTTTGAAGATACTTCGAAACAGCTTTATGAGAGGCTCTTTCATGGTTGAAATGTAATCGGAAATCGATATAAAAAATAAAATAAATCGGAAATAAAAAAATATATATTTTACATATTTTTAGATTTTGTTTCATCTAGGTTTTGAACCTATCCTTCAATGACCGGTTGTTATATACTCAATATACTTATCTACTACTGTTCAAAAGGAAGATCTTCGAAGTCTAATACAGTTTATGTGTATATTAAACGGTTCAAGGGCGAAAATAACACAATAATTATCAATAGAATCGCGCCAATGGCCAGTCAGCTTCCACTAATGAAAACATATACCTTTATGTTATAGACATATACATCAGTTCAGGTTCAGTTCAAACTATGTTACTCTCGAACTCTTCAACAAGACGAGTACTACAAGAGTTCCGCTCAGAAGATGTGATCAAGAGAGTGGTAGTAGTAGAATCTTATCTTAATGGGTGCCAAAAATTTGTCGTGGCTGCAGTAACAGGAGGATGCAGGAACAATACAGTTCTGACTGTAAGCTGGAATAAAATCCAAACTTGTTGGTTCGAAATAAGTTATAGAAATAAATTAAGAGAGGTTTTCATAAGAGCCTGATATCCTCGATTTCATATCTAACCATCATAACTAATGTCAAAGAAAGAGCCATGGATCTACATATTCAACTCAGGGTCTAAGTTGCTATAAAAATTGAGTTTGTGGAATGAAAATACTAGATCGAGATATTCAATTAAACTAGATGCATGAATTTCATTAGGTCAAATTTAACGACGACAAAATTAACCAAATTAATTGATCAATTGTGATATTTCACACCAAATTCTTTGCCAAACACAAATCTGACCTTTTTATTTGACTTTCAGTTAGGCACGAAAACTGCTGACATAGATTGCTTTAAACGTTAAATGACAATCGTTTTCATTGGTTTGACTACGACTGTCATTAAATTTGACATAATAGAAACGGCATATAAGATTGAATGACAACAGTTTTTTTTAGTGTTTCTGGGGAGATATTGTTCTCGAAATCTTAGAGCAAAATAAGATCGTGACATATTACATTGTTACAATTATCTTCATAGTTTATCGAGAACTGACCTATTTGATGTTTGTCTGATTCTCAAAAAGGACATGAGATAAGATCAATAAATGTGATTTTACAGACCACCAAAATGTGGTTCAACATCAAGGTTGTTGACCTTCTAAAATGGAAAAGCCTAGAAATCGACGGTATAGCGCTACGTATACTATATAGCGCTTATTTCAAAGTATATACGTGGTAGTTTAGTACATATGTAGATATATGCACAAATATACATACATTTTACCACTCAAAATATTTAATATCTTATTTCACCACGTTTTTCTGGTTTCTATTTCATTTTCTATAGCGGAGTCTTTCTATTCAAATGCTGTCGGCAAGCACGTTTTCGTTATTGCTTTCATGTTTACGAAAGAGAAAACTCAAAACGATTATGATAAAAGTTCAAAAGACAAACTGGTACAGTCGAAATTAAAATGCTTACATAACAATTTGTTAATGTTTGCTTAGCACCCAAAACCGTACGCAGAGAATCAAATGAGCAATGATGACTAGTTTCCAAGTTTTTGCGTGTTCTTATGTTGTTAGTTTTGTTGCTTTTAGATACAGAGCAGTCTATGCATGCGGTTCGCGATCTGCTCGCCCGCCGTCCAACATTCTCTCTGTCACGTAATGTGTCGAAGTATAGTTGAAGTATACAAATGTTGTGCGTTACGGTTTTTATGGCATGCGTTGCGGAAACAACCTGAAAGCATCTATATAAACCGGTGTGCACGCTTATGATTTGCCATGTAAGTAATGGTGTGGGTAGTGCACGTAGTGGAAGATTTGGATTTGTAGCTAGGCAGACCATTAGCGCAATTTAAGCTATAAATTCTTCTTCAAATCTTATGTTATATATGGTATATATGTAAATAGAATTATAAACGAATGATATTATGTAGATGTATATAAATATTATAGGCATGGATATGGGTTTTCTTAAGCATAACTTAAAACTTCGCCCACCACAAATTGAAGGAGATGTTCAACCAATTTTGCAGCAAATGTGTAAGCACCAAACTATACCAAAATATATAGTTATATATTTTCAAAAGGAATTGAGGTACTAAATGGACTTCTCATTGCCTATGGCGAAAAATCAACTGATACAGAGGGATAGATATGTATGAATACGTAGAAGTAGTAGATAGTGATAGATCGTTGCAAATAAATGGTAATGTTAATGTAGGGGGTTAAAATTCGCTGGGTGAGGTTAATATTGAACTTTTTCAACTGTACCTTATTATGAAATGTCAATCAGTTCCCGATTTATACATCTACATGAGAATTTTTCAGAAAAAATGGTTATATGCTAATCAAGCATGGAAAAAATAATACTGATATGGATGTCAAACGGCAAGTATTCTGGCAATATTTTATTTAAAAATATTTCCTAATAGAGTTGCCACCTGCTGAACAAAGTACATAAAAATTACATAAAAATTATTTAATTAAAAATAACTAGTTCTCAATGGTTCACAATAGAGCTCATTTTATGAAAAACTGCTTGAACTTTTACAAATTCGTATATAAATATGATTAATTAGAATACTCCTACCTCCTGTTTAAGGGGTATAAGATAATATAGCTTGATAAAAGTATAAATATTTTCTCATAAGTAGCATATGTGAACAGAAAGCCTATGTACTAAAGCTATCGGATAAAGAGTTTTCATTAAACTTTCGCTCAGTCTTCTTTAAAAAGTCAACAGTTAAACTTAATTAATTTCAAAGCGAAATATTAAAAAAATATAAAATACAAATTAAATTAATTTTATTACATCAAAATTAAGTGTTTAAAAAAATTAATTAAAAAATACCAAATTAAAATAAATTAATTTTAATTAAACTTAATTTTTTTAAATGAAAACCAAAGAGTAAAAAATTATATTTAACAAATCCAAAATTATAAAAATCTAAACATCAAAATTTGCATAGATCAATGGCGAATATTGTTGAAAAAAAAGTAAATAAATAATATATAAAGCACCCACTGAATATTCGTCCTAAAACTACATAATAGTTTTCATTCTTAAAAACATTTCAAATTTCTTCAAGGCCGCTCCCCATATTACGCACGATTAGGTTTTTGTCGTTTTGTGTGATCGGACTTTTAAGTGCCAGAGCTGCTTATGACCAAGTTTACGAGCTAGACTTGCGTGTGTAAAGCAGTACTTTGTACCACAAAACGTTTTATAGCGAACAAAATGAATTATACCGAACTACAAATTGTTAGCAACTCAATTCATATGTAAACGCGTGCGCTTAAATACAAAGCTTAAATATGTATGTATGGACTAACAGATGGTCTTTGGTACCATTGCACGACTTAAAGTACGACTTAATTTCTTAGTATCTTTATTATCTCTTGTATTTGTGAATTTTGCATTTTACCATTTTACATGTTTAATGTTAACACAATGTTTATTTGTTATTATTATCATAATTTTTTTTTTTTTTGATTTTTGAATAATTTCGTTTTCCAGTTTTGTCAATTTGGCACATTCGACAACGTTATTAAGTATATACCGAGAGAAAGCAACGTGTATTCGAACACTTAATTAAGCATAGTGTGCCTCAAAATGTATTCATGTATGTGTATGTATGTAAGTACTCCCCGCCAATGTTGCATTGTATTATTCGAAAAATTATGCAAAAATTCGGAAAAAAAAAAGAAAAATATTTCTTCCATACATTCAAGGTTATGATTATTCATGCAATATTAGAGCACAGCGAATGCGCAATTAAACATGTGTATATATTGGCGGCATGACCACATTCTACACTACATTTTTAATCCCTTAACTCATTGCCCCAATTTGTGTGTTTTCTTTTGCTTCACTTTCAAAGTTGAACTAACGCACCAATACACATGCAAACAAAGCCAACAAAGTATCGGTTTGTACACTAAGCGGTATTAAAACTAAAATCCCAATTTTACGTCGAATTTTGACACATTGCACACGCCACAGTGAAAGTAAATATTTTGTTGTTGTTGTTTTTGTTTTTTGTTGTTAGTTCCCTCCTCCCTCCACCCTCCTGTGCAGTCGACTGTTGAGCGACTCTGTCAACTATGTGTACTTACCGGTGTGGTGCGTCGCAAAATAAGGACACCGCAAACTACTCATTGACAATCGCAAAACGCAACAACAACAACAAACAATAATATTTCGCATATCTCGTGGGTTTGTGGTCATACCAGTAGCGAAAAGTCGGTCAGCGACGCCAACTATCTTATTAACAAAGTGCACCCACACGCTAGAAAATATATACTATGTATGCCTATGCACATATATATATATATGTATGTATACACACAAACATATATGCGCGCGTAAATATTAATTTAATGCGTCCTATCGTGTTGCGCCAAGGAAATATTATTTGTTCCTGTGGTAAAAGTTTGTAAACAAGTTCACGTCCGTCCAAGAAGATACAACAGAAAAGGACAAGAATAAATACACAAAGTAGTGGACCTGCGGCATAGTGTGCGGAAGTGCATGGAACTGTGGAAAATATGCTATTTTGTTCTAGACTATTGAAGTCAGGTTTCAAAACCAAAAGACAAACAAGAATTTATCAGAATTTTTTCTTTATAAACCTATCAGTTTTTGGAATGCTAAAATTTCACATTGGATCGACACAACTCTAGCAAGGTCCGAAAAGTCAAATATCTACATACATATATATCTACTCCGCTCCGAGCCGAATCGAAGTTAAAAAAAAATTCTAGACTTTCCCACGGTTGGAATTCGAACCCGGTAACCACCGAATAATATTATAAAGTTGGCATTTTTATTACCAGATTGACTTGGGCTATTGGGCTTTTCAAATTCATTCCAATGATCTCGATCCTGAATAAGCCCAAATTTTTCATATACAGATATACACAAAAGATGAGGGACTGAAGAACAATTTACTTACGTATACCTAAAATAACACCTTCTTCAATAACTTGAGTATTTATCCCGTTATTATAATTTTGAAGGTTAAAACTACGATAGACGACAGAAATCCGTCCATAACTGTACTTCGAGCGCGAGCACTTCCCTCAAATTACGCACATTATCAAATTTTGGCAAGTGAGGCAAAATTAATATATTAAGCGAGTATGTTGGCAGCATGTAACAAGCAGGTATTCTTTTTTTTTCAAATCCTCTTATATACCTTGGAAAGGTCTATAAATCATAATAGAGTATCTGGTAATGGAGTTTTTCTCTTAAAAACTGAGAAAGACCCGCTTAACTATCTAAAATTCAACCATTCTAAATATTCTTTAAGAAGCAACCGAATTGTGTAAGCGAACCAAACCAATTAATACATTTTTTGAAACTATCCGATAAAGACTAAACGTAGCTTAAACCTGTCGATAAACTTTTCTTTCAGCAAGGAGGTTCATGATTTTCGGTTTTTTGCGAGAAGACTGTCGTTAGTTTTAATGTGAAATATTACGTTTATTAATAACAACTACTGCCATAAAGTGCAGTGAAGTATGTATCATTTACCAGTTGAATATATATAAAAAGATATAAACGAGATTCGGAAAACATTTTTGGATTTGCAGAACATGTGATAAGTTCTATAGGTATAAATAAGTAGATATCGAAGAGTGTTTCATATGAAGAAGCTTATAGAGCTCATTAAAACTAGTTCTCAATGACTGTTAGTGGATTTTTGAAACCCAACTTTTAGAAAATGTATTGAAAAATCTAAAAGAAAAATTCAAAACTTCGTTTATTCTGAGAATATTGGTGAAGAGATTTTAATTTGTTTAACAATATCCGTAAAATGAATATAGATTTGAATAGTTTTATGTGTGTCTAAGCTATCTATCCGGTAAGAAATAGATTATTATTTAATTGACTTCATTTAGGATGTAATAAATTTATAAATATGATTAATAAGAGGTAAAAGTTACAAACATCATAATGTGAATCCAAGATCAAGAGGCGAGTTTGCAAACTGGAACAAAATGTGAAAATATTCCGGAAAATTTTCCATTTTCATTACAATATGTTAATTTTTACCGGTACTGCTCTCATTTAGAGAGCAAGAGGCTTTCATAAAATTTTTTTGCAAACGAAAGCTATCGAACTAAAAGCTTTCGGTAAGCTTTCACTTAATCTCTTCTATAAACCGAACGGTTAAATTTAAAAATATCACACAGCATACTATCGCAACAGCATCATCACTTCTAAATCATCTGTATAATATAACAAATTTTGGAAGCAGTTTTTAACTCACAAAATATCGGTGTCATTCGAAAATATTTTCGCGTCGATTTACAAACACACCATACTGTAAAATGGACCACTAAGTCGAAATGTCTCTACATAAGACAATCGGTTTAGTATCACTCAAATCAGAAATATAAAATTCATATGAATAAACAATAGTTGTAACGGTTCAATTTTGACGGATGCGTTAGCCATTGTTAATACCGTCTAATAATTAAGCGTTTTGTGCCAATTTTCAAGCAAATCTAAAACTTGCTTAAAATTAACCAATAACCAGAGCTTTATCACCAACAAATCACTACATTGTTCCACTGTTCGTTCGAGCGGTGCGATTGTTGCTGAAATCGCACGCTGACTCACCGCTCAGCGGACAGTCGAGGTGCTGCAGAAGCATGAAAACCAGAAATCCGAAAATCATATTGTGCTTTAAACGAGTAATATTATTTTTGTGCGAGTTTTATTGTTGTTGTTGTTGTTGGTGGTGTTTAGAGTCATCGAATATTGCATGGAAGACCGCTAAACCAGATTGTGTCTACCTGGTCGAGCCGGCTGTTTTCAAGTGTTCACGCCGGTTGTCTTATCGCCTGCGCTGCCAATCTCTTAAGGCGCTATACGCTCGCTAACGAGACGCAGGCATTGTCAATGCCCATAGCGAAGTTCAAGCGTTTTATATACAAAGCTAGCTAGCTGGCTGGCTGGTCGACTGACTGGCTGATGATGATGATAATATGTGATGTTGTTGTTGTTGTTGTTGTTGTTTCTGGTGGTTGTTCAAGAAACTACTCGCAAGCAGAGGAAAGCATGCTCGGCACACCGACACCAAAAAAACCACATAATTCCAACAACAACAACAACAACAACAAATGTGGTATGCTAGTATATTAAACTGGTAGAACTACTTTTTCTAAAGCATCATTGTGCCTTTATTTAATCTATTTATTTTACGAGCATTTCACTATCTTTTTTATTGTCTTGTCTGTCGGTTTTTTCGTGCTTCAGAAGGAAGCTAAGGAGCGTCTTGTGCGCTTATATGTATTCATACTTATGTATACATATATGTATTTAGGAGAGTTTCCCTCGTGTTTGTTGCTTTAAAAATAGGAAGTAGTAAAGCTCGAGCGTAGTAAGTGCGAACGAGTTAACTTATATACTTAACTTAATTAGCGTAATAAATGCATGAATTAATATAATTTATAGCCGATTTTCGTTGGTGCAGAAAATTTTTTATTACTCTTTGATTAAAGGTGAGCCAAAGAAAGGTAATGAAATGGTGGCTTTTATATTTTCCTTCGCGCTTTTTGGCTCGTAAAAAATCTGCACAGAAATAAGTGACCTATATAATGGCGCGATTAACTTTTGGCGGTAATTAATATAATATAATTATAAAGATAATAGTATATATTATAGATTATATATTATATAATTATTTTATATATATAAAATATATTATTATATATTATATACATTATATATTATAGATTGAAAATAAAATTTTTGGATTTTTCTTTGCTTATTATTTAACTTTGACCCTACAAATGACTCGTTTATAAGTAAAAGTAGACCTAAGAATAATGATCACTGTGAACACGACTTTTTAAAGTTCAAAAAATCCAAAATAGTTCGTAAGAAAACAGCCAGTTTGTCGAAAATCTTATGAAACCTAACATAAGGTAAAAAAAAGCCACTCGAAAATGATCGAGTTTTGTAAATATAGTCAAGCTTGTTGAATGATAATGATCACTTAGAGTGTTTCTTATATGCACTGATATTATCCAACCAAACAATGGCTTATAATGCATTTTTTGGAAGTTTAACCATGTCAGAAATATACTTGGCGAAACTTTTATGTTGACTCCCTAGCAGTAACTATTGGTAGAAAAACAAAAAATTTATGAAAGTTAGCTCGATCCGGAGTAGTAATCACGAACTTGACTACTATTATCGATTGTTCTGAAAAATTACACATTATTTCCACCTGTGTCAGATAAATTACCGCTTTTCTCTAACATTATCTCACAAATCGAGGGTTATGTAAGCTCTCAGTCGCACCGAACCGCTTAGTCGTTGCAACCCTAAGTACGACCATTACTAAAATAGAAAATTTCTATAATTTTAGAACTGAATCTCTGAAACACAGTTACCTTGAGTTAGACATTGTACACTAACACATTTTGGAACACTTTTTTCATTATCAAGAACAAAAATCAATCACTTCAAATCTCTTCCACATGTATACGTTACATATGCACTTCGGAAGAGAGGAAGCAAAGGTATGATTGTTTTCAAATTTGCAAAATAAAACACACTACACACTATCTTTAATGTCGATAAAACACTTGTAAATAAATTATAAACGTAAACTTATTAAATAAGTTCTGTTAATGGAAATAATTAGTACGTATACAATTCAAATACAACAAATAGTATATAGCTATCGTGCAGAAAAACCACATTTCTCAATGTGCTGATTACACAAAGATGTGGGTTTTCCACGCCTGAAAAAATTATTTATTATGAATCATACAGCCCTTTGTCGGGCCATATTTTTCAAATACAATATAAGTAAATTATTGAAAAAAATGTTTTTGCATGGTCCACATGTTTGTATGTATGCATATAAGTATGTCAAAGTCTTTACAAATAAACCGCAAATATCGTTATCGTTTCGCTGCTAAGTCTTAATCCGCTTTGAAAGCAAATATTTCTAAATAAAAGCTTACATTTTTCTTAAAGATAATAATAAATTCATATTTGTAGCAATCGGAAATTCACAGAAATGTTTTAAAGTAAGTCGAAATTGTTACTAAGTATGTAATTTCTGTGTTTTTTGAGAATTTAGTTCCTAAAATATTAAACGGAGAATATATGTCAGGTGCGAATCTGACAGATTCAACTGTTTGAAGTGTGCCAAAGCTATGATTTAATCCGTATCTGAGCTTGGATACGTTTTCTGGTAACAATTCAACTCTAGCGCCACCTAGCGGAATTTTTTGCAAATATAGTTCTCTTGTCAATAATTTTTAACCCTTTTAAATGCATAAAACCTTTGATGTCTACAATATTGGACCATATATACAATTCTTGGCAATAATTTGACTCTAGCGCCACCTAGCGGAACAATTTATGTTGACACTATCCTTGATAATTGCCATTATTTAACGATTTAAAATGCATCGCATCAATGATATAAACAATATGGGTCTTTATAGAGGGCTTTTAGCAATAATTAGACTCAAGCGGCACCTAACGGAACAATTTATCTGGGAACTATTCTTGATAACTACCCATAACAATTATATTTAACCGGTTTAAATGCTTTGAAGCTGTAAGATTAGCTATATCGGACCATATTTACAGCTTTCGGTAATAATTAGATTTCAGCGCCACCTAGTGGAACAATTTATGTCGAGACAATCTTTAAGAACTACCATTATAAATCATATTAAACAATTTAAAATGCATTGAATCTGTGATATAAACAATATATGTCTATACAGAGGGTTTTTAACAATAATTGGACTCTAGCGCCACCTGGAGGTACAGGTTTTTTAGTCTTTAGGAAGCATAGCTTCCTTATCAATTATATGTATCGTTATATTATTGGAAAATAAACCAAATCGTGCCATGAGATGCGATTTTTGGTAATTATTTGCCTCTGATGTGATCTAGCAGCCTTAAACTTCACAGAAGCACTCTCGAACTTATTGGGTTGTTCGGAAAGTCATTTCGTTTTTTTTGGGGAACATGAAAGACAGTTTTCGTATAATGAATAAATATTTTATTAAATTATATATTGGCCATTCTGGTCCAACACCTTTTGCCATCTTTCTGGCAGTAACATAATTCCCCTCTCATAAAAGTTTTGGTCCTTGCTGGCAAAAAACTCGTCCAGGTGGTTTTTGACATCTTCATTTGAGGTAAAGGTTTTGCCATCCAAAAAATTTTGCAGGGACCGGAACAAATAGTAGTCGGAAGGCGCCAGATCTGGAGAATATGGTGGATGTTGCAGTACGTCCCATTCAAGCTGTAAAAGTTTTTGGCGAGTGACCAAACTTGTGTGAGGTCTCGCATTATCCTGGTGGAACACTACACCCTTCCTGTTGATTAATTCGGGCCTCTTCTCTTTAAGTGAATCATTGTCCAGCTGATGACAATAGACTTCTGAATTAATCGTTGTATTGTCCGGCAAAAGCTCAAAAAAAACGATTCCTTTGACATCCCACCAAACGGAGAGCATCACCTTTTTTTGGTGAATGTTGGCTTTTGACACGCTTTGAGCCGGTTCATCTTTTCTGCTCCATGACCTCTTGCGTTTAACATTGTTGTATACAACCCATTTTTCGTCCCCAGTAATAATCCGCTTCAAAAATGGATCATTTTCTAGACGTTTGAGGAGCGAATCACACACGTCAACACGACTACACAAATTTCGCTCGGTAAGGACATGGGGCACCCACACATCGAGCTTCGAGGTTAAGTCCATGCCTTTCAAATGGCCATAAACAGTTGAATTCGACAAATTTAACCTCTCACCGATCTCTCGTGTGGTGATTCGCCGATTTGCATCAACTAATGCCTTTATCGCATCTTTGTCAGCTTCGACCGGCCTTCCAGACCGTGGTGCATCTTCGACATCAAAATTGCCGGATCGAAATTTTGCAAACCAGTTCTGGCACTGGCGTACTGTTAACACGCCTTCTCCATACACATCCGTCAATTTTTTTCTCGCTTGGACAGCATTTTTACCTTTTCTGAAGTTAAAAAGTAAAATATGACGAAAATGCTGCTTATTGCTCTCCATATTTAAAAAGGCACCAACCAAAAACTACTGGGTAGAATTAATAGAACTTTTTCACACACAAGCCTTGCAATATCAGCTCTCATGACATATAATGGTTATGGGGCTTAAGTGTGAAGTTAGTTTCGAAAAAACGTAATTAAGTCCTCTGACGGGAAAAAACGAAATGACTTTCCGAACAACCCAATACATAGGAGCTGGCTTAAGAAGTTCAGCAATACCACAAACATATTCAAATATTATATTCAATATATGTTATAGATACTATCTGCACGTTTTTAACCTCAGTGTCATTCGCATGATAATTAAATGAGCAACTTAGCGCTTAAAACAGCAGCAATTACCTAATTTTATTTCCACATTTCTTTACATTTCTTCTAACAACTTCTTCAACCAGTCCACCGGCCAAATATGAGTATGTTTAATTTGTTTTAACACCGGAAACAGCAGCACTTATGCACAACTTAGTCAATTTACAGCACTTTGTTTTCTTTCATACAGTTTTTGTTTCTATTTTTTCATATACCATATAGAAATTGGCGAAAGCAACAAGTCGCTGTTAAAGTGTCGCTGAAAGAAAGTAACTGTATACACAGCTCTAAAATGTGAATTGCAAGCGGCCGCGCTTAAGCGAAGAACAGGCTTAGAAAATATTCTCGTCGATTTGTTTGACAACACCCACATATGTGTGGTATTTACCCATATGTATGTTTGTATGTGTGCATCTTTGTATGCATGTATGTTTGCATTGGTGTACGTTTGTATTTTCGACATATCTACGCTGCTTTCTTTGGCCAAAAGCGAGCCTAAAAGCTATTGAATATGCATATGGCTAAGTGTTTTAGCTGGCTAAGTGTATGCAACTGTATGTGTATGTATAGGTGTATGCAACACACATATGTGCTTGAATGTATTTATGTATGTATGTTTGTATGCAAATTATGTTTACCTAATTTCAACTCCAATTCGAACGTATGACGGCGTCGACCGACTCTAGGTGCTTGATTTTTGTGGCTTAATTGAACCTTCCTTGCTGTCGTTTGGTGCTTGAAAGTTGACCGTGGAAATTATAATTATTGTTGTTGTATTATTCTTGTTGTTTTTCTATTTTTTAATTGTTGTTGCTCTTTTTCATTCTTGTGTTGTAGCTATTCTTAATGTTTTTGTGTTGTTATTTTTATTACTGTTGTTTTTATTTTTTTTTGTTTTGTTGTTGTTGTTATTATTTTTGTTTTCTTGTTGTCGATTTTTTTTCTTGTTGTTGTTTTTATTGTTATTTTTTGTTGTAGTTCGTATTATAATATTATTGCTGACTGTGTCCGCCGCTGCTTTCTGGGCTAGTGAGGTCGTACGCTTTGCTATGCGGGCGCGCAGGGAGCGTTCAATTTGTATGCATATCAAAATGTAACCGTCAATTTGGGCGATTCTACCTTTATTGGTATATTTATTTAGCGGCTTATCTTTTATTTTATACTTAACGTTTTACTAGGTTTTGCTGACGGCAGCTTTTGCAATACAACTTCGGGCGAATTCGTTTTCGCAGCGGCTTAAAAACAACACTAAACGGACATGCTATTAATATTTTTGTTTTTTTACTAAAAAATTGTTTTACTAAATCAATGTCATAAGACAACAACAAAAATACAATATGCACAAATAAGCTATATATATATAATACTTAATGTATTAAAGCTCTTTATCAACTTGCGTTTAGATAGGCTCAAAGAACATCCAAAATATTTCCCCGATTTAATTCGAAATTCAAATTCGGCAGAATATCACGCACATTAAAGGCACAAAAAAAAGTGGCGCCTAGGCACTCAATTCGTTAGGGACGCACTAACACTTTCTCACTAACACACTTGAATTTTTGACGATAATAAATTCCTGTTTGCACAACTTTGCACTTTTAATTTTACCTTTTCGCCTGTGCTTTTCACGTACATATATGTATGTAGTATTGTAATGTGTGTGTGGCTCCTACCGGCAATAACGCGCAGCTGTTAAACGTTCGTTTGCTGCGAAAGATGAATTGTGACTGATTGTTGCCGTTGGCCGTTTCGCTCGTTTGCGCGTCGCTGCTTTGCCGCCAACTTCTTGCCGCGCAGAAAGAAGAAATGCCAGGCGCTCGCTCGAGTGCAGAGTGCGCGCGCGTATATTCTTCACTGTCAGCTTTCGGTGCTTTTCATTATCTACAAGTGTGTACTTGTGGTTATTGTTGTTTGTGTGGTTTTGAAATTGTGTTTATTTGCTTCTTTTTATTTTTGGCAAGCACCTTTGCCCGTTAGCTTTTTTCGGTTTGGACGATATGGCAGTTCGTGCGCGCGACTTGTTGCTCATTTGACTCTCTTGTCAAGTGTCGTCATGCAAACCACCCTCAGAGAAACTCAGAGCACGTTGCATACAGAGAACTTACAACCATATGTTTATAAGTTCTCTGTTGCATATTTGGGGTTCTCTGCTACCCCTTCAATGTGTAGCATTTGGGCTTTTGTCCTTCGAGCGTATTGGTGCGATCGTGCACTTTCCGCCGAAACAAAATATGCAACTCAACCCTGCAAGAACTTTAAATGCGAAAGAGATACGGAATACTTTGTGGAATCGCTGCAATCTATCCAACACCTTTTCAAGGATTATTGGTGAAATTAAATATCTCGATATTATTTTTGCATCGAAATTTCATTTAATAGTCATATTGACCAGATTTTATGACATATTTCTCATTTTTAGACTTTATTAAGCAATGACTGTACACAATTCTCCAATCTGTATACCCTTAAATTGCTAAAAACCACTAAAGTCATATCAAGTAAATTTGCTGAGAACAAGTCTATCTAGTACCTCCTGATACAGCGTGAAAGTGGGTGAAATTGGAGAAGAACCACGCCTATCCCCCTTATAACAGTTATGCTGAAAACTACTAAAAACTATGCGAAAAATCTTTAAAGAAACATGTCAGAAGCTTAAAATTTTACACCCAAGATGGTACGGAGGCGGTGCCTCCACAGATATCAGCCTAGCCTTCGATAGCGTAAATCATATTTGTCGTGATGTAAATTATGGATGATTACTGCGAGCTATACATGCCAACGGTGAATCCGTTTTTGTTTTTTGTATCTATCTACATATCGGACGAAGTATTTATTATGTGTCTTATCTATTCACCCCTACATGATTAGTCGGAGTCCTAGTCCTATTTTTAGTAATAGCAACTGCCTTCATAGTAAAAATTTTGCAACGGGGTTACAACAGCACCGCCTACGTTTACGCGAAATTTCATCTCCCATCAATTACTTTACCGATTTTAATCAAATTTGGTGCGTAAGGTTATCTCCACTAATTAAATGATTAGACCACCAATAAAATGTGGCTAATATAACGATTTTCGAACTTCCGGTTGACTTAACACCGTATATATCGTTCAATCTGTAAGTTACCGTAATGAAATTCGGAGAGAATATTTTCCTAATAATTATGTCTCTCTGTCCTATCTGTCAAAAATAGGTAAAATCGGCTCAACTTTTCCCCTAGCTCTCATACATAATAATTTTCGAAATTTCGGTTGACTTAGTCATGTATATATCAGTCAGTATGCAAAATATCCCAATGAAATTCAGAGAACATTCTTTCCTGGCAATAAAGAGTCCTGATGGCAAAAATGAGTGAAATTGGGTCAATAATTCTCCTAGCTCCCATATGACTAATATAAGATTTTCAAACTTCCATTAAGATTTATACCATATAGTATAGTTCGGGCAATATATAATATATATTAGTAAAATTAAGTGAACGTATAATTCTGGATATAATATTGTTTGGTGACGAAAATGGGTAAAATCGATCTTCGAATTACCCCAACCTACTTATACTATTACTAGTATACTATTACTAATCATTATATTACTATTGTACATATAATGGTTTTCGTGATTCTGATCGACTTTTCGCTGAATATGTCGGTCAAATTCTGGGTTATTTTAGTAAATATGTTATACGTGGTAATATATTGTCGAGCACACTTTAGTTCAATAACAAAAATTAATGTTGTTTGCTTTAGCCCAATATATCCAAATTAGTCTTTCGACCTGACTTTAACCTTTTATTTTAATAAAAATAAGTGTTTCTCAACCATAACATGGTTTAGCTAAATAATACGGTTTTACATAAATTTTTTTAGTTTTATGAATATGAATGAAATTGGTCTAAATCTTGGTCTAAACCCCAAATTCCTAATATAATGATTTGCGTTCCTCTGGCCGTCTTTTTCTTCATATACCCACTATATATGTGGTACATTGGGTATATATATACTTCATATACACAATATATTTAATTGCGTCCCTTTGGTTGAATTTATGCAGCATATATCTCAATAGAAAATGTCTCAACAAAATTAAGGGAGAATATTTCGATTAGTGTTATGTCATTCGGTAGAAAAAATTATGGCATTAATGTGATGAATATAGTGATTGGAGAGATTAGTTAGATTAATTTTAATATAAATATCTTGCACATGAAGCAAAAATTAGTAATGAAACCAAGTGAGTATATTAAATATAGTCTGATTGTAATTTATTCAAAATTTTGTTGAATAATGAATATTGAATTCCAACGCAACATTTTTGTACTCTCGCAACATTTTGCTACCGAGTATATTAGTTTTGTTCACCTAACGGTTGTTTCTAATACCTAGAACTAATCGAGTTAGATATAGACATATATATATATATAAATGATCAGGATGAAAAGACGAGTTGAAGTCCGAGTGATTGTCTCTTCGTCCGTCCGTGCAAGTGATAGTAGGGCGGGGCATCTTTGGGCAAAAATTTTGGTAAAAGTGGGCATGGCCCCGCCCCCCAATAGCTATAATATATATATCTCGGAAACCGTTAAAGCTATATCAATTTAACCTGCTCCAAGTAAGTTTTTCGAGCATCTCCTCATATACTGAGAAAATTAGTGAAATCTGATAATAACCACGCCCACCTCCCATACAAAAGTTATGTTGAAGACTACTAAAAAAGCGATAACTCGCTGAAGAAACACATTAGAAACATTAAATCATCCAGAAAATATGATGCGGAAGGGTTACATAGGAATCCGTGTAAAGTCTTGATGATGGGCGTGGCACCGCCCATTTTTATGAGAAATCCGATATCTCAAGAATGCCTTAACCGATTTAAACAAAATTTGGTACGTGACATTATTATGTCACATTGTGCAAATGGACCAAATCGGATAAAAACCACGCCTACTTCTCATATAACACAATTCTAAGTTTCATCTGATACTTTCACTTTAAGGTAGATAAATCGAACACCAATTAAGATAGTGGAACAAAGATTTCCACGGATAGTACGTTCAAGCGTTCATGCTATCTAATGCGTAAAAATAGTTGAAATCGGAGACTTTTTCCTTTTAAGCCCCCAGATACCCAATAAATGGACCTTAGTACCTCTATCTGACTTTTTACCGAAAATATCGGTAAATCTGTAAGATATTGTAATGAAATTGGAGGATTATCTTTACATGGTAATAGTATACTCGGGTATGAAAAATGGTGAAAAATCGGATGAATACTACCCCTAGCCTCCATATACCTAATAGACGGATTTTCAAAGTTCCGGTAGACTTTATACCACATATAACGGTAAATCTGTAAGATATCGTAATGAAATTGGAGTATTATCTTTAAATGATAATAATGTGCTCTGGTGTCAAAAATAGGGAAAATTGGGTAAGCACTTCACATAGCCCCCATATACTTAACATAAGGATTTTCAACCTTCCTGTAGACTTTATACCAAATATGAAGGTCAATATATGATTCATCTCTTTGAAATTCCGATAGCGTCTCTTCCTGATAACAGTGTGTCCATGAGTTTAAAATGGATAAAATCGGGGAAGCACTTCCCCTAGCCCCTATGACTTTATACCACATATTACGGTCAAAATGTAAGATATTTTATCAAAATTAAGTGAACGTGTAATACTAGATATACCAGAGTTTCCTGCCGAAAATGTGTGAAATCGGTGAACGAAATATCCCAGCTCCCATATAATATCTATAATGACATTCGTTATTCTAGCAGAGTTTATGCCGTGTATGTCGGTCACTGTGTGACCGTGTGTGTTACTTCATAAAATTGCGTGAAAACATGTTCCCTAATATACTTTAATAATGAAAAGAATTAATGTGATCAGTGCAGATCTTCCTCTATCCCAAAAATGCCGCATATAAGAATTCCCGACTTTTCACCTGACTTTAAACCGTTTATGTTGATCAATGTGTGTGATATTTTAATGAAATTAAGTGGATATGTTTTCTTAAACACAATGTGATTTCGCGCTAAATATGAAAGAGATCGGTCTAGACCATGGTCTAAGCCCCTTATTCCTAATGTTATGATTTGCTTTTCTCTGGTTGACTTTTTCCTCATTTATCTAACATATTCATTAAACCACTTTGGTTGAATTTGTATCACATATATCACTCTTGAGTTAATTTGATAGATTTTAAGATAAATATCTCAGACACGAAGCAAAATATAGCATTGAAAGTACATGAGTCTATGACCTGTAATATAAGTAAATAAGATACCAAATATGATTGCAATCCATTGAAAATTTCGTCGAATAATGAATGTTGAATTCTTCTGCAACATTTTTTAATATAAAGTTGTGCCAGCACCTGAAAGCATATCCCCGCCTCTCATCCATCCAATTTGCGAGAGCATAAATTGTTCAGGTACACCCGGACTTAACTCTTCTCTCTCCTTCCTCTTGTTCTCTCTTGTAGATTCTAAATCTACAGCTCCATGGATTTCTTTTCCCAATTGTGGAGATGTTACATAAAACTCCTTTATTCAAAGAGAATCACACTTAAGACAAAGCCGTTCTTATCTATATCTCTTTACTTCCCTGTTTTCCAACAATTATTATAATTCCATTCTGAAAAGGATTGCTGATCGCTTCTATCTTGGCCCTTGAAAAAGATTTGTATTGAAAAAGAACAGGCAAAGATTATGTTAATTTCGCAATATGTACATTTTAGAATGAATTTCGAAGAGCAAAATTTTTGATTGTGGGTAGAGGGTGGAAGGTAGAGCCCTCGAACCCAAAAATATAATTTTTTTTGGTAATGAAGTATGAAACCAGCATAAATAAGGAAACATATATTTTAATTAGACTGTGATTCTATAATTTTTTTTTATTCACAATATCAATAAATTTTATTACCGTCTTGCTGTACTTTGTCTTACAAGGTTATTGCCAGTGCTGCCAATCACTAGTTAATACTAACCATAGTCCGGCAACGCTTTCATAGCAAGTGTCATTATTTTCGTGTGGAAGTGGGTTTATTTTCATTGCTATCGTACAATCATTATTAAGCCAACGAATTTTTCCGCAAAAGTAACAACTTGTTTAGCGTGTAAATATTTTCACATTGTGCTTTAATCAATAAGTGCGCTTTTGGTAAGTTTAAAACTCAATAGGGGAATTTATTTTAAATAAGTATAGGTATTAAGGCAGTATTAAGGCAGTACAAGGCGTTTAATAAATACATGGGAAAAGCAAATAAAAGTGGGAGCTGGGTGGAATGTGATTAAAACTTATGACAAACAAAAAAATCTATATCGTTTATAACAATGAACTCCACAACGTGCGTGACATATTTAATATAACAAAAATTGTTAATTATATATCGATTAATGTTGATAGTGGGGCTGATGCGCAAATATTATATGTATGTGTATGTATGTTTACTGCCAAGAAGCCATAAAAGTCTTCGACTATCTTGACAATGAACTCTGCCTGAAAACGAAGAGTCAATGTATGCAGAATGTCTTATTAATGAAGCATATTAGTACGAAATATGATTTCTCATGTTGTATCCTTTTAATTCAGCCTAGGATTTGATATCAATTGTATTAACAATTGAATGAATCATTTACTGAGCTGCGGGCATTTCTATTAGTGGTTTGTGTGGTCGCGCTGTGTAACTTGATTTGTTCTAAATTGCTATATAATCTTAATGCTTCCTAATGCATATTTATATACATACAGCCATTGCAATGTATTTCTGTTATCGCGTCTTTTGTTTGAGCATTCATAAAGTTCTTGCATTGATTTTTTTCTAGCACACATTTCTTACATTGAATTCTAACGCAGTCTTTGTGCGCATAGCGCTTGTGAAACGCAGTGATGTCACGCAACTTAAACAACCCGCCAGTTGGGCCTCGTGATTATGGCGCTACTTCGAGCAGCACAAATGCTATTATGCCAGATGTGAGTTTTTCGGGTTTCAGTCCAACTGAATTCATGTCGTTAAGCGAGGATATTGGACAAAATATCAGTGCTGTCAATTCAAGCTCACGACAGTTGGAGAAAATACTCAAAGTAATAGGTACACGACGGGAACAACAGGCTACACGTAATAAGGTACATAACATACATGCCGAAGCAAATACGCGCATCGATACAATCAGTCGTGATATACAACGATTAACGGCGGTGGTTAGACGTGGTGACAAACAGCAGAAGCTGCAATTGGAGAAGTTGACTAGTGATTTTCGAAATGTTGTGGAGAAATATTCATCCGTGCAGAAACGCATCACGGCGGCTATGCGTCAAAGTATTGAACAGTTGGGACAACAACAGGATGAGCAAGCAGAGGCAGAGCGTGCGGAATTTCTACAGCAGCAGGCACAAATAACAGCTGGGCTACAATTCGAACAAGATATGCTGGTGGACCGCGAACGTCAGCTGCGACAGATTGAAGCTGACGTGCTGGATGTGAATGCGATAATGCGCCGCGTTTACGATATTGTACAAACACAGGGTGAACAAGTTGGTAAGTGATTGTAATGATTTTATAATTTATACTTTTATTGTATGATTTATTTTAATATATTTCCAACTTTTGCAGAAAATATCGAAAATAGCGTTGAAAACGCTGCCACGGAAGTAGAATTGGGACGTGAGGAATTAGCTAAGGCCTCACAGTATCGCCGTAGCTATCGTCGCAAAATTCTAATACTTTTAGCAATCGCTGTGATAATAGGATTAATTGTGACGGGCATTATTGTAGCAAAACTAACTAGTTAATTTGTTATTCTTATTATATGTATGTACGTGTTTATATGTTTAGATGATTACAACTAAATAGTATGTAATTGAAATTTAGTCTCAAAGAACTACTTAATGGCGAACAAAGTGGGCCAACACGCACACAATTACGACTATACGTTTCTTCAGAAGACATGTGGTTATCTAATGTTTTATATTAATATGAATGTATGTTTAGTAGTGTTGATAATAACGTATAAAGATTTAAGAAACCATATGAAAATCAAATGCTACAAATGAATGAAATACATGTTTAACCAATAAATATAATACATATTCGCTTAAAATATTTTGCTTAACTAATGGTTCGTCATTCATTTAGTTAATGAGCTGTTGAGGTAAATGTAAAACCACTTTATCGAAAAGTTATTCTCGAACGTATATAAACCGATTGGGAATCCAGCAGAATTGCTTCGGGGCAATAAATGAAAGTTTTTCCAGTGGCACAAACTTCTATACTGAAGTCAATCGTTTTGAATAAAATTTATTAATGTTTATAAATAGCAATATTAACAGTACCTTTATACATTTTTATTACAGATATATTTGAAATATTTCTTTTAGCGCCGAAAAGTATGCCCCACCCTTTGGTTTGAAGTTATAGAATGGCAGCACTGACAATTAACAACAGCTGATTTTGACACCAGCTCTAAACAACGTGCTATATCAACATAATTATTTTCAAACATAAACAGTAATGCTGAGATTTTTATAAATATAAAATGGTGCAAGGAAAGTTTAAAAAAGTCAAGTTACCAGCCAGCGTGGAAAAGAAACAAAAGCAAAAAAACGCGAAGCCATTTACAAGAAGATCCAGTGAGTATTTCTCTAAAATGTTAAATTGGGCTATTCTGAAAGTGCTGAACCACAAATTGGCAGACAAGCGTGCATGAGAAATAAAAAAAATATTTTCCTTATAATTATTGTACATTTATTTAAAACCACTTTTTTTTTCAGATGCCCCCATACAGCCAAAAAAGGGCAAATTCAATGAACAGCAGAAAATAAAAAATGCCATTTCAAAAACTGTAAACAAATCGGTTGAAAATGAATTGCGTTCTCGTGCTGTTGATGGTCAAATAAAACTAAGCAGAGCACAGGAAGCAGTGGCAAAACATCATCAGGCGAAAGCTGCCACGGAGGCGGGACCATCTACCTCAGTGGCGTAGTAAATGTGGCATTTAGATTTTTTCTATTATATAGTTAATGAATATCATTTGAACTATACTAGTGTAAGCTATTCTAGCTTATTGAAATGGAAAATTAAATTTTATAAACGCTGTCCGATGAACCCATATAACATACTTATACATATGTACATATAGATTTATGTGCAAATATGGGTTTTTAAAAATGAGGTTTGGAAGTTTGTGCGATTGATTTAGTTTTTGACGTTAATAAAAAAGTATGAAAAACATGAATAATAACTATTTGAACATTTTTTGAAATGTTGCGTAGTGGATTTACTACTCCATAGAAAAGGTCCGACCTAAGCACTCAGTAGGAGATATCTTGCATTGTTATGAAATTATTAATTATAGTCTAGTGTTTAACCAGAGCACTGAGAGAGAGATAAATTCTTCGTCGGTCATCGGTTAAGTTTTATCTAACCAGGTAGCTGCAAACCATTCCCCGTTCGTTCTATATATACCAGACAATTTGACATTCTGTTATTGACAACATATACACTTAAGTTAGGTATCGGAACTTATTCCCTTGCTGAACGGGGTTAAAAAAAAGAGATACACGTACCGCCGAAGCACTTTGAACCTATCACGAATTTATTTATCGGTAAATATCGATCCTAGCAAATTCGCACGGTTCATAGAAGGTATGACATGCAAAGTTTTGAACTACAGTGTTGCAAGAGCTGGGCAGTGAAGGAGAAAGTTTCGAGGTGTTTCTACTTCACCTTTCCTCACAACTCAGACAATTGGGGTTCGTTAAATTCTTTTGCTTCATCCAAAGGTTACTGTCTGGTTAAAACCTCCTACAACTGCGACAAGATGAATTTTGCTGAGCGCAAGTAGTTCATTTGATCTCCAGCGGTCTACTCTGAGCCAGAGATCCCGAAGGATCACCGGCATTACAGTCTCCAGAGATTTCGCTAGTGCATGACATCCATATACTTACATTCCACCATAATAACAAAAGATTACCATCCCCATTACCCATATTTTTGTAGATTATCACATGATTATGACAAGTAGATTATGACTAGGTAGAACGTCAACCATCCTCCAACACCAATGCTTACATCCCACTAGTTACCTGTTGCCAAGCTGTAAAGCTGCCTGTTAACATTTCATCATTAACAGAATGCTCTGAATTGCGTGTATAAAGCAAATTTAGGCAGGCGTCCCTTCTATGATGCAACCAAAGCCGACCTTCCTTTTCCCAAGGTTATAAACGCTGTCAATTTGGGGTTCGGTGTGAAGCGGCGAGCTTCGCTGACAATCGTGACCACATGAGCGAGTTCTGATGACGACAAGACTTTAATTATGAGATCTGGTGTCATTAACAACCATAAGTGGATCCAACCGCTGGAATCTATTCATAGAAGTTTTAGTGGCAATTCAAACTGCATAGGTGCCCTAACCTTTCGGATAATATATAATTTTTATGCTCGTTTTGAGAGAATTAAGTATATGGAGAGATAAGCATCACAGGAAACTTCTTATTAATCTGTACTCATCCTCTGTTCAAGGTCAACATTAAACCCGAGTTGGAGTAATCATTATCCAACGATATGGAGTGGAAAGCCTGCAGATCTGCGAGTTTGTCGATTTTCTTTGACTTCTGCGAAATACTTGCACGTCGGGATCCCAGCTCGGAGCATTTTGGTCTCTTATCTAGACAATTATTACTGTTAATTATAGGAGTGTCACAGATAACATCCGTTTAACTTCTTCCTAACGATGAGGACTTCATTTAGCGCGAAGAGACACCTCGAATCAATCGAATGAAGAGATTAAGAACACATAGAGGATCTGTTAACGCGTGATACATATTTGGGGGAGTTAAAGTTCTACATCATGAGAACAACGCAATCGCGCTGAATATTCACTCTGCACAAGCGACGCAACAGCGTTGTCCTGATCGGATAATTTTTTTAAAAAATTACATCAAAGTTATATGGAAATGGTAAATCGAGGTACGTAATACCGACATACCTACCATATTTCACAAAAATATAGGTGTCTTGATATTATTGCTTGACGCTTGCTGCGTAACAAAAAGTGTCGAAGTCAACGGGAGTTGGAGACTCCCATACCTTATCGGTTACTTGAACCCCTCAGGTGTGATTGCTGCCACGAATTAAGGAAGTACTAAAAATTCCTCGCACAAACAAACGCAAAAATCAGTAAATATTATTTCATATGTGCTTTTTATGTGCATAAAAAGATGCTGCCGTATCAAAGTACCTCACTCAACCACCTGCCGAGTGTAGGTTCCACGCACACCCGTTGCACCTACGCCGTAGCTGCTGCCGAAGCTGCCATAAGCGTTGCGACAAGCAGTAAACAATTCCTCATCTCACTTCCGTTTCGGTTGGCAACTGAATCTGAGTCCAAACTTCGCGCCACTGCGTCATATGTGGCATCATGTATGTACATATTTATCGGTAGTCGAATGCTCCGTGGTGTTTATTTTCAGATTTCGGCATTATTTCAGATAATTGCAGGAATAGTTTCGCAACAAACTTGCTCCTTTGCACGCTGATACGCCGAGCAAATGCTTGCTGGCAAACACGAAAAAGTTGGTCAAAGTAACTGCTCGATAACGGAAGCGGGCGTGGGAGGGGTTGCGGCAAGCGAAAGTTGTCGTTTTGTCATTGCTTTTGTTCGGCAACTTGCTGGCTCCCAGCTGCCATGCGACACCGACCTAACTCGACTCGATTCGACTCGTCTGCACTCAACTCAATGGGAAATCTTGCAGAATTGATAAGTAATATGCGCGCACTTTCCAAATTTATTCATTGGTTATGGCGGTCGGAATGCGAAATGCGCAAAATTCGGCACAAACACGAAGTTGGTAGTCGGTATGGCGGAGGTGCGCCGCTAGAGTCCCACATATCTCGCCCACAATTCGTGTTTATGCATATACCCGAGTGAATATTTTACGTTGCGTTTTCGTTTTTCTTAACTTTTTGGATTTGATATTCGTTTAAATCGAATTTGAATTGCTGGCATGGAAAGTTGATTTTGAGTTTACGGTAAAGTCAATATTGACGCTCGGTGGTTGGGAAAATTAAGCGAATAAATGCAATGGCATGATTTATATAAATGAATATTCAAACTTATTGGTTGCGTAACGCAAAAGTTGATTTCGAAATGAATGAGTTTTTGGTTATTTATTTCAGTATAGAGAAGAACAAATTCGTTAAAGTTAATATTTTTGGTATTAAAAATTAAAAATAAACTAAACTTAACCAAACTTGGTGAATCGAAAGAATTTAAAACGATGGACAGTAAACAAATGGCTTTTTCTCTAAGTGTTTTAAGATTTTTGTGAAGTTATCGGTAATAATTTTAACTAACATCAAAAATAATTTGTACGTTGGTTAAGTTATACGTTGTTTATTAGCTCTCAGGGACGACAAGAAGAAGAATAAAAAGAATAACCAAAATTCTGGTAAAATGGTAATTAATTTCTTAAAATAGTCTTATTTCAGAGAGAATGTACTACACAACAATTAAACGGTGAGGCCAAGTACCCATCGGACCGCCCTCCTATGTAGATATATATGGGAGAGAGTCTTGGGTTATAGATCTGTTTTTGAACAGTGTATTTGTATACAATTATCATCACTTTGTTTTTTCTATTCTCATTAATTTCTACAAACATATGTATATTTTCTTCGAAAAGCAGTAAAAGTTGCGGTTTGTGAATTGATAAACGCACGACGGCGCTTCCAGCAATAACCGACCAAATGAAAAAAAATAAAGTTAATCAATAGCTTTGATACTTTTGTTATTGCTAGGGATGGCCATTGCCTTTTAAATAACTACTGACCGCAGACTCTGATTATTATGTTTATTCATAATAGGCTATCCCTTTACCGCCGACCATTTTATTGATTCGGAAACCGAAAATAATGCGATAACAGTTCCGAATGAAAATCAAGAGGGAAATATTCCTCGATCTTATAAAAGACGGAGCAGTGCTCAAAAAGAAGCGTTTGAAAGTTTTCGGGATCGCCCTAGTATATATGTAGATACATATTATTATTCATATATAATCTGTATATTTCAAATAATAAAATAATTTATATTGCATTGCTTGAAACTTGTCTATTAAGTTTAAAATAGTTTTTAAAACCAAGTCAATGACATCAGATCTTAGATATATATTCATATTTTAATACCCGACATAAAAAATTTAAATCTGGGACTATTAGACTATATTCCACTAGTTTGAACATTAAACAGACCCACCAACCAAATGACCGACTCATCTATATCGATTCATTTAACATTCATCCGTATAGCACACTTCTACACGAATTTTCTAATGATGGTTAGATATGTAAATTTGAAAGAGAAAAAAGGCAAGTACCGGGGTTGTCACCAGTTGATCTACTCTATAACCAGTTTTCCTAGCCACTCCGGAGATCTCGGGAGTAAAATCTGGCAAGTGAGGTATCTTTTGAAAGTAAAATTTTTCGAAATTTAAAACAATAGATAAGGTACTCAAGTAACAGTATATATATATATATATGAAAATTTTTGGCGCTCTTGTATTTTCGACGAAATCAAATCAAAGAGTCTTACTTTTGAGAGTAAAAATTTTCGAAAATTTAAATAGTAAATATATAGGGTACATAGGATGCAGCATCGGTATATGAAAATCTTTTTGTATGACAAAGTCGAGCCTTATACATAGTTTTTTAGAAACTTTAATTTTGGGCGTTTTCGTTTCCAAAATTTCGTCGATTTTTGTAGTAAAAAGATTCTTCTAACCTAACATAATATCTCTATCTTCCGAACGTAATCACTTTATATATAGTATATTTCATCAAAGTATCCGAATATGGGTGTATATTCTCGTATAGCAACACATATGCTGATCAGACGTTGTAGGCATAGATAAATATATATTTATTGTAGTTATTATAAACAAGGGAAAATCACGCGAACACGTTGTTTTGTGTATTATATATTGACCTAGGCAGCGGAGCCGTCTTGCTGCAGATAATACGTAATGCATTCGTCTACCAGTCGTTGACTCATAACGAAAGGGGAAATCTGAAATCTGAAAGCATGAAGTAAAAGTTTTTCTAATAAAGCAAAGTTTGGTTGGTAATATCGAAGTGTCGAAAAAATCGAAATTAGAAAGCATTCTCATAAAATAAGAGGGGAATCTCAGATATAGCATAATCTATCATGCTGGTACGCTTTGCCTAAGAGTAGGATCTTTAGTGGGTCAGTGCGAACAATGGGATGTTTAGTGGGATCGTCAGGCCATGAAGAGTGGCGAATCGAACAAGCGACTCATATAAACGCAATAGATTATAATTTAATTTGCGTATAATTTTGTTGCTGCTCTTATATGTAAACTTTTTGACAAAGGAGCAGACAAGTGATAAATTACATAAATTACATTACATTACATAATTACATAAATTTACACTTTAATAAATGAATATCAGTTCTAAAATACAATGCAACGTATTAATGATAATGTAAACAATTAAATTGTTATCAATTTATTGGACGGAGCCGATTATTCAGAAGAAATCGAAAATTTCATGCATTCGCTTGCACATATTTTTTACACTATTATACTTAAACGGTTTATTCAAAGTTCTTCAATTTGCGAAACATTCCGTAGAGACTTGGTCAACCATCAGATTGGAACCAACCAGATTGGAAAATTTGTACATTTGACACATTTGGAGTTCCAGGAGGAACGTAAAAAGCCCTGGCAAGTACTGACAAACCGGATAAAAGATGCCAGTTGTCCGTTCATAAACAGGAGGTGGATTTCGACTGTACCATCTCCAGTAGATCTAGTAGATTACGACACTATCCTTCTAGTAGAACGCAATATTACTCAGCTATGGGGGTTGATCTACATTCCTTAGCATGAAAAGATTGGTGGTGGGAATTGCGAGGTAGTAATATTCTCAATAGTATTATGTGGAACGATCTGTAGACTCAGTTTGAAGGGTTTTAACATGAAGGTCCTCATATCACTGTTTGGAGCAATTTTTTTTTCCAAATCCCGAAGACGTCTAGTTTAAACTAGAAAGCTCGGCGCTTGACTTCAGTGATCTCTATAAATGGGAAGAGGAAAATGCTTTAAAGAGACAGTCCCCTCCTTGTCTATTATGTCGACTGCTCTGTATACCATTCTAACTTGACGGATGGTAGGCAGCCTTTGTGGTGAAATTTAACTATATTCTGTTCGATTGCTAGGAAATCTTACTAGCGTTATATAAAAATGTAGACAATGAAGTTGCTATACCTGGAAATATGTATGTGTTGACTAAGTAATTGAGAGTAAGGGTTGTTTAGGTGATTAGGAATCTGCTCAATATGAGCGTAGCGGAAGGGCTGTCGATTTTTAAGCTTCTCGACACATACTACAAGACAGCAACAATAATAAGATCGTTTCTATGAAAATCGGATCTAAATAATCGGAACGGATCGGAATATTTACATTTTTAGTTCTTAGTTGTTATCATCTTGCCAGATTTGTAGCATACTGTAATAAGTGTGATACCCCTCTCCGAATACTTGTATTATACTGATGACAATTTTGCTTTTCTGTAAATAATTTTACAGATTGTTTTCTTTTTCTTTCTTCATTCTCCCTGCAAAAAGTTGTAAGAGTAATTTTTAAACAGAGTACATCCGGATTATTCTCTATAGGGTACAATTGGGAATGAAATAATCTCCAACACAAATTATATCTTTAGGATACAAATAGTCCCAAACGAATATCTTTAGGTATAGTTGGATTAGTTCAATATTTTTGTAATTTTCCCTTCAGTGCTTTCATATACAAGAAATTAAAATTTTTTACGATTTTTTACTATTAGTCTCTTTTGGTAGGCTTTCGGGTTACTCATTTCATAGGATATGCTCAAACAGAAGGGAAAAATTCGCGCCACATAAAATGATCAAAAATACCATTAGTCATATGTTTCTTTGCGACTAATCGTGAATTTATTTCGGACTTGTTGTGTTTTTTGCAGGGCTGTTACAGATCCATTCTCTCAACTCAACAACACTGTATACAAAGGTATGTCTGTATGTGTCTATAAATAGCATATAAAAGCTCTGCGAACTCGAAAATATTCACAGTAACGATTTGTGATCCCTGCGAGTCTAAAGCAAAGTGTTTAACAATGAAGTATTTTGTAGGCTCACTTTTGTTGATATTGTTGTTGGGTGTGAATGCCTATGACTTCGATGATAGTGTTTTCAGTGAGTTGATGAATGTAAATTTGTATAATTATTTCAGTGGAAACTAATGTTATCGCTTTCGTTGACACTTTAGATGAATATCTTTTCAAGGAGCTGCAGTCTCATTACGAAGAAGACCAAGTGTATCCACATAGAGCACGTCGCGAGGCCACGGATGCCGCAGATGCCAAAGAGTGTTCTAAGCGTAACTGGAAGAAGGATATGCAGTGTTGTAAGGGCGGTAATGTGATCGGTGATCAGTTGGAACTCTTCAAGAGCGTGAAGAAACAATGTATTGCCGATTTGAAGGGCGAACCTGGTGAGAAATTTTTTAATGCTTCCAAAGAAGGGTATAAGTATAAATGTTCTAGCGTAATAGCAGAATAATGCGCGCTATTATACAGTGCTCTGCTTGTAAGACCTTCAATGTGTTTTTAGTGTTTCGAAGATGATTTGATATTAATTGATTTGTCGGCTTCAGAAATTGTCGAGACCCCCTGTACATTAAAAGTAAAGTTTCTATAAGGAATAGAATAAGAAACTCTAAAATTTTTTATGCTATATGTAGAAAGTATCACTTGGAATTAAAACAACAGCACTCTATTATATAATTTGTAGCGTTTAGAATGCCTTCGGTTGAAAATATGGGTCCAAACATTTTCAATTTCACATTTATGATTTTTCCAAGGCCAAAAAAATTTTTTTTTTTATGTAGTAATTTCATATAACATTACGTCATAGACTCGAGTTTAAGGTTTAGCGTTTATGAATAATAGTGTTGCCAGATTTTTCAAAAAGAAATTTCAACCCAATGTTTTTATTTTGTTGAAAAACAGAGTTGTCTCCATAAACACTTAACAAAGTGGTGTTTAAGTTCAGTTTAAAGATTTTTTTGTGAAACTCTGTTTTTTAAGAGTAGTGTTTATTGCTAAACCTCACAATGGCAAATAAACTCGAAGTTGTGATGCAAGCAATTATACTATTAGTAAATATTTCGATTATTAAATCGTTTTATTTTTATTCAACCCACAGCTGATGACGCCTTCGATCCCTTCGACTGTGAGAAGATGCAACAAGTTAAAGAACAAATGATTTGTATAACCGAATGCATAGCTAAAAAGTTCAAAAGTCTCGATGAGAATGGCGAACTGCAACGTGATGCTATTTTGGAGGGATTGCGAGCACAAATCGGTACGGTACAATGGAAGGTCGATGCTATCGAAGGTTATGTGGACAAGTGTCTGGCTGAGGTGAAGGAGAAGCTCGACCAAAAGAAAAAGGCTGGTGAATTGAAGGAGGGGGGCTGCAGTCGTTCGCCATTGGCCTTCCATAGCTGCATGTGGCGTCAGTTTTGGAACGGTTGCCCGGCAGATTTACGTGTCGACTCGCCAAAGTGCAATAAATTGCGCGAACGCGTGGCCAACGGTGATACGCGCTTCTTTGGCAAACACTTCCTCAACAAATACTATCCCAGTCCGCGCGATGAGGAGTAAATCCAATATGTATACTAAAAAATAACTTCTTTTATTTCACAGCAATATTGTTTTATTGAAAAGATATGAATAAAGTTATTTGAGGCAATTAAAAGTGCAGTGAAAACCATTTTTCTCTAATGCATGTATTTTTAGTGGCTTTCTGCAACAACACTCATACAATAACCTCACCTCAATATTCATTGAGTTAGGCATTCAATGTGCTCACTTGCAACAATAAATCCACACCAAAATATTGTTTTTGTGCATAAATTGAAAATCCTTTCAGCCGCATTCATTTCGTTGCACTCTCATTTGCCTATCAAAGGCCACAGCGTTGCATTTTGAGTATCATTGCAGTGAGCTACAATTTGAATATGCATGGAATTTTTGACAGTCAGGCCATCAGCATTGATGCCCTCATTCTATTCGCTCCTGGTCTGCTTGTAAAGGTGATATCCACTATTGCAACAAATTGACTTAACAGCGTCCTTATGATTAAGTGCACACTTTGGTGTTTTTTCTGCCTTTTTTTTTATTGTTTTTGCAGCAGTTGTGCATTTGATGCTGCAGTCGATTAGCAAACAATTTTTTGTTAAAGCTGCCTGCATTTTTGTGAATAAACACGCCACAAAGCGTTAACAAAGCAGCATACAGTGGGATCATATGATGCCGCCTTTGATTAAAAGTTAAAATTTTTATAAATAAGTTTGGTTCTTCTGTAAACAAGTTGCAATAGACGCCAGATAAGCGCTGAAATAATGAATGCAAAGCAAAAAGGCAAATTCGACTACTTTATCGAAAGCGCGAAAGTTGATTAGAAAGCCTAAAAAAGCAGCTAGAAACAATCTGTTCTATATTAAGAATAAGCCCATGAAAAATTATAAGTATATATTATATATCTTCTAACAACCGTAGCCAACTTCACTCCATACCTCGAAATGCTATATTATGCTAAGTTACTTGTTTCTAAATTTTTTTATTAATTAACTTTTCGTCAAAGAATATTCGGAATCGCTTACTTTGTTACGATTTTCCAAATCCAGTATATCAGCAACATGTATTTTGACAAATAAAATGTTGCCAAAGTTGCCAATTGTCTCATGGGATATTTTAACACAGCTCGAATTCTTTTCGCATTCGCTCAAAAATACCTTTCAGGTAACACTCTTTCTGTTTTAGGAAGCCATAGATGTAGATGTCTGGCTTTGCGCAGTACGGCATATATCCATATAAATGTTTTTCCTTTACCTTTCTCCCATATATAACCAGACCTCAAAGTTGAAATACCAAGAAGTATAATAGCTTTAGGCATAAAAATTAGAAACAAGAACTAATTTAACGTCAGTTTTCGGTTGAATACTTTATATCAGAGCTTGAATCCCCCGATCGATAGATAAAAGCCCCATAAAAGCTTATAAAGTTGGATTATGATAAATTTCTTAGATAACTTTTTGCACGTTTATCGTGTTTATATCGAACTCATTCGCTAGGAACAACAATGAAATCGCGGCTAATTTATCTACATGAATGACTTTATACTTAAGTTTAGAGTATTATTATGTTGTTGAGAAGTCCTTCAGCGTCTGTTTATTGGATTTACCATTTACCAGTTTACTAAGCATTTAGAGTTTTCCGCCTGAAGTATTATGTGCGAACGGGCACATAATTTCCAAACAATTTTTCAAGAGTTTCTGCTCAATAGAGCTTCAGGCACTCTGAACTCGTTAAAATAGTCAAGTGCGGTTGGTTCTCTACAGCCAATTCATTATTACACTCTCGCAACATGTTGCAACAGAATATAATGGTTTTGTTTACCTAACGGTTATTTGAAGCACCTAAAACTAATCGCGACAGATACGGAGTTATATATGTATTATATAAATTATCAGGATAATTAAACGAGTTCAATTCTGCGTAACTGTCTACCGTGAGTAAAATTAAGACATCTTGATGAAATCTGGTACTCGTCTCGTTCTTGACACTATAAAAAGGTTGGTATTGCAGATGGGCGTAATTGGACATCTGCCACGCCGACAAAATGCCATTAATCGAAAACAGATAAAGTGCTATAACTAAGCAACAAATTAAGATATAAACGTGTTATTTGGTATGGAGGATCCTAGTAGGGGGGGGGGGGGGGGTTATCTATAGGCAAAAAATTTTGTAAAAGTGGGAATGCCCCCACCCCCCCAATAGGTTTAATATACATATCTCAGAAACCGCTAAGGCTATATCACTCAAACTTGCTCCGATTAAGTTATTCTAGGATCTCCTCGTATACTGAGTGTATACTAAAATGAGCGAAATCGGAAAATAACCACGCCCACCTCCCATACAAAAGTTATGTTGAAAACTACCAAAAGTGTTTTAACTCGCTGAAGGAACACGGCAGAAACATTAAATTTTACGGTGAAGGATACATTGGAATCCATTTAAAAGTTGGACAAGGGGCGTTGCACCCTCCATTTTTCAGTGAAATTCCACATCTCGGAAACCATCCTTATAGTACAGTGCGAAAATTTCTTTACAATGTATAATTCAAGCGTTAATTAAGATATCGGAATAAAACTTAGGAAAAGTAATGACCTGAATGTAGGGCATTTCCCGCTCGAAAATGGTGCAAATGTATTACATTCTTTCAAACCCCCAGATATAGAATATGTGTACCTCAGTGCCCATATCTGACTTTTTGCCGAAAATATCGGTAAATCTGCTATTAATAAAATTCAGAGGAAATCTTTCTCTGGTATTAATGTGATCTTGTGTCAAAAATGGCTGAAATAATACCTATCTTAATCCGTGTATATCGTTCAATATTAAGTGAACGAATAATCCTGTATATACTATAGTTTGGTGGAGAAAATAAGTGAAATTGATATACGAATTCCCTCAGCCCCCCATATACTACATATAATGGTTTTCGTTATTCTATTTGCCATATTATTGCTCAGACAACTAGCCCCAATATATCCAATATAGTGATTTCCGACTTTCTAACTGACTTTAAACCATTTATAGAAGTCAATATGTGTGATATTTGAAAGGAATTAAATATTTTCTTAATCATAATATGGTTTGGCGTTGAAAATGAATGAAATCGGTCAAGACATTGGTTTAAACCCCATACCTCTAATATAACGATTTACGTCCCCTCTTATGGCTGTTGTACCTTCCGACATCTCTCAGCGGGTAAGGGGGTGCAAGTAAGAATTCGCCCGTGGTAAGGTATGCCTGCTGTAAGAGACGACTAAAATCCGTAAATGCACTATGCATTTTTATATAGACATTGCTATAGGCTTAGTCTAGCCAGAAAATGGAGCTATAATAATTCAGTTTGAATTGCGACCAAATAAAGATATTTGAGTTCAACCTACAGAGTCTGACCGGTGACTTAAATGTGGTACCACGAGTAGCAGGAGCCTTTGGAGTTCGTTCTAATCTGCTTAGTGCGGTAGGCCTTTCGGGGAGTTTCGTGATGGTTGTGGTTTAATACCTGAATGCGGGTAGAGCTAACCTTGTGTCAATTTTACGTGGTGTTCCGCTGCAACCCGGTCCCAAATTAAGGCAGAGGTTTGAGATGCCATAGGTCTACACTGCCAATTGGTACCGATAAATGCTTAACTCAGTTGAAAGAGAAACGCGAACAAACAGAGGAGGACACAGAGGAGCAGTCGTCCATTATTGACCTTCTATTGTTCTATAAGGAAACGTTCTCATGTGGGAGGTGTTTCTATGCGAATATTATTTCATCCACTGCCATTAGGAGAAATTTGAAGGCATTATAGAAATAATTTCTTTTATTTCACAGCAATATTATTTTATTGAAAAGATATGAATAAAGTTATTTCAGGCAATTAAAAGTGCAGTAAAAACTATTTTTTTTTACTGCATGTATTTTTAGCAGCACTCATAAAGCAAACTCACCTCAATATTCATTGAGTTAGGCATTCAATGCGCTCAGTTGCAACAATAAATCCACACCAAAATATTGCCCTTGTGCATAAATTGAAAATCCTTTCAGCCGCATTCATTTCGTTGCACTCTCATTTGCCTATCAAAGGCCACAGCGTTGCATTTTGAGTATCATTGCAGTGAGCTACAATTTGAATATGCATGGAATTTTTGACAGTCAGGCCATCAGCATCGATGCCCTCACTCTATTCGCTCCAGGTCCACTTGTAAAGGTGATATCCGCTATTGCAACAAATTGACTTAACAGCGTCCTTATGATTAAGTGCACACTTTGGTGTTTTTTCTGCCTTTTTTTTTATTGTTTTTGCAGCAGTTGTGCATTTGATGCTGCAGTCGATTAGCGAACAATTTTTTGTTAAAGCTTTTGTTTTGGCTGCAAACAAGTCACAAAACCAAGCAAGCCAGCGTCAGCAAAACATCGTACAGTGGAATCACATGATGTGGTTCCTATATAAAAATTAATTATTTAAATAAAAAAAAAAATTTTTCTTAAATGTTTTAGAAAAGAATCAGCTGCAAGAAACGAAGTGTTTCAAAGCGAAAATAGTCTCCAAAGGGAATGGGCTCTTGAAAGCTTTTAAGGGTATTTTGAGTACATTCAAACAAGCGCAGCGACTTTCCTTCCAACTCGCTAATAAAAGCAAATCAAATTGAATGGAGCATGTCATTTAAACCCTAATGGTAAATTAAATAAAAAATCTACGAGCAACCAAATCTTATTGTCCTTCTGTTAAGTCTAATATCATTGGTGCAGATTGGTCTGCTCGGAAACGATATGAGTGGCTACAAAAGTATGCTGGAATTGCTAAATCTGGCGAGTATACCTCTTTTTAATCGAAATTATTTATTGAATTAATTCGGAGTGTCTCTCATTATGAGAAGGTATACTCCACACTGTCAAATTTAAAACTTTTAATCCTCAAAAGCGTTTATAAAGTTGGATTAGGTTATTTGCCTCTGTTAAATTTTTTACCCAGATAACCTATAAAGCTGATATTTTGTACATGATTTCAAATGAGTTCCATAGAACTATGGAGTGGTCAAGATAACAATAGATAGAGACTGATAGATAGAGAATATTTCTTTCAATAAATTAAATGACTTTCTGAAGACATGGTCAGCTTGTTCGGCAGATGACACGACAAATAATCGCAAAAGATCATTACAATTTCGCCACATTACTTTTTTTGGAGTTCTTTTGACAAGCAAATACAATGGTTCGTGACGTCATTAATGACAGGGGGGGAATGCCTTGTTTACAAATACTATAGAGGTTTGAAAGCTCGTGTCGTTTATTATTCTTGATGACTCAATCGACTACTCGGCAAACAGTTTAAATAGACGGCTTACTCCTCCAAATTAATGTCTTGTCTCTGAATATTTATTGCTTGAATAGATTCAGTCGGGTAGATACCTATTGATACTTCCACTAGCAACTTCTGTTTCAAATTACAAATAGACTCTGGGAACTTGATATGTACGGAATACAGTTTTTGTCAGTGAAGCTATTACACGACTCCTTCTCCCATCGAAACATAGTAAGAGGTGTTTTATTTTGGAATATTTAGAAAAAACAGGAGTCCTTTATTTAATATTATGTTATATTATATTATATTATATTATTATATGTGGCAACTATCTTTAGTTTACTGGTATACGTGTATAAACTAATAGAAAGCACATAACCTAGTCATTGTGTTTAACATATCTCTTTTTAAATTACGATTTAACCACCAAAATTTTGCTAATGGTTCACTGTGCAGTGATTCAATCAGCGATCAAATAGCAAAACGCCAAATGCTAATGGCTTCACACTTTTATATGCAAATGTCTGCTACACCGCGCTTGCATTTCAAAGCACTTTCAGGGCATTATTTTTTATTGCCCGAATTTTAAAGTATTCTCTGATTATCTGATGTTTTTGAGTATTTTTTCTTTATTTTTTGGTTCCCGAATCAAAAAAAAAATGGTTTATTGAATATTTATGCTTTGTAATTTAATTTTATATTTTTATGTTTATGCTTGAACTGTGCTTAACTACTCCTACATACGTATGTACATATATGTAGCTTTTAATTTAATACCTTGTAAAAAGCAAAATTTTATGGAAAATAATAGATATTTATGTATCTCCACAAATTTGCATGTAAAAATTAATTATGGATATTGCGCGAAGCTCAATGGGAGTAAGCTACTTATACCGTTATGTTGAAATATATTAAAAAGGGGGACCGGGGTGCTCTCCCTCATTAAAAAGAATTGCAATGAATCAGCTGAAAATTGGTAGAATTGACATTGACAATTAATAAAGAGAACAGAAACGAGGCGCGGAACTTTGAAGAGCATTCAAGAAACAGTTCGTATGAAGTCGGGATGTCAGCTAAAGTTTACCATAAAAGTGTTTCCAGTGTGGTCATTCTAGCTAATATAATAACTTGTTTTAGGATATCTTATGTATTATTCGAATATCTACTTTAAAATCATCGTTTGGAGCTTATTGGAAGATATTTACCAATTATATTAATTTCAGATACCAAATAGCGCTATATTTCGTTAAACATTATTAGGTAAGCCAAATAAACGAAGCCAAATATACGGAGCCAAATATACGAAGAATGGTCGGAAACCATCACAGGGAGTTATCTTATATTTTACCTATTGAAAGGTATGATTAAGGTATTTTTTACGGTACCAAATGGAAGGTATGGGCCGATTTCTTCCATTCTTTATATCATAAGGTAATAAGGCCTTGAAAAGTCACAAAGAAACTCATGTTGTTATATTATACTAAGTATGCTTTTGCTTAGGCCCTTAAAATTTTGATTTCTATCAATCTTATGTTTAAGTTTCTTGGCTATAATTATGTATTTTAGGCAAAGATAGCTGTTGAAATTTAGAGAAAGCTGTCTTTCTGTCTCTATCAGCTAAAGTCTCAGACATCCATACAAATAAGTCTATTTTATTTACTTTTTATGTTCGGCAAAGTCGCTTTAGGCAATGAAAGCGCATTCTACTGATATGAAAAGCTTTCTCATAAAACCTATCAACTCCTTACGAAGGCGCTCTAAACTGGTTTATTTATGCTCTAAACTTTTTATTAATATCCTTTGTAAACTCAGGGTGCCTTAAACTTTACAATGAGAACAGTTTGACAGTTGTTCTTAAACATAAAACCTTAAACTCGTCTTTACGGAGTAACGTGAACGTACTATAATTAGTACCGTTATTGACTTTAATGAATATTAATATATATTTCTGGGCTTAAGTGATGTCTATCCCAAACTCTTATAATTAGCATGACTGCAGCATGTACCGGAAAGATCTTGCTAACTAGGCCACATCTATAATCTTACTGCTCTTGAGTGTATGTGCGAATAATCCATCCTATGCTGTCATATCAATTAAAGCTTACAACCAACCCAGCCGAATAGCCAACACTTATGCTGTGGTACAACTGCAATTTTTATCGCTTTCAATTAAAATGCTATTCCAAACGACACTTAACTGCCTGAATGCTATCATTGAATGTCCTTCGCACGCATTCCACGAACAATTACAACAAGAATTTCAAATTAATTACAATTGCATGTTGCAGCAACTGATGAACGCCGCACCGTCTCTACCATCAACTTTTAGTCATTGCAAAATCCATCGGCCGAAAAGCGAGCAATAGCAGAGAACGTAAGTAAGTGGGAGAGAAGAATATGTAGAACTAGAAAATGGTTTGCAGAGGAAAACTACAAATCGTGCTTGTCAATATTTGATTAACTACAACGACTACAAGAACTAATCGAACCGAAAGACCTTGTACAAATTGACTATATTGTGGAAGCCACATATGCATATGCATAAGTGTGTGTGTATGCCTTAAATGCACAAAGAACATTTACACTTTCAACGAGGGTATTTCTATGGAAAATCGCCAGCGCATGGCCATTGCTCGTTGCCTGTAATTCTTGGTCCCAGGAAGATTCGTCATGGACGGAGGCGGAACGTTACCTTTTGCAGAGCGACCTTGTATGGTGTTGGTCAAGCATGACATCAGACAAATGTGCACAAATGTGTGAATCGGAGGCGCATATATACACATATATATTCATACCTACATACACATACATATACACACACACGCATAAAAACCCATAGTTAGAAAAGAAAATTGCTTTAGTATTGGCAAGGCTTGCGCAATAGTTTATCATACTCACACAGTTACAACCTGACAATGCACACACATCCATATATATGGGAAGGACAAAAGGTGGAAAGGTGCGCAATTAGTCCAACGCCCAACGTTATTGTAACACTTTGTAATTGCTCCACAAAACGTCTGGTAATTTTTCTTTAACGAACCTTAAATCGTTTTCGCATAGAGTACAACGTTTGTATTAGCCGTTAGTTGGACACGAGATATATGCGAACACACACACAAATATACGCAAGCGCTCTCTTTTATGCACGCTCGCACTGCTTAATTCTCGGCGCCTTTGTGCCTGGTGGTCGTTGTGCCATTGTAACGGATACAAAAAGACGAAGACTGTGTCCAACATAAATTATAACAACAATACAAATATCGAGGAAACCATTAAGCAACAAAGACGAAGTCGTCCACATTGAACCACAAAGCGTATTATACTCATCTTCTTTTCATCCCAAAAATTTATGTTGACTTTTGCACATTGTAGCGCCTTTGTCGCAGACTAACCCGAGTTATAGTGATCTATATGTTTGATTGTGGCAAAAACACCTGGATTTGGCGTGGCTTCTTTAAGATGTCACCGCTTTTGGGCGCACTGGTTGATGGATGGTTCGTAGGTAATACATTTTTCATTAAATTCCTACAAGAAATCAATTTGAAAACGCCCCTTTTCAGAAATACCTTAAAATACTTTGGTGACTCTTTTATTGAGAGGGATCCATGAGAGAACACTGTAATTTTTGCATTGTTGGAGAGACGACATATTCTGCAGACAAATAGTTGCTTTTGCACAAGTTTTATCTTTATTTAATCACTTAAGCCGAGTGCCAGTTAAGTCAGTGCCGAGTTTAAGCAGTTCCAAAAAAATATTTTAAGGTCCGCAACCCCTAATCAATTAGTGAAATATTTAAGTAGATAAAAGAATTATTTGCACCTGTAACATTTGCTTCCTCCCACATTTAGAGTATTCTCTTTTCATAACGATCCAATTAAAGAAGCTACGTATGTATGTAGGTATTTTGATATGATTACTTTTGAACAGCACTTAACCTAACTTTACTTGATACAATTAGTGCAAATGTTGGGTTATTTGCAAAGTCTTGTAAGTATTATGTTTCCTTACCATGTCAATAGGTTAGATGACAAAGCAAACTTACTTTTTAGCAATGTAATGAAATAAGCAAATGAAAACGAAGAGTTGACCAAGATTTCATTAAAAAGCGATGATATGAAAATCGTTACTGGTTATACCCGACAGTTCTTCGGGGGAATGTATAAAAGTCTGACCAAGTGTGTAAAGTCAAGTCTGTTGATAGTATTACTACTCAGTTTCCTCCGAATACATTTTACAGTATGACAACAACATTAAACCTTGGATATTTAAGGTAAAATTTTTCAAAACTAGAAAAAAATTTAGATCCGTTCGGTTTGTTGAGGACCTTTTCTTTCTAGACTAGCTTAGCGGTACTGTCGTTAAACATCATTCAGTATTTTATAGATAATTCGAAATTGCACACTTATCCATATCGGTAGGCGATATGTCGTTAGTGAAAACCCCCTTTATGAGTTGGACGTCATACTCATAATACAATAAAGTTAAAAGTAGATATTAATAGAACCTGCCCCTAGGGTATTACACGGGAGTTAATTCCAATCACCTTGAAGTGGTGTTTCTTACTGACTTATGCTATTGTCTCAACAAATGCACATACTCTTGCAGGACACTGACACTAAACCGACTGCTACATTTTGGATTAGATATTCGGTTGCTAAAAAGCCGTTACAAACACAAAGGTTTTAGTTAATGAACTACCTAAAATCAACTCGCTTACGCCCTTAATAATTAACAGGCTTAATATTTTACCAAAAACCATCGAAATTGATTAGAAAATTTCTGCTTCATAACTTACCATATAAATTTCCAGAAACACGAAGTCATTAGTTGGGAATATCTTAACATTTACGAGATTCAGTTTAGAAACGCGGTCCACTTAAAAATCTTTGATATACATATACGTATACTTTTCAACACCTTACTCGTATAATTGAAGAGGGTCAGGAAGTTGAAGTTTCCATATACATAAAATTTATATTTGGCAATGGAATAATATTTATAAACACCTCGAAAAAATTATTTCTGAATAATAGTTCTAAAATATTGTGGTTCTATTCACTGAAAGCGAATATTTAACCACAGAATTTTATGACTTTATTATGATAGTTTATATCATCGGTAGTTGCCGGAAGTATTGGCGACAAACACTTTTTTGAGTCTCGATAGTGTCAACAGATATTTTTGACTGCGATAAAAAGGTGATAATTATTTGCAGTTCGTTTGTCATTCAAATTTAGTATATCTAACGTATTTTTAGAATATATATTTTAAATAAAGATTAGCCAAAGTATCGATAATCTCTCAAGTCAAATACTATCTATGGTTTATAGTCACCGTTATTTACACCGATTTATGATAATGATGTACCAACGATATTATCCACTTGCTTTATGCACCATGCTTTACACTCAACAGATATAAAACCCTATAAATAACAACAATGCCTATTTTTCACTTCACCTACACTTTCTAAATTTCATTTATAATAAAACATATTAAAAATAATATAAAAATAACAAACTTTTTTTGAGCACCTATATGCGCATATCCTAGCGCCTTTTCCGAGACTTCCAACCGCATACTGGTGTACTTCAAAAACCTATTATTATTTCCCATTATAATTTCTCCCTTCGCCATACAAACAAATAAGTTTCAAATTTGCAAAGCCTTCAATAAATCATTAAAGGACAAAGCTATTTTTCACCGGAGATTAATAGTTTTCCTTGTGCGAAATGTCTGATTAATGACACGTGCACTTTTGTAGACGATTGGAGCCACCTTTTGCGAGGAAGAAGGCGCAGTGGTAATTTTATTACTGAAAATTAAAATGGTAAATATGTACCTGCTTGAATCGAGAAAGGGAATATGGGCAAATATTTAACAAATGTTGAGTGGAATTATCGAAATTAATCGAAATGTTTTGTTGATAATTTGCAAATATATTACCATTAAATATAAAACCGTAAAAATTATTCGGTCTTACAAATTATTTTGAAACTGATTTGGATTTAAACTTCGAGGCTTACGAATATCAGTGAACCTATAACTCGCATATAATCTATTTTCGCGCTTAAACTTCGACCGTTTTAATAATGGACGTCTCGGCGATATCAATCGATCAGCTCGAAGCTGTGTCGTTTGTGTCTTTTTTTGTGAAATTTCGTTGGGATATATTGTTATGCGAACAAACCATTAACAATTCAGATCTCTAAGGAAAATCTCTGTTAAACTACTATTGAGATTGGGCCGGTCACCAAGATTTTAACGGTCAGAACAATAATAAAGCAACCATTGTTTGGATTGGATCAACTAATCAATCTATTTCTGAAATATTTCATTAGATATTTTATTCTATATTGTCTCTACACTATTTGCTTGGAAGTCGAAAATAGAGTTAAGTTTGTTTTAAGTTACAGATGTTTATTATGGCCGTCTCAATGTTTGTGATAGAAACCTGGACAGAAACAATATTCCTTTCTTCCTTTGTTGAAAAGATTTTAGATGAATCATAATGAAGGGAAAAGTGGGATAATCATTACGATGTTGGCTGAAATGCTCTTGATGGTGGCCATGTACGTCGGATGAGAAAAAAAAACACGGGCTAAAGTATTTGGTTGATTTCAAATTCCTGAAGTTTTAGTTGGTGCGCCCATGTGAACTCGACCAATAACGATCTCACATTTTAGGTTAATATTGTCGGTATTGTCGATATTTGATGGCCAATTATAAAGTTTGAGACATCAAAACGTCTATTGCCGTCTTTGCTGATGGGGAAGCTACAAACTAAATATAATGTGGCTATAAGAACAATAATAGGGTATTTTTTCAATCAGTTACATAAGGAAGCTTGCATGCTTAAAGTTTTCAGTTCAGTAGATAAGCCTTGGCTAAATCTGCTAAAAGTAATAACTGTTTGGTATGTTTCCAAAGACACTTTATTGATACAATGTCAGCTTTTAACAATATCGTAACGCGTTTGACCTAGCTTTTCCTTTTTTTTATGGTATGCGCTTTGATGTATTAAGATTGATGGGTTTTATTAGATAGATTGATAATACATTCCGAATTGAAAACTACGATAGTCTTACTTTTAAATTATATAACGACCGGCGTCGATAGAGTTATAGAAAGTAAATAAAATTAAGAGCTTAAGTTGACGCATATATAATTTTAGTTGAGACATATATACGACATATGTATGCACGTAATTCTGGAACAAACACTTTCTGTATACTGCAGCGAGTTAAATATATTACCTGTTCCGGATTAGAACTTATGTAGATTTGAGTATAATAAATTCTATATATTTTGCTGAGATTCCGTTTATTTGTAACCACCAGGGTTATGCAATAACATTTTGGTTCCTTACAGACCGAGTGGCTTGATGACTTAATCTTTAATATTTAATCTTATCACCACCTTGGTAGGGTTATAGCCGTTATAACGACAACAATCTTACATCTTACGTGCGCTTTATTCACAAGGCTTTTTATTCACAATAATGCATTCTTGCTTTTGGATAGAATATAGCCACCGTGCAAAGGATGTATCTTGGGTGCTGCATATTTTGAACATCGCTCCGAAGGATCGATTTGAAAGACAATCTGGCACTGCTCAAACGCTATAAGAACGAGTTTTGTGAGAAGAAAATCGGTACCCATCATTATACTCCAAGTCCAATCGGCAGGACGTTGAGATCGTAGTTAGGTACATTTTTAGACTAAAGGCACTTGAGCTCATGCATGCATACACATTTTTAAACCTTTCTTGGAATAATTGAAAATTTATCATCCAAGTATGCTTCTTTGTTCAGTTGGATACTAAATCTAAATTAAAAAAATAATATATTTCATGCGAATAATATAAAAATGTCGGCTAAAAATTAATTGTCAAACTAAAATTTTGTTCTATACAGTTATTGTTATATTGTTGTTAGAATATTCTGCTTAAAATCGTTTCGAACAAAGTGAAATTTTTGCGAATATGTCCGTCTCCACGTAAGTGCATATGTATGTATGTGTATGTGTGTGGTACATTCACTTATATGTCCATATGTATGTATGGAAGCATGCATTTAAATCCATTGCGGCTGGTATTTTATTTTCATATGCAAAGTCGAATAAGAGTTATGAATGGGTTGCCTACAAATATATTCATTTTATGGCATTTAATAAATTCAGACAATAGACAAGGCATTTTTTGAATGAAACGGCAAGCATATGGCATCAATAACTGTGTGTATTTATGTGCATTTGTATGTATGTATTTATGTATGTTGTATATATGTAAGTTTATATCAATATTGAAAAGATGCAGTTGTGGCGGTCGGGTTAACAACAACAACAATAACGGAGAATGTGTAAAGCAAACATGTGAATGCATTCACAGATTTATGTTGCAAGTGCACACACACACACACACACACACATACACATACATTTTAGTTTATCAGCTTTTGTTAAACTATTTGCGTGTTTTGTTTGCAAAGATACTCGGTGCAAGTAAACTGGATCCATCCCGTGTTCGGAACAATAGGCACAAATGTAAAGCGTAACCAGCTGCGAGATTTTTGCACACAATGGTCTGCGAGAGGTACACTCGCTCGTAAGCTGGTTAGCTGGCTGGTGTATTGGCCGATTCTTTTTGCTGACTTTTTCCTGACCACTGGACTGGACTGGAGACATATCGTTGGTTGACAGTTTGTGTTTTAACCTGTTTGTTTTTGTTTTATTGTTGGTGTTGGTGGTCCTTTGTCGTTTTGTCGTGCTCGGTGCATCGCAAATACAGTGATGGGCATAAACAAAGAACCTTTCCTTAGACGCTATTTTGGCTTTCGTCTGTCTTTGCCTTGATTACTGTCACGATTTGTCATTGGCATTGGTTGGTTCTACAGATATCCGTCCCTCAAAATCAATATAAGTTTCTTTTTCTCATACGATCTATAATCCAACTGGCAGATTCTCCCACGACACGCTTTACTTCCGTTGGAGGCTTTGCTGTTGCAGAGATTCTTAACTCATCCGCGAATTGTTTATCTCGAACAGAGTTCAGTTTCCTTTTAATTTTTTCAGCGATTTTTTAACGGTGTTAAAAACACAATACAGCTTGCTGGAGGTTCTTGCCAACTCAGACTCGACACCTATGCTCCCTTTTTTTTAACCATCCACACCGTAATTTTGTGTATAAGAGAATCTCCCATTCCAATGCCAATCAGTTGCCTGCTAAGAAGTTGTCTGTCTTAAAATAGTTTCAAAATTTCTCCATTAAACTGCTTGTGACTACTTTCTACAGGAATCAATGGCTTATGCTTTGCTGGTTTTGTTCAAATCCAAGAAGCGTTTTTTAATATTTACAACGACTGACGAAAGAACCGGAGAAAATTAACTACTTCCAAGGAATTCAATCAGTAGGAAAAAATGCGAAGGTTTTGTTAGGGCTTGTGGGGTTTAGGCTGATTCTTTGTAAGCACGATTTTACTCTGCTACAGTTTTCAGACCGATATTGTATACAAGTTACTCCAGCGACTCATGCTGTTCGTCTAAAAATGTGTATGGTTAGGGTCAGTACTATATTCACAAGAAGGGAGTCACGTCACCGAAGGATTATATAGAGTAGATTGGACGAGTGCACACTCGTTAATGTGTCAGAGTGAGATTATGTTGATATTGATAAATAGTTTTTCTATTCCAACAACCGGCTGATAAAATATATATAAGTGTAAAGAAGTATATATTTTTCCGAACTTCGACGCCAATGACTTAGAACTGATTTGTGAAAAGAATTCATTCGTAGGACTTTTACATAATATCCGGTTTCGATAACCACACTGTCGCGAAATCTTATCTTCTTCTTCATGTAAGAACGAATTTTAATATCATCTTATGAGCTTTGATCTAGCATTATGTCGTCGAATATATATATATATATATGAAACAAATAAAATCGATTTGCCGATTTTCAAAATTAATTATATTTTTATTAAACTAGGGAAGCTCTCCTATCAGTCTTTTCTGTCGATGAGAGATTTGAATTTATTTGAAATCATAAGTCTTAATGCCGCTGGAATGGCAAGCCTATGCCTTAGCTCTAAATATGGTTTTCTAATAGGAAGGATTTGCTGTCTAATATATGGGAAAGACTCACGGTTATTACTATAGAACTTTTATAGAAATTTCCATGATTATCTCCTCATATTTCCGGTGAGCCATTTGCTGTCGAAAGTTAGCTAGTACAAGTTTTCAGCCGCTTCCAAACAGTCGAGTTCGGTTATGGAAACCATTTTAATGTTAGAATTACACTCGAGACGTGGAAAATAACTGGACTCGACTATGCACTCTACTCGGCTTTGATTACCGACGCCATTTTGGTCAACAAAGTTGGGCCTCTTTTCAACTGACTCTACTTTGTTGCCTAGCACTGTAAATCTATGCGGCACCTACAGGTAATGTGGCAGACCCCCTTCTGCGACAGCTGTGCAAAAGGCGCTGAATGCAAATCCTTTCAGTATTTTCCAGTTTTTACTTACCATTTCATTTCTATTTCTATTTATTTTCACTTTTTCGATTTGGGATTATTTTTTCTACGCTACGAGTGGACACTTGTTCCATGGATTCCTATCGTAAAATTTTTTGCATTTTCATATAAACAAACATATGTACATGTGCGCATGTGTTCTAAGTGTGGCATCTATTTTTGTGACATTGCTTGTGTTGCGAATTAAATTTGTTGCACTGTCTGCTGCAGCTAACCGAAAACTAACGAATTCGACGAATACAATTTTAATCCTAATGGAACACATAGAACCAGCAGGAGCTTTGTTTTTAGGCAGGAGTTTTGTTGTTGTCGGTTTTTATTTTCATATTTTGCACTTTGTCACTATATGTGGCATGCAACATGTATTTGTATGTAATTGGGAGTGTTTGAGTGCCAACTTCTGTAGATTTATTTCTATGGATGTTTTCTTTGCTGCTGTTTTTGGTTTTCGCTGCAACAACTCATATGCAGCATTTCATGTGTTAACATTTAATTTGAATTTTACGTGGAAGAATTTATCTGCAAGCAGCTTTCAAACTAACCTGCCTGTCGACCCCTCAATCAGCTATCATCACCCAGTAACCGCGCCGAGCTTGTTGCATGCTCTTCAACAGCCACTCTACAGGTGCAACACAAATCAATGTGCATTCTCTTGTGAGTATGTATCGTTGTATGTTCGTTGTTTGCCAAGCTCTCAAACCCTCAAACCCTATAATCGTCAGTCGTTTACGCTTAATTTTCTTTTTATTCGCCACAAAAAGTTACTGCCGCTATACGTTGCATATCCCGCAAGCACTACTTAATGATATATGCACAACTACTATACTATATACTTATAAATATATATACTTGCTTGTTTTTGACTTGCAGCTGGTAAACAGTCGATGAAAACACGCATGCGCAGCTTAATCTCTTCGCCACTGCAATAATTTGGGCAACTTAGTTAGAAATCCGTTGTAGCAGCAGGTGAATTTTCGACATGGATTACCTTTTTATGCGTGCAACAGCGCTTAATTCGTCATATACAACTATACATGTGTATATAACACAGAGCAGCTGTGCCGCAAATTGCACTGAATATGCACTTTTCGTTATCGCGCATTCATTACCTTCACTGCTTCGGCTTAAACCATCTCATTTCATTACGGAATTTTGGCTTTCTTCGGCACTTTTCGAATTTCATTCATAATTTCAATAATTAGTTCATAATTTTTATGCTACTCTAAATGCAGCTGCGCGTTGATAAGTTAATAACTGTATATATTGTAACGGTAATTTATTTGCTTACTTAAACATATTTTCCCATCTTTACGGTCTTATTTAGCTGCATACTGCTGTTTAACGGCATTTCATTGAACTTTTGTTCCGCGAAATTTTTTTTTTTTTATTCTACAGACGACTTTGCTTTTGGAAGAAAATTCCAATGCTTGTCGCAAATCACTTCTTTTTTTTACTTTCGATTTTTCAAAGACTTAAACTAAGCTTTCCACCATTCCATAACCATTCTAGTTTATCTAACTGTCAACGTTTTTGTGATTAATTCTTTAATTTAATGAGCCACCGTTCAATTTCCATTTCCATTTTCACAAAAATAATTATAAATCCTCTCCAGTAATCCAAAAAATCGTTAAAAATCGCCCGCCGGGAACCTCCCTCCAAGTCGCAAACCTCCGAGTTTATGTCTGACGTGAAAAATTTGTTTGTAAATATCATGTTGTAAACATCATGTAAATATCATGCATTCCATATTCCATAAATAGATAGAAAATTTACTCCAATTATTTGGAGAAGATTTGAGCGCTCTAAGAATGGATTTTGGCTAATAGTCAAGAGCATATGCGTAAGGCACCAAGTAAATACTTGTTTCAGACAATTCTGTAAGCTATTACATTGGGCAATAGCTAGATAGAAAAACAACGTGGCCCGCAGTGCGAATTCTAGTCTATTGTGCCCTCTAGCCTGTACAGTACCTTTCTACGCCAAAAGGTTTGGGAATAGGATGAACACAATCAGTTCTATTAAGTCTTTCAGTCTATTATTTCAGTCAACTATTAAGCTGCTCGGAAGCATTGAGTCTTCCAACAGTGGCTCATATGCAATTGTTATTAAGGAAATTTTTCGATTGCGGGTTTAAATTGCAAAAAATTTTTGTCCACCTCACTCGGTTTCGCGATATTTATTTGTTGTAAAAATCCGAAATTCCTTTATAAGTGAAAGTTCTCAAACGATAAGTTCATGTGCAAAGAATTGTGCATTGTGAAGATGTGCATTCCGCAAAGAATTGACTGCCTCTTGAATTTTCTTTTAAAGTAAGGAATGTAGTCATTGTGAGCAATGATTTCAACATCTCAAAGTATTAGCTGACTTTTACCGTCGAAACTTCTCACGTACTTCTGAGTACTTCTCCCACATTTTAAACTGCTTCTTAGGATCTCTTCAACAATGTATGCCATATGATCTTTAGATTTAGAAAAGCTGGAATGTTGGTATATTTGAATTTCACTTAGAGACTTGGAACTTCTGAGGAACTGTAGTAAGGAAGTGTAGGGTAAGTAGATTTCTATAGACAGCATGGACTTCAACTTTGAATAAAAAATTATAAATGTATCAAAATGGAGTAATCTATGGATTAATGTGGTTAGAAAACATAACCTAGAAGTGAGTTTAAACTGATAAGGGATAATTCAAGAAATTCTTATTTCTATTAAAATTGTTGAGAGAAAATACGTTTCTTTTGAAGAATAACAACCTCCTCGGAATTCAACTATCTCTGAAATTCCAGCACTAAACAACAAATTCAAGGTCGAGCTAATCTTAAATTCACATTGCACACACCAATCTCCATAAATATATGTACGTACTGTGTATGTGCAACCATACATCACCGCCTGTGCAAAAACAAACACATCACAGCACCGCTTGTCGCGCACACCTGTAGGAAGTGAGGGCAACAAATGCTCAAATTTCACTACACCATATATCCTTAAGATTCTAAACACTAAAACAGCAGTAGCACCATAGCGTGGCAGCTCCAATTACATTGAGCAAATCGTCGAAAAAGAAACCACAATCGTTAAGCAAACACTGAAGCTGCTTGCAATGCGGGCTTCCTGCATGCGGTGCAAGAAACTGTGTTAATTTTTTAAACCGCAACGATGTCATCTACGCTTTTATTGCTTACCTGCTATTAGCCGGCAGTCAGCGCGTATCATCTAACGTCGCGCTACCTACGCGTCCGCAAAGCAATCGCAAACCCAAAAAACACCAAACCCAAAAACCCATAAATGGAAATGTGAAACCCAACCGAAATGAAGAGAGAATACGCAAAAACAAAAACCCAAAACATTTTGCCTATACATAAATATTAGCGAAGATGCGGCAGCTTCCTGTCAGGCACGCCGCCGCACCTTCATTTAATTGTGCTCACTCGTAAAATCTGCGGTGAGAAACTCGTATGTGTCGCAAGTGAAATCTGCACACTCAACTAACTGGAGTTGTCTAGGATTTAATGCGCGTGTGTGTGATATATAGGCAACGATGGTTGGTCCCCAATAGCATGTTGTCATCACGAATCAACCACAACATATCCTCCCACTTCCGATGACGCTACCGACGCGTTATAATTTCAAATCTAAGCAGCCTTGCTAGGGAGACGATAATTCTCGGTGTGGGCGTTGCTAAAGCGTTTTTGCGATTTCGCATGTTTTGGTTAAAAGGCAAAACGGGAAATACGAGTAATCATCGAAATAATCGACCTAAAGACGCGCATATCTGTTTACTTGCTTATTTAACGGCAGGATGTGCGCCCTTTCTGTTCGTGGTTGTTGGACTGCATGATATTCGAGCGATATATCATTTCTACGGAAAAGTGGATCAAAAAAAAGTACAGTGGCGCGGCATCGAAATAGAGTGTTGACTTCATTATTTTCAGATGCGAAAGTCTAAGATTTACAACAGGCATAATTTACTTTTGAGCGTCTGGATAACATAAGCACAGGAAAACACCTATATTGTTGCTTATTTATTTGTATTCAGACCCAACAGATGAGCGTATAATCATGCATTTCTTTAACCTACTTCTTGTTATTGTTCACTTATAGATATATATAAGTAATATATATATATATATAGATATATATAAGATATATTTCTAGAACCTTTTAAGAATACAGAGCTCCTTGTTGGGAGACGAATGCTTGTGTCCTTTTTCAGCAAGTCGCGTCAAAATAAATTGTCTACAAGAACATTTTTCTTTAGCTTTTGAGCTAAACCTCTAACCTATGAGGCGATACTAACCAGATTTGCACTGGCTCGGGACTAATAACTGTATTAAGAGTTCGTAGAATCTTTTGGAAAATGAATGAAAGAAGGTATTACAGGGGATTTTGAATGGCAAATCTAATGTTAAATTCCCACGCACTCAGCAACTAAGTGCGTTTTTACTCTTTTTGGTTAAGGAGAGCTGAAGCCATTATTTGATATTGATAACTGGTCTCTTTTTATAAAATAAACTTCTTATTAAAATCTACATAGACGAATATTTCATCTACAAGAGCTCTTTGTTTGAAGGTTGACTCGGTGGAAATAATGCTTTCCGTAATACCCTAACATTTTATGCAAGTTCGATTTTCTGAATAATTTATTGAGGTTACAAGTAATTTCTCTTTCGCTGAAAATTGCTTAACTTGGTAGCCAGATCTTAAAGTTTTGTACTGGTACTTCTGGTTAACATCATTTTTCAAGTAACAATATATTCAGAACTAACGGCACAATATGAAAACTTTGGAAGATTTCGTTGTTTTAGCGTTAGGAGAAATTTGTCAAATAGTTTTAATGTATCCTGCCGAGTTGAAAGTCTTTGGTTAGATAAAAATTTTCGGCTGTTTTGGGTAGTTTCTGTTGCAAATGTTATTTGAGAGGTTTATGGCTCGCATTATACTGTTGTCAGAGTCTTGAACTTGTACATATCATGTACGCTTTCGATTCTATAATCTCCTAGTCTTCAAGGAGCTATAACATCTTTGCGGTCATAACAGTTTCAAAACCCCTACATCTAAATATACTATAATTTAAATAAAATAGTATACCAAATACTAGACTTCAAACAAACAGACTCTGACTTTCTTCCAATTTATTGAATCTAAGATTAGAAAACATGTTTCGATCATCAAGGCATACAGACTAAACTAACTCTAGTTTAGTTGGAACAACCCTAAATATCTACCGTCTTATAGCAAATAGTCGGACTGATTCACGTCTTCGCTCCATGTCATTCCTTTCGTCTATTTGAGCGGGTTCTTGTATATATACAATGCTTAGCGTTTGGTAGAGCTTCTCCTCATATTTTAAGTGATCGTATTGATATTATTCAAAGTCAGTGAGTCTTAATAGTTTTTCGTCACCTCGATTTTGTGGAAAGTTTTTCCAAATTAAAACTACATGGAGACGTTTGCCATTGTCTATCCAAACGTGACAACTATTTGAAATCTTATTCCGGAATTTTATATAAACATTGGCTGGGATTTCTTTTCACGACCTTGAGGAGGTTATGACGGATTCAACTTATTCAGCGATGGCGACAGCCGCCAGTAGAAGTGATAAATGTGTTAGTCCGGAAGGCCAAAATAAGATTGCAACAAGTAATCTTTTTGGACTGAGCAGTTTATTGAGAATTAATTTTTTCCACAAATATCAAACAAGGCGATTCCCGGTGAACTCAAGAATGAACTCAAGGTGAACATATGTATGAACCTTTTTGATTTTGTCAGTGAACTCGCTCATATCAATCGAAATTAGTGAAATGCGAAGGCCTTCGACTTTTCACTCGTTTTTTCGAATTACCCTTAACACCTGAAAATTATAACAGTAGCGAAGAAAAACTAACTAAATTAAGTCTATAATGGATATTCGCCTTCCATCACTTTTTATTAATGTCATTTGATGAAAAAAATGGGTAAGTCCACTTTTATAAGTCACTTTTTATGTGTATAAATATTTGTTAGGCGGAAGTAAATCTCACTGACTGACAGAAAAAGTGGTTCACAAAAAAAGAGCCAGCAAACTGTATGATATGAAGGCGGCTGTTAGCTGGTGGCTGGCGTATGCCGGATGTAAAATTCCCACCTGCGTTGCCAATTGTTGTTCCTGCTATGCATTATGTTATTGCTTTGGATTTTGTTGTTGTCGGAAGGTTGGAACAAAAATTCAATAACGGATGTAAATAAACCACAAGAGATCGATTTCTGCTTGCAACAGATGCCGGCAGGATTTTACTGCTTTTTTAATGCGCACCAAGCAAGCAGTGAACCAGCGGGTCAGTGAATCGAGAGGCTAGCTAGCCGTACGACCAGCCTATGGGCCGTGCATAAAAAGGGATAAGCGAAAAAGCGTGCGCCATAGCTGATATGGCACGAAGAGTATATAGTTGCATATATAACATATATATATTTGTTTTTAGTTTACGTGTTGGGCTTCGGATAAAGGTAAACGTATGGGCGGTCAGCTCAGCAACAAACTAAATGATCAGCTGTCCAGCTGTACAAATATTCAATGAATGGTAAAAAATTCATATAAAAATAAGTACGAAGAAAATGTATAAAAAGAAGCTATAAGACAGGTAAGGAAAGACTGCGTTCGAATGCAATCAAATCTTTTATATAATTATATGTTGTATAATTTTGCAATCTATTGCGTGAGAGAATTATTTTATACCAAATTTTTCGTCTAGAGATTACGGGACGGTATTTAGTTTTAAAGCGTTTCATTTTTGCTTGATTATAGACATTCGTCAAATGTTTCAGGTGTCTTCTTTTCATATATCTTCATCTCGCCTAGATATCACTCTTAAAGTTTGATGAATTCAATAAGAGGTCCAACAGGGGTTCCACAGGGTTTACGGTTGTTCCAAAACTATCAGTCTTTTTTTATATTTTAAACTTAGCAAATATTTATTACTTTCCACTTCCACTTGGTCCTTTTAACACATAGTTGGTCTTTCTGTCTTCCTCTCCACTATTACTGATTTTTAATTTACTGAATTATATTCATGACCATAAAACTCGACAATTATTGGTCCATTAATCCTTTGTAGAATCTTCTTAGGAATATTCCAGAAACTGTCCCGTTGTATATTTCAGTTGTCTATGCATCGGACCTATATGTAGAACAGCATACATGATGAGAGAGGAATTTTTATTCGATAATTGCTTTCAGTGCTGAGGTCGTTTCAAAGAATTTCGAACTTGTTTATAACTACGACTTTCTATTTCCTTTTTTTTCTTTCCTTTATTGTTTTAACCAATCTAATTTGAGGAAGGCGTTAGTTCAGCACAGTTGTATAATCAAATGATGGCGATGTCATTTGTTTTTACGATTCATATAATTTTCGCCAAAATGAGATTAGATAAATCGCATGATAGACAGTCAACCCGTTTTAAACCTCGGTTAGTATCAAATGTGTTGGAGAAATTCATTCCAATTCTGACAGATGTGAAGGTGTTGCTCATGGTCAATTTATACAGGTGTTTAAGTTTTGAGCGGACTTTGACAATATTTGACGAATAGTGAATATAAAGCGGTTTGTAGGCTTCCCAGGTCTAAAGTCGCACTGATAAGGTCCCTTCGGTTCATTGATGATGGGATTTAATCTTTATCTTAAAGTGTTCAACCGAACCTTATTGATAATATTTTGCAGGCTGATTCCGCGATAGTTGGCGCAATTTGTGTGATCATTCTTTTTGTTGAATGTATAGTTGAGATGTAAGTTCTAAGTGGCCGACTTCCTTTTATCTGACCATGTGCTGTAAATGAACTAATCTATGCTTTTTATCAGTTCCTCGTCAGCATATTTGAAAAGCTTCACCGGAAAATTTTCAAAAAATTATCGACAACTGCAGTATAGTTGCTCCTCAGTCGCGCTACTATTTCTTCAGAACCATAGAACCATAATTACATAATTAAGTAGTTCTTGAATTTCGGATTTATTGTCAGTTCTGGATGTTCTTCGAGCTGCGGGGCTGCTAACATCATAAAAATCTACCGGAATGAGTTCGAGGATGCCATTATCTATTACAAAGCTGACGTGAATTAACACCAAGAGCAATTACTTTGTTGTCCCTGGGTTTCTTCTCGTGTGAATTTCCGTAGTTGAAGATATACAGCAATAGGCCGCAATCGATCTGTTTCCGAAAATCGCTGAATAACTGAATAGTGTAATGTTTTTAGCATAATATATATAATATTTACCCGATTATCAACAACCGTTACTCTCACCAACTATATTATCCCTGGGCACAAAAATAAAAATATTTCACAACCAACTTGGTGTTACAAGAGAACGAGCTTCGTCCTGCGCGTGTGTGAAACGCCAGTCAACTGCAACTGTTGCACGACAGTGGTGTCCATCTGCAAAACGAAAAAAAAAATTCGATTGTCCTGCAAACAAAAAAAAAAAACAAAAAAATTACGCCACATTTTTCATATTTTACAATAAATCGGTGGAAAAACTTACCAAAAAAATATTACAAGAAAAAGCATTTATAAAAGGATTTACTTTCAATGTGTTTGTGTAAGTAATGCCCCCACTACCAGCATCGCCACCGCCATTACGATTTTCCACATTTTATGGCATATTTACATATGTATTTATTTGGCGTTGCATATGGCCGAGTACATACTCGTGTTTGCGAAAAGTTACATCCTTTTGTTGCCGTCAGCCAACAACTGTACCACAGGTTGCTACAGCAAGCCAGCTTGTGGATAGAGCGGTGGCAAAGTGTGCAATGTTTGCACAGGCTGGATTTTTGTTTTTGTGAGTAAGTTTGAGCTGCGTTTTTTACACAGATTTCGGCAAGCGTATGATACGTGGACTTTTTAAATTGAATCCCGTTAGTTTATTGAATAGTTGTCACCGGATTGAAATATTGTTCATGCAATTTATGAGTTATTCACAGGAGATGAACTTTTGCAACAAAAGCGGACAAATTGTGCAATTGCAAGCATAAATTGTTTTTATAGGTTAAGTACGAATTTGATTGAAAAGCCGAAGCCGAAATTCATGGCTTCAATGAGTGAATTGGAATTTTTTTTTTCAACACGGGACTTTTCACAATAACTAAGAGCTTAATCAAATAATTTGATACTTCAAAATTAATAGCCTGAATATAAAAGACACTCGGAATCGCTTCCAAAGACTATTTGGCAGTATTAAACAGTTAACCCTAAGCATTTTTGGGAATAACCTTATCAAGCTGCCGCGTTTGAGGATCGAAAAAAACTAGGTGTTATTATAAAGAAGTGGATGCATCTTCATACAATAAAGGTGAGTAATATTTTGTGGACCGAATTCTCTAATCATGTGTTAGCTACCTCGGTGATTTTAATCAGCCACCTTCGAGTAGCAACTTAAGGTTGTTAGTCTATTTTGTGAAGGCCGTGAAGAAACGAAAGTAGGCGAACATTTAGCAAGGCATTCATTAGATAGCGGCAGACACCATCATCACGATCTTAGGAATGATTGGGTCAACACAGTACCCTACGGGAAAGTCAGCCGACTGTATTTGTTTTACATCTGATGCTAGAGCTCAGTCGGGTTGTTCGTGTCATGTCGGGCTCAAGAGTATTTCGTTCTCTCTCTTCAACTTTCTCTTTCTCAGTAGTTTATCGGAGGTGTAAATCATTATAAGAGCATAAACAGAATTTAGATGCATATAAAGTTTTTAAGAGCTATAATATAACGCTTGCTTTCAGTAACCGATATAGTTATATAGATGTATAAGCGATATCCCTGCATTTAACTATACTTGGGCATGGAAAGAGTTTTAAAAAAAGGTGAAGGTGACAATCCATATATCATCGTATCCATTAACGTTATTCATTTCATAAATCACCGTGAGGCATATTCCACGCAGATTTGATGGCTTCCTTAAGCGATTGAGTTGATGACATAAGCGATGAGGGTGTCTCTCAAATGAAATGAAAGTACTTTTCGAGGATGTGCACAATATTCGGCTGTGTCGAGCTCGTTGAATTACTACTCAAGCTGTAGGGTCGTGTTCTTTTTCCTCCTCATCGAGATATATAAATACATGCATATGAAGAAGGCCCTTCTGAGTTAAAGTCAAACCTTTTTGTAAACGTTTTCTTTAAAACACTCATCAGCTCCACGTGGGCGGCTTAAATTCTTTAGCATTTCGAAGACTGACCACAGTTCTTTACTACAAATTATTTGCTTCAAACCATGCCCCGTCGAATGAATTTAAGGTATTTTATCATTCACACTCCAATATATGGTTTCGAATCGCAATCGTTCGATTGAGTACAGATACCTCAGCTTTCAAAGTATTCCACGAGGTACCAGCTTGTGGTAGCAAAGGGAAGTAAAGTTCTGTTCTACGCTGAGGAGACTTGGTATTTCGTCAAGTGGTGAATGGGTTCGCTTCCCTTAGTATTTCGACTTTGATCCAACTTGCATAACAGCGCCTTATGTCTTCAGACTTCTGAGGCGCTTAAACTTTGAGCGCTTTATTCAGCTATCATTATTTTAAGAAATTAGGAAGAAGAAATTTTTTTAGGAAAATATTATAATTTTTATGGAGTTGTATGTATTAACATACAGATGTTCAGAAAAAGACTTGTTGGTTACTATAAAAATCAAATTTCTATAGCAAACCAGGAAAACAGCTCATAAATTAAGAGCAGGTGCTCTCCAAAATGCCACAAATACGTTCCCTAAAACCACTTCCTGTACCGCAAACAGATTGCGGTACATTTATACATATATACATTTATTTAAAACGCAATAATTCATTGAGCACAACAAATTGATTTCTAATTAGTTTCAGTTGCCATAGAGCTAATTAACATAGCTCCAACATATTTCGTTTGTAGACTTTATGAATGATTGGAAACATACGAGAGCATACGCCTACATAGAACCGGGCTGCCATATACAGGAGCACACATAACAATCGAGACCGTATGGGAAGCTGGTAGAAAAAAAGGACTACCCGGAATTTGTGCTGTTAACAAGCTGCTATGCGTTGCAATGTGTTGCTATGTAAGTGATTACATATGTGTTAGATATATATATATATATGCTTAGTCGAATGCATAACTTAGTTTATGAGCTCAAGGGCAGGCGTAGTCCATGTGCAAGCAGCAGGTACAGTATTGGATTACATTTCAGCACGTTGGAGCAGCTATGCTATGCTATGGTATGCATAAACATAGTAATCACACACACATCAAGGCTGGCTCTTTCAAGCGGGAAGGTGGACGCCTACTCTAACTTAAGTAGCTACTTAGTTTGTATATCGAAAAAGCAAAGCTGAAGTAACATATGGTATTTGGGACACTGAATATGTGAGCAAGGCACTTGGTGTGGTGATGATGAAGATTTGTGGCACGTATGCTGGCATATGTACGCCGTGGCTAAGAAGATGAAACCTTTGACTACAGTCTCTTGTAATCAGATAGTTTGACTAAAGTGGAGGAGCCAAAGTTGGATGATGCATAAAAAGTGATATAAAAGCCGGCATGGGCGGTTGACATATGCTATATTCAGCTAGTACTAAGTTGTTGATTAACTATCGAATGAGGTGACCAGCTGACATGTGTCAACACCTGATCCTTGCTATTGTGACGTATGGCAGTTGGTCACAACAATGACACGATATTTGTTAACAATGTGGCATAATGCTTCTAAGAAGTGCCACGGATTGTGTGCGTTTGGACTGGGGTGCTGCTTGAGCTTACGAAATCAGATATTCATACTAACTAATTATAGTCGAAGATTTCTAATTTCAATCGATTTTAAAACAAATCAAATTTTCGTACATTAATCACACAACTTCTCGGACACCCTAGTGTCCGCTGTTATTGTAAATGGTAAATGGAGATTTCTTGTATCATCAAACTCACGGAAAGACTTCAGTGAACAACAATATTAATACTAAAATGAATCACGAAAATATATTACGATTATGAGCAAAAATTTGATTTTTGATAAACATTTGACACTCGCGCCATCTGGCGGACAAATTGCATTTTCGCTTTTCTATACCAAAATATATTTTAAATTTGACCTGAGTTGTAACATAAATGTATTTTTGACAAAAATTCGACGCCGGCTCCATTTACCGTTATTTTTTTGCGTTCACTTCTGCCCAACTTTTTTGTGTAATATTTTCGATCATATTGTTATCGATTATGGGGTAAAACTGTAAAATAGTCATGTGTGCTAGGTGCCATCCTAATGTGTACATATGACTATAACATACCATAAATGATAATTTTCTAAAATTACATTACCGCTCGTGAAGGTAAATTTGTAGAAAATAATTTATGATTTGTTTAGTACCACCCTGATGTATGTATGAGACGTCTAACGTTCCACAAATGACAAATTAACCAAGTTTATATTATAAATTAAGCGGGTAAAACTACGAAAAATACTTCATTTGATTCTTTTTAGTGCCACCCTAATTCACACATGTGACATTTAACATTCCACAAATGACAAATTAACTAAAATTACATGTTGCAGCCGAGCATTCAAGCAGAAAAGTACTAATATTCATGTGTAAGTACATTTTAATCGCCCTAAGTTTGTGTTTAATACAGTTACAAGTTGCCGCAAAATGCATATTTGTGCATTAACCACATGTGGCAACATAGGCGCAAACACGCTCATACAATTGCAGCAATGCCATGTCCTTGCAAATGCATTAGCATGGGTATAATGCAATAAATGCTGGTATGCAATCACTCAATTTGAATGCTGCGGCTTCATAATCTTACTACGAAATGTAATTATCGACACAAGCTTTTACCGCCAGCATACACTTCGTCATACTACACACATGCACACACATACCGTCATCCTTTGTCGCATTTCATTTTACAAACGGTTTTGCTGTTTATTATCCAGTCAGTCAGCGTTGTTCCTTGCAATTATTCAATTAGTCGTGCCAACGGGTTGAAAGGATAATTGAGTTTAAATATCTTTTGCAAGCACTGTAAGTGCATGTGTGTGTGTGGATGTGAGTTGTGTGCGTGTGTGCAAATACGCAATTAAATGGCATTTCATAATGAACTTAATCAAATTTTGAATTGATGAAGTGGAATAACTATTGTGCACAGCGCACAGAAACACACAAGTATATATAAATATATGTTTATGTACTTGTTGATATTAATTATGTGCGGGTATATGTATATAATGTAAGCTGCTTGGTGTGCGGGATTGCAGTTGAGATTATAGCGCTTAATATGCAGTTTAATTTTGTTGTAATTGCAATCAATACTTTTACATATAAATACATACATAATATAAACATATATATACAGCACATAGATCTCAAGCATTTGTACATGCATGTCTGCATACTATTCGACAGCTTTGTGACTCTGTCATTCATGTTTAAGGTGTACAAATTTTGTGGGAATTTGCATTTAGGGAATAAAATCCCGATAGGTGGCACCATAATCAAATTTTTACTAGAAAATATATTTATGACATGATTTGGTCTACATTCAAAATATTTATATGTTACACAGTGTGAAGGGCCTACACTTAAAAGAATTAGTTCCACTAGGTGATGTTAGAGTTGAGTCATGACAAAAATAATATGTTTTATATGGTCGAATATTGTGCATATCATAGCTTTCATATGTATTTAAAGCGGTAAGATTTATCGAACTAATCGAATTTAAACGAACAACAATTATCATTTATTTTTAAAGATAATTGAAGATTGTTGTTGTGTAACAACAGAAAATATTTCTCAAATAATTTTGAGACCGGGTAAAAAACTGGGTCTGTTCCGGTTATGTAAACCCTACTGTCATGGCTACGGATTGCGAATTTGCCTAAGCCAAGTAGTGAAGACAACAAAACTGCTTATGTCACATACTTTAATCCAATATGGTCATAACGTCGTGCTTTCGTGCAAAATTCCAATAGATTGATAAAATTTCTTAATCCCGACCATTATGTCTTCAGTTTAATGGATAAAAGCATTTACGATTCGATTTGCTGGACCGAATGTACAAATAAATTTGGGGTATGATGACGCAATAAATTGTGAAATGCACAATTTTGTCACTAACTAATTAAAGCAGTCGTTAGGAAACGTCCCAACAACCGTTTAAGCAACAAAACACCGAATGGATATTTTGAAAATTCGGTTGCAAATGCTAGAACTATATCGGCAATGATAAAGATCAAACTATCACATATCATATTGCCTTCTGATTCGCTAGCAATATTACCTACCGATCAAGATGTTTATTTGAAACCTCTTTATTTTTAATATTCAGACGACTTATGGAGTAAATATTGCCGCTTCAAAAAAAAAATATAGTACTAACCTCACTTTTAAGGTATAACAATTTCAAACTGCACCATATATCACATCACTATCATGTTTAAACTACGGAATATTCACTTTAAAGTCAACCTGATAAGCAATAATTACTATATTCACTATAATAAGGTGGAATGTTGGAACCGAAATCACTAATGTTTATGTATACGGGGGTCATCTGAAGCTCTAAGCCGATATTCACCATTTTTCGCACAAAGAAAACGGGTTCACTCATGAAATTATATTCTCTACATGGCATTACGACTTCCTATACATTGGTATAAAACCTAATAGAATAAAGACAATTAAGGACCGATCTCGTCTATTATTGGGCCAGAGTTCCCACTTGCTTAGTTTTACTTTTATTTTTTCTTTAATGTCTGTGTTAACTAGTACTCAGTAGATAAATCTGCTAAAATTTTAAATAGCGTTAATAGGGAAGGTGGCAAATGGGCATGGTTGAAATTCGAATTGGCTTATTTTCAAACTGTGCAAGGAACCTGATTTGTTTCAAATCAGTTAAGCAGTTAGGTAGTTTGCGAGACATGAAATTTAATGTAAAAGTGGGCGGTACCACGCCCAATGTCCGATATACGAATGAACTGAACTGACCTCCAAGTAAGTCTGCTATAACAATCTTGTTGTAAAACTAAAATATCAGGAACGCTAATTGTCACGATTTCGACAGTTTCAGGCATAGCCGTTATATGGAAACCGTTTGTTAATACTTGACTTCGTTCATTTTCTAACCTTAACATCAAAGTGCAAACTTTAATGTCTCATCGATTAGCTTTGTCATGGCGTTAGTAGTTTGTGATATATGTACCCGAAACTTGCTTGAGAGCAGGGTAACGCAAAATTTTCAAAAATTTTTAAACCAAGTATGCCTCTTTCAACTCAGGTTAAGTGAAGACTGAGTTTAAATGGTTGGTAACTCGCTGTTAAGAAGCTAATTAGCAACATGTAATACTTGTGAAGTATATAAGAATATTTAAAAAAAATTTTAAAACCGAAGAAGTTCTGAAACCAAAAATATTTCAATGTATGAATAATCGGTTAACAACTAAAATGGGGTCCCAGTGAAGCAGTGAAATAAGCTTCTACTCTCACACGACTAGCTAAAAATGGCGCTTGAATCTGCTGATGAATAGCGAGGTCCATATAGCTTCGTTTTCGTGGGAATTCTCAACTGTAGGTGCAATAGCAACAGACTCTGTTTGTTTAGTAATCAGTTATTATTATAAACAAAATTGCATAATGCTGGAATTCTAAAAGATATCATATAACAATTTTATTAAGTTTTATGAGCTTAATTACCATTAAGCTGCTATCACGGTAAATTGTGCCACACAAAGCACATGCTTGAGAAATACTGTCAGTCTTTTGTAGTAAATACAAGTGATTTTGTAAATGAAATCACGGCAGCTAGGTGTATACAGCTAACGGTAAGTCTTGTCAGTTGGCATAAAAGCAATTAGCGTTTTGGAATGCGGGCACCCACTCATGAAATTATTGACAGCATTTAACTTTAATACATATATATTTGTATGTTTATATATATACATATGTCAGTTATATATAAACAAAAATATGAATTTCTTCCGCAGCCGGTAATTGTGTGCCGTTAAGTGAAATTCCGTGGCAACTTTTTATTGCGCAAACAAAAGTAAAAGCATATGCCAATAAATAAAGAGCGACTCACCTCTTCCGCCTGTCCAAGCGCAATAAAGCAACAGCACAGCCATCACAACCATGTATGTGTGTGTGTGTGTATGAATGTGTGGCTGTACGTATATACATATGCACATATTCTCCTCACCAACGAATGCAAATATTGCCAAAGCTTTAACGAGTTTCGTAGTTGTTGCGCTTGTTGTTCTTAGTGTTGTTCTTAAGTGCTCATTGCATGGCACATAAAAGCGTTGTCAACATTCCACACACCGAACTTTCTTCTCCTTCCTTTTCATTTCACCAAGAGATACTTTCATTTCAACTCACCCCTCCACAATTTCGGTACACTTTTCATTACTTTCTATTATCCATCAGCAGCGCATATCCTGCTGCACACAGGTGCCGTTAACTTAACGCTGATGGCTGACATTAGTAGCAGACTTTTGTAGCCTGGCAGTCAGCTATCTAGCCTGTCGTTGTGGACGCCTCATGGTTGGTGCGCCACAAAGTATGCTACATTGAAGTAATCGCTATTACGTCACACCTGCAACAAAGCAGCGAGCGTGTATGCATTCGGTGTGCACGCAAGTGTTGAATAATGTTTGAGTAAAACTTTTAATTGTCAATTGTTGTTAGGTGTTAAAGTGCTAATAGGCAGCTAGCAGCTAGCAGCAAAGAGAATACTGTTAGTAGAGAACTCTCGCATGTGTTTATGCTAGCGAGTGAAGTAGGAGTGAGTTTGTACTTGTGAGCCACAACAAACAAATTTTGCTTTTGCATAGTTAAGTGGTTTTAGAGTTGTAGAAAAGCTTTAGTTGTGGTTAGGGCTGGATTTGTTTACCGAAAGGCGAGCAAGAATGTGTCTGAAGTAAGCAGGAGGCGGCATACAAGCGCAGAATTTCGAAAATTTTGATGGAATAATTAATTTTGCTTAATATCACCACACATATTGACATCATTAAACATTTTTTTATAATAATATAATGTATATAACGAGACAAATTATTGAAGAAAGTATGCTCTTATTAGTTCTTATAGCCATCAGCTATACATCATTTGGCAAACTGGCTGATGCCACGACCACAGAAAAGAAAAATAATTAATACAACAACAACTCAACTAGAGAACAACCAGAAAATACATTACTTTTAAGTACAACTATATGTTTTATAAAAATATAAGGACTTCGTTGTGTCATAATTCTGACATTACTGTAGACATATTTACCACCTTATTATAAATGGCGACATGTGAACATAACGGAACAGAATGACCTCATATTTCAACTTTAAAATCTAAAATAATTTTATAGCCTTTATTATGTGTCGTTTCCATTACGTCCGATTCAATGACAGTCGTAGTCAAACCAATGAAAATTGTTGTAACTTTATTTTTATGGTGACAACGTAGTGAAAAAATTAAAATCGGGCTAATGTGAAATGAAAATTAGAGGGCAAGAACCAAATTTAAACTCTTTTTTTGTTTGTGTCATAAAAACGGCACTATTGTCAATTTGGCGCCATTAAACTTGACAAAATGAAGACGGTGTAATAGTCTGTGATTATATTACCTCTATGTAATAAATATAAAAATAATGAAGGCAAGTTGGTATTTCTGATGTATGTGAACCTATCTACAAGTATGTGAATAGTGTCTGAGAGATATTTGGGCTTCAGCGCCACCTGTCGTATAGATTTCAGATTATTCGTCCGAATATTCAATTTAATTGGGAGAACAACTGAGCCAAATATGAACATATATAAATCACATTTTTTGCAAAACACTCGTATTTTTTCGTTGTTAATTGCTTTTACTAGAAATTAGAGGAACGAAAAGGTATGCAGTGGGTAAAGTCATCTTTGAACATGTCCTAAGCTTTGTTAAAATTTTTATAAAAAACCTTTTTTTGAATAGTTCATTATTGGAGCAATTTTATATACATAATCAGATAGATAGATTTTTGTGTATTTACCAGCCGTACACCAGCAACAAATATTTAGCTATGTAAAATAAGGGCTTTCACTTATTTAGCATGAGAAATTCAGGTACCTGGCTGGTACACCCTCTCTGGTGTGATTTTTCTAACTTTGCGGTTGTTCGAATTAATAATTTTTATTGAAGTCTAAATTTCGAAAATGTGGTTTATAGAAATTTCGTCTCACCATATCTTTGATCCGATGTAATTAAATTTCTTGTATAGTTGTGTAGTTTGCCTCACATATATTTTTAATGAATTTTAAATGAATTCTTCTCGTTCTATAGCTTTTGATATAGCTAGGTCTATTTAATTTAAGCATTAGAATGACTACTAATAAAGGTATTTAATATTCATTTGCACAATCGTTTTATCTATAGAATCGTTTGTAATTTTATCCAATACTTTTTGAAAGACAGAACCTAGGTTATTTTTCCGGAGCAGGTTGGGTGAAAAACCGTGCTTGCTATTCAAACTTGTTTACATTGATGGGTCTAAATGTGACGTTTGCACAAGAGCAGGGTTCTCTTGTTAAACTCTTTACTAAGATGTCACTTATATTGCATAATTCAGTTTGAAAGCATTGGGTATTTAGAGCTCCAAATCTGGTTCAACGTAAATGGTGTTCTTTATACATCGGATATTTCAGGTCTGAATAAAACGCTAGTGTGAGAGAAAAGCTTTTTTAGGGTAGGTTCCTACAGCTGAGTAAATTTCAATTAAGTACAATGGTGGGAGTTGTAAGAGGGTTTTAATCTTAGATATTTCAATTTTGTAGATAAGTTTGTATTCGTATTTCTATTTTACAGAAATTGGGTCTCTTTACTTCAATCGAATTATCTACCAATGTTTAGTAGTGAGCTTTTGGTACCATAGTAGGTCTGATGAATTTTGTAATGGTGAAGTATGGTCGAGTATGTCAGTTGTCTTATTTCACATTACCTCTTCAATAAAACAACCAAAGCAACCAAACAAATTTTTTCTACCGCTGTGTCTTATTTATATGCAAACTTCCTGGACTAGTTCAACTTATTCAAATTTTTATTTTCTAAGACAAAGAAGCTCATAAATTTAACTTTTCCGCTGAGATTATTTAACTTTTCACTGTGGTTAGCTGAATAGATGAGCGGATGACTGGCTTTGATGGATTGCCAAATTTTTCACAGCACTGATGACATTAACTGACATTAAATTTATTTCACCATGAGAGAGGAAATTATAAAAATTTTTTTTTGTGAATTTTCCCATACGAAGTGCAGAGGATAAACCGGAAGAAAAACAGTCTAGGAAGCAACACTAACAAACCATAAGCGGAAGCTCATAAAAGTCATCACCATTCCATATAACTAAGTATGTATATATGAATGCGGTGGTATGCGAGTAAAAGCGGAAAAAGTTGTGTGGTGTGAGTGTAACCATTCTACAAGAGGCGTCCGATGATTGATGGCACTCAAAATCCAGTTCAACGGCAATAGTTGGTTGAGTAGAGTTATTTTATATGCTCCCCCGACGACTTCTTTTTATGAAGCTCATAACTTTTTCGCTGCTTTCTTTTTGGTGGCAAGGATGCGAGTTGAAGAATTGTTGTGTGCGAAGTATTCGCTAACTTATGAGGGTAGAGTAAATACTGGTTATGAATTGTATTAAATCGCCTTATTAAATATTCAAATTGCCTGGTTAATATGACAGTAAGAAGATGCTTTAAATATTGATGAAAGGGTGAGAGACCGAGTAGACTTATGATGAAGGGATATATGAGGATGAAGGAATATGAGGAGTGGAAAAATAGTTTTGTGAGAATGAGGAATTAATTTAAGTGTAAGTAGATGTTGGGTGAATATTATATAAATGATTCTATTTCATGACTGATAGCTGATATCTGCATGCGATAGAAAAATTTGAACTAAACTGAAGACTAAGAATGGTATTAAAACCCATCCTTACCACCATTTCCATGACCACATCTACGTTCACGTGTTCTTGACAACATGAGAAACCCTCGCTCAAAGCAGCTCAGCGTGGAAACTTGGTTTACTACTGAAATAGTACGATCTTCAATTGAGCTATTTTGCTACATTTGGATTAAAGAACCGCTTAATTAGACAGCGGTTGCTAAAAAGTTTTGCCTTGTAGCAGCTCTAATGAAAAATTTCATAATATCTGCGATGGGAACCCCTATTTTTGACGTTGCCTATTTCAAATGAACTAAACACCATGGTCGGAAACCTTTTCCAGCGAGTTAGGTTAGTTGAAATCTTCTGACGTCACTGACTAAAGAAGATTGAGGTGAAAGTCGTGCAAAGAAATTCTGAGAGGGTTTTGGAGTAGGAGAGACTCCGCGGCAAATCGCTGTTATTGTTGGCTAGAACATATTGTTCGTATGCAGGCACAGAGACTCTTCTGTTCTGATATTTTTTAAAACAATATTAGCTGGTAATGGATTCAGAAAGATCAAGCAGATTTATCTTCCTTTATTTTTTCAAATTATTACTAACTTGCAAAATAAGAAGCACGCTGTAATAAAATTAGGCTCTAAAGTCCATTAAAAAGAAGAATCCATGTGAATTAAGTTCGTTGTCGGAACAAGAAAGGTAAGAAAAGGAGTGGAACTAGAATTTCAGTCCAATCAATTCGGTTTATAAAAGCAAAAAAACATACAATATGAGACGTTATCATTGAGTCTATTTAAGCAATGGTATTTAAAAGATATAAGATTAAAGTTCGAAGAATTTTTACAATTGAATCTACTGCGTTAGTAGGTTCTGATATATTTATATTATAAATTGTCTCTCTGCCTGTAGTATTTCTGGATTTATTTCTACGAGAATTTGAGTCTCATCCCTGATACCATTGTGCTTTGCTCTCTAATTAAATTTAAATATTTTCTTTCAAGGGTGGTATTTTGTTGAAGCTCCCTTTTAGCTAACCGCTTGGCTGAGCATTATCATATTGGAGTACATGCAGTAGGGTTAGATTTTTTTTCCCACTGTAAAATTAATTTGGAAGGTAGCGAGATAGAATCATCTCTCCACTTCAGTCTTCATTGTACCGCTTTTGCGAGAAGAAGTGAACAATATAGACAAGGCTCCCATTTATTTAGTTATACAAGAGAACTATCTAGTACCGAAATAAATTACGACTAGACATGCTTCGTCGATATATAAAATCATATAATAGAAACTTTGGGATATAACCATGTTCTGTTTAGGTGAATTTAGATACGACGTCGAAAAGGATAGTACTCTAAACCGGATAGATCGGACCTAACTTATTTTCCGGTTCAGCATTGTCTGTTTATATTTTTCCTATTCTAAGTGTAGTGTAACTCTCTACAAATCGTTTGCCTTTTACTTTCCGTTTCTTAATAAAAAAGTTTACTTTTTATTTTATGGCTTTCAGTAAAGCTTTTGGCTTTTAGCGGTGGGAGTAAGGAAGGGCAGTTTGGAAGATATTTCTCTGAATTTGATATACCCGGCAACGCAGTACACTGAGACTGCCTAGTAAACTTCTGGAAGTTAGAAATTTTATGACTTCAAGTTCTTAGTTTTCATTCTTTTTTCATTTCCCTGCCTATTTAATTTTTAAATTCACACAAATCCCATTATTTCCAAATGCAAAAGCTCCAGTCGGCGACCACAAGTCTCACACACATTAAGTAATAGCAACAGGATGGGAATTCCAGACGTCTCGCAGCTTGCTAACCCGCTAGTCTTCAGTCAATCCCTGTAATTTAACCATACACTATAAACTACTTGACTACCTTTAGGGCCCCCACGCTGCGCGCGTGTGTGTGTGAAATGTAGTGAACTTAATGCCAATTGTCCCGTGCTGACAGCCGCTGACAAGCGCATTCCGCTCCGAAGTTCTCGCTTTAAGGCGATCCGGTAAACACACTAAGCAAACGGCGAAACGAAGCTATTTAAACAAGCGCAATACGGTTTTCTTCAACTCATCATCTTTTATTCCGGCTCCGGGGTTAAATAGTAGTGCAAACAAAACGGGCAATGATGCCACATTTTGAGGCACTGTGCGCGCTCTGTTGAAAATGATTTAATTTTTTAACTTACAAGTATTTCATATATTTTTTCACACACAAGACGGACGACTTCTTTGAATGTGCAGCCTTAGTATTTTTGTTTTTTTGTTTTTGCTTGGCCTCTGCCTTGTCGGTTTGCATGGTTCGCAGACGTCTTTCAATCACAAGGAATGCTTTCGTGTGTGTATGTGTGTGTGTTGCCCTTTATGCGCTTAAACAAATTCATTATGTCAGCACCAAACCTCAAGCCTTCAACTTGCATCTCCATCTTGAAATGGTGCTGCCGCCGCTGCTGCTGATAGCTGCATTGCTCCACAGGATGACTAGCTGGTTGAGTGCGCGTCGTGTTTGCTTTGTTCTGTGTGGTTTGCACTGGACAACTCAGCCGTTTAGAGTTGAAATTCGGTTTTATCAGCGCGTCTGTGGTTGTTGTATTTGTTGTATTGCGTATTTTCTTTGATTTTGGCAGTTCGTTGATCGTCTCTTCCTGTGCTCCTTTATTTAAGTTTTGTAAAGTTTTTTGTTTTCGCCTTTTTAGCGCTCTTTCTCATGTTTTGTGTTGCATGCGCCTCGCATTGTTCGAATTTTATTATTCGTTGATTTGCTTTAAAGCCTTGCTCTTTGTTCGTCATCAAAGAAAAAGTATCACAATGAAATATCGGCGGTTCTGTTTCTTTCTCTACTCCTTTTTCCTATATTTTTTTTTATTCTTCTATTTGACTGGCATGCCTTATTTGAGTGATTTGATTTGTTTCCTTAAAAGAAACCTCTATGTTTTCGGCTTCGCGCATTATTTGTTTATACATTTTTGTCGTTCATTGTTCCAGTTGAACTGGTGATAAAAAATACGCCCTCTTTGACTCTAGAAAGGCGGCAGTGATAGGAAGTGTGGTGAGAAGTTTCTAGAGCAAGCAAAAGTGGATAAGTAGAAAGGATTATTTTGAAAAAAAGAATAAATATGAAATTTAAAATACAGCTAAGAAGTTGCACCACTTTTGATATTATAAAAAAAAAAAGCTGAACAAAACTCAGTAGGATTTGAAAGAGTTATTATTTGGCTAAAAAACGTAATGCTTCAATCACCTCTAGATAGAAACTGGATCCGATCAAAGTCTCGGAACCACTTAGTAAATAAACTTTAAAAAAATTCAGTCAAACGTTCGCAGTCGGCTTAAAAGTTGTAGCTGCCTTCATTTCTCGATTAAAATCAAGGCGCACATCATAAATAGGAGAAGAAATTCCACCAAACAAGGCTGTAAAGCGGCTAGTCTCTCATCGTATACGTTATTGTTGTGATGTTGATGATGTGACAACACCTGACCAGATATAATTCCTGGTGCGTTTTATTTACGTAGATCCGGGAGCAGATCATGAGAGCGGCCCATAACTAGTTCTAATATCTACTACAGCAGATGGTATTCGAATGATTACAGGAACTTTCGCGTTAAAAATGATTAATAATGTATGAGATCGCGTAATGAGCTGTACGAAGTTTAGAACCACATAGTTTTAGTTCAGCATACAAAACCACAGCGGCTGTTTTGGCTACCAAGTGATCTAAAAATGAATGCAGAATCTCCGGATTTATAAATGTTTCCGGATTTATAACTATATACTGTATTACCTGTTGGTGTCTGGGCAAAGATCAAGTGATGAAAGGTAACTCTTTCACGATATCGGTCCCAGAGTAGATGACTTTCTATTTGTGGTTTCACTACCAAACTCGCAGTAGGAGGCAGAGATGAACCGGCTTCAATGTAGGTGGGAATTGAGTTTCAGATATAATTAAGCACTAGACGATGCTAACTTTTTTGATGCTTTGAGACTTAAAATTGCATAATCAAATGAATCGGGTGATTTTAGTGAAGCCTAAGAAGAAATTAGCATAATAGTTCTAAATACGTACAAGCAGATTGGTATTGCGTTTTTTCTACCTAGGCATAAGTGATGAAAAAACCGAAAACCTTTGTTGTTTCAATCATTTCAAATGTTATAAAATCTATTCGACTCGTAACTCGAGAGAAGAAGGAATGGGCACGAAATCAGACTTCAGAAATCCGTTTAAATGTATGTATCAACAGCTAATACCCTGCAAGTTTGGTAGTATGGCGGCGACCTTCCCTATACGAATGCGACTCAATCCATTCGAGTGTTCGATAAAGTTAAATGTTGCTATAAGCAACAACTAAGATAAAGCATAAAGTTGCTTTATCTTTTCATTTGTGTTGGTTATGGGACATGCTAACACATGTGGATATATTCATGTTGGCTACAGCTAAGGGTGTCTTTTGGAAATATATCTTACTTTGATAGTGTGTCATGATTTCGAACGGAAGGGATAGTTTTTATTGTTGTAATACTATAACAAGTTTCCACATATAATAAGGTCAGTGTGTTGCTATGGAAGATTTCATATTTTTGAAGGAGCTTAGGAATATACTTCGACGTAGAGCTCAAGAACCATGTAAAATGAAACACTCCCTTCTATATCGTCATCACCAAAGCTATCATAAAGCGTTGATGAAACACTGCGTTGTACACTATTCCATAGATTCTTCATTAGTATACCTAGACCTAGCAATAGCTCAGCTATATGGTAGCATGTAATCTTCCCCGAGTTTGATTTACAAATAATTAGCCTGTGTCACAAAATGTTAGAGTGAATTTGAGTAATTTCATCTCTCAAGTGGTGTCTTTATAGCTGACAGCTTGAGAATATTGAGTCTCGAAACACTAAACCGCAACAGAGTCGACCCATTTGTCCTTCTTATATAAAACTTAGTTCGACTGAAGTTTCCTAGAATCGGTTTTAGGCGGTTTGAAATTAGTATGCTACCAAAATACCATTGAGACCGCTTAAAATATTCTTCAAATGTAATAGTACTACCTTGTATAGAAATCTCGACCGACTCGGCTATAGAGAAATGTTTATTTTGAAATATATCGTTCTTTAGTAGTATACTTAGCCCTTAATCTAAGAGTCTTAGAGGTTATTTTTGTTTTTATAACAGTATAAAACATTACTAATGTTATTTTAAACTACGTGTTATAGCTGAGTCTAAAACCCAAGGAAACCAGCACGAACTACTTTAAGTGAAACACTGTAATCTCCAATAATTTATAGACTCATCATTAGCAAACAAAAAAGTTACAAATTCTTTTCAAGCACATAATTTAAATGAAATTTACTTGATTGCGTACATTTCCCTTACGCAATCTCAGCTAAAACCATTCGGATATCAGCTCAAGTAGTCCATGCGGACACCATTGTTCATATTGCGCGCAATCACCATTGTGTCCATGCGCTTCAGCAGCGTATGTATCCACATTGTCGAGTGAGTGTTCATTTTTGAGGGCGGATGTCGTTGGCCTATTATAAATTACAAAAACAAAAGCAAAAGCAAAAACAAAAACAAATGAAATGCGCCCCAAATGAGTAATCAGAGGAGAAGTACAATTGAAATGACTCTGCGCATGCGGCGGAGTCCTTATCACAAAGCGAACTCACATACTCATATGCTCTTGTATATAACTCACTCACATGAAGAGGATTTTGAAAATACTGCCAAGCAGTCCATTATGCTCATCCAAATTGGAAGCGGACACATCGCAAATTGTTCTCAACAGACAGCCTGTCCCATTCATATCATAATAATCCAGATAACCGACAATGCTACGGTAGAAAGCGTTGCGTGTATAAATTTGACCGATGCTTCGACGTCGACGATTGTTAATTTGCGTGACATTATTACCAATGCCCACATCCTCCTTATCCAAGTCCCACTGCGAGGTGTACGGGGCGTGAAAGTAGAAAGTTGGTAGCAAACAACTGTATATACCTAGAAATATATATATATTACCCGATCCACCCAGTAGTAGTAGGAGTCATTTGGTGGTAATCCAAAACTGGCCTCAAAATTGAAAGCCATGTATAGGTTGCGATTGGGTAGATCGATCGGCATGGCCAAGGCTGCCAGGTACTGTCGTTTGCAGAGGGCGAAAGAGAAACTCACCATTAGTCCGAAATGAATTGTGATGGTGAAAAGTACTTTATTAAGCTGACTTACACCTTGGGAGCTTCCTCGTGGATATGCTAACAGACCTTCTGCGACGCGTTTCACACAAATTGCCGCTAAACAAATTATGAATAAACAGATTGAAAGTTCTTGGCATCTGATAAACAGCATATTTATGCGGTTGTAAAATTGTATAGGTATTGTAATATGGACTGACGACTTGTAACTGAGCTGCAACACATTTTTAGGTGTAATCCGTACAATTTGCGTTTAGTATGTGCAATTTCCATATATACAGGGTGCTACAAACGCAACTAAATACTGATTTAAACCGGTGAAATATTTTAATATCGAAAAAGAAACGGTGTCTTAGTTGCCGTTACAGACACTGGTACTGGTTTGTAGCCAAATTGCATAGTCGAAAAGCCGTGACCCGTATGAGACCCCACTGGCAACGAAAGCTTGCTTTGATGGATTTTACAATTGGTTTTGGTATGATGAATAGTTCTCTGACTTCGCTTGACACTCATCCAATGAATAGAAGACAAATCTGAGAATGTTCTATCTAGAAGGCTGATTTCCATTATACTCCTACTTCATTCGAATATCAAAATTTAAGTATAGAAAATATTCTAATTTATTGTTGAGGTTACGTTAGCTTCAGAAGCTTAAAGCTAATTAACAGTTAGCTAATTTGGAAATCGGAATGGTACTCACCCATACTAATAAATGTTTACTTCCATAGGAGAAGTTACTTGCATAATCTGCGGCTCTAAAACTTCCTTATTGACTGTCTCGTCAAACCCAAGACTCTTTAGGAGATCTAAAAGTACCGTAAAGTTGAAGAAAAATCTTAATGTTTACATTTATTATAACTTAGATTGATTAGCAAGATTTGAGAAAGAGATATATATAATAGGTAGAGAATACAGGGAAAAATATTAGTCGGAATAGGTCAGAACTGGAATCTAAGGAGCAATGAAGGGTGTATTACATAATCAACAAGCTATCTTCTATATAATATGAGCTTTTTTGCTACGAAATAGTTAATCCGTGTGTTGATTGAGGTTATGTTTATAAAATCAAAGTTTCATTAAGAAAATTGAAGCTGTACTGTTCCAATGTTTACAATAAATTTAGTTAACAAATCTACAAGTACATTTTTTCAATAACCAAACGATTTCCGAAATCCTTCATAGGTCTTCTAAGAGAGTTTTCTTGCTTTTAGTTCAATTTTCATTACTGGTCCCCCTAATTATTTTCGCACGGCTCAAACTCTTTCGTAGTAAAACGACAGATTGGCGTTTCAATATTTTCTCCTCAATAGATAATTAGCCCAAATGAAGCACCTTCTATACCCATAAGAATGTGTGTCGAAACTAAATATACAATGTAGTTATTAACAGCCTATTAGTCTTAGGCCTACTGTTTTCGTTCATTTCATCTGCAATTTAGATGCAAAAATAAAAAATAAAAAGACGAGTCTTTTTGGTCTTCATATAACAACAGACAATATGAGGAAGTGTACAGAAAAAGATAAAGCGACTAGAAGGAAAAAGTCTTAGTAACAGTTAAGATATATACATATATAATTGGTATATGTATTATGTACTTTGTGGTCTTATTATGACCCTGGTTTAGCTGCTACACCCATAATAAAAGCGAACCCGATTATGGAGTTGAGTTTATGGAAAGGTCAAACTTATTGTTTGAATGTGGAATAGATCAAACTTCTTATGCTGTTGCAAACTTAAGCAGCGTATCACAAAGTCGAGTTTAAGCTTAATGTTTATAAAAACTGAAGAAACATAAAAAGCTGATGAAAAGTGATCTTTATGGTGAGTGAATGAACATTTCTTTGTAATAGAACTCCGACATGGCGAGTCGTGTTTAATGTTCAACATCAAATTGTTTAGTAATTCGAGTTTAGGGTTTGGAGAATATACAACCAAAGTAATGTGGTGTTTATGATGAATTAATGGACATTCTTTTGAATTGTAAACTCCAAGTTGGCGTATAGTGTTTACTGTTAAACACCAAATTTTTGTTTATAAATAACTGTTTGAAAAATCTGTCGACAGCGTTACCAAGTTTTTCGAAAGTTAGGCAAAATTTTATAATTGAGCTGCCAAATTTTGCTGGAAAACAGTAAAACTGACTGGAACGTATATAACGTGAGATGAAGAAAATGTTTTTGTATTGTAAACGCTGAGTTTAATATTTATAGTATTAAATAAATTTAACTACCTCTCTAAGGAAAGTTAAATAATTTTCTCTAAGAGAATTTGTTTAATTTTTTTTTACAACCATAGGATATTATCTGTTTATATTCAAGCGAGATCGATACAATTACTAAAATGGGCAATCCTCCGTGAAACGAAAGCATAACCTTAATGAGCTACATTTCAATAAAATTTTAAATTCAACACAAACTTTTTATAGAGTAACTTGGTTAATAATTCGGATAACTTAGCGTTAACATTTACATGTCGCCTTTAATCTGGCACAAATACGATACCAGACATGTTCACGGAACTAAATATTTGGGCATATTCTATGAATCTCGATAATATAAGCGATTTTGTGGAGTGCCTCGGGCAAGAATTTTATGCTTCGTTCCAGCTGATAACTTTTGAAAACCTCTCATATAAGAGAAGTGGAGATTTCATATATTCTGTTTACTTAAGTTCCCATTCCGTCCATTTTGAAACTATATCCTTTGATTCCGCAGGGTCCAATATTCCAGTCAATATCCATTGTATTTAATGCTACGAAATAATTTGAGTGTTCTTAGCTTCTCTTTACTTAACTTAGATTTTTTAAGTTCATAAATCTTGGAAGTAGAATGTTCCATCATCTTTTCTAAGTTGAAACAATCTCTTTTTTCTAAAATCTGGATTGCTTCCGAAGTTCGACCCACCTTACTGCTTCTAATTGAATTTATATACATATATTCCATACATATATGTTTATAACCGTCGCTACATGTAAGTATGAAAGTAGCACTAGAAGGCACACTAGGAACTGTATAGATGGTAGTGGTCCAATATCATCAACGTTGTGCTAATTACAGAAACATGCCAGGCGTGTTCTAAGCTACTTTTAGTTTTCATTAGCTCACCACTAGATTCCACACAACGGCAAAGCGAAAGCCAGCAACTAGCGGTGGCTATATATCTATATATCTATATATATACTATATATGTACGTATATTGCACTAGAAGCATCGGAACTAGGTCAACAACTTATTTAGCGTGGCCATATTTGCCGCCGATCTGGTTTGGCTTTGAGATTGCTTCTGCGGCCGTGGCCATGGCAACGTTTTATTAGAATTTTCGAGGTTATTACTACTTTGATTGCCACAAAGTACCGCATTCTGTATTGAGCAGCGCAAGGATATTAATATCGACTAGAGCTCCCGCAGCACGACAACTTCTTACAAGCAAAGTGCAATGAATTTCCGAATTTACTTACTATTTCTTGCAATATTTAACGCAATGCAACCGCAACGTTGCCAATTAAGCGCCATTGCTGAGCGCCAGAAACGTTGGATACCGGCGTTGATATTTCCACCGACCAGCCCGACGCGTATACAGGTAAGTATAGCCAGTGTTGGTGGACGGAGGAGAGCAAGAATACGCTAATAAATTAAACTTTTCGCTCTAGTGGATTGCAGGTATTGGTATACCGTTGGAGGATCTGCTCTACGAGGCGATGACCACCGGTTATGTACTCAAGGCCGAATATTTCTTACCCGATAACGTAACGAAACTCTTCACTATAACACGCATGCCATTTACGGCACGGCAACTGACGAAATTCGAACGCTTCCTAGCGAAGGCGGATGAGTGGAAGCGTTATAACGCTTGGGAGCAACACTTGGTGGAGAACCGCAAGGTGTTGTCTAGCTATAGGTGGTCCATCTACAAAGCGCTTGAGGGTTTAGCGGGGCGGTAAGCACTTATATACAAGTATATATTTAAGTAAACAAATTAAATATCAGTTTACTACATTGTAGCATTGCACCTTCGGGACGCGACTGTGTGCTGAAGAGCATTTGTGAGGCCGCAGAGACGCCATTTCATTACGGTAACGGTTTATTTGGCGAATTGCTACACATACTGCTGACGTAAATTAATGTGGGATTTCTTAAGTGATATAACGGGACTTATAATCGAAATTGTTTTCTTTTAGTCCCTCCTCCTCGGTAGACGAATTGTCGGCGCATGCGGATAATGAATATTTCTATGCTGAATCGATAGGCCGCTCCGGTGCGGACTGCTGCTTGGTTTTTAAAGCGTGCAAGAAGTCACTGTTGGAACTTTTTTCGGATGTGAGCACATTCCAGGATATGCTCTCGAAGCAGCGTGGGCAATTCGGCTAGTGTAATGCAAAAGATGTGAGAATGCTTATGTTATATTAAAGTAATTAAATTATATTATTAAATAAGCTTGCCTGAAAAAAAGAAAATAAAATTCCGCTTTTTTATTGAAATGATCATATAGGAAGCTCTGGTTCATATTGCGTCGTTACCAAAGGCAGAATGTGGAACTATAGCAACGTGCAAATAGTTGAAACCCTTTAGTGGACAGGGCTGTATCTTCGATGTCTTTTTAATATGAAAAAGCTTCTATTAAAATTCGATCAGCTATTTGGCAGAGCCTAGTAGGACCGTCCGTTTGATATTTGTTATGAAGTCGCATATAACAAATAAGAAATGGCTAAGTTCTGGTCTCACCGAATATTTTATGGTCTCGAAATTTGATATGCTAGGTATATGAGGAAAAAGTCAACCAGAGAATCGGAAGTTATTATATTAGGGATATGGGGGTTAGACCAAGGTCTTGACCGATTTCATTTATATTCAGCGCTAAATTACATTATGTTTAAGAAAAAACACTTCGGTTCAAATTTGATGGACACTCATAAAATTTGGAGTCCGAACTTGTTTTTAATTGCTTTATCCACTACATAACGGCACATTAAATTAACTGGATAATTGTGGGTTACGAAACTAAATACATATATAAATAAGAGTATTGTAACTGCCACATTTCCCACCAGCTCCAATACTTAATCATCTATTTACCGCAAACAAAACCCGACTTATAAAACAAATTTGTAGAAATGTTTTAGAAATCTAAGTATGCATATTTGTGGTTGTTTAATAAACCTAATTAAATGCAAACAACACACCATGTACCTGGGTGTATTTTATAGTTTGTTTCATGTAGTTTTCTGATTTGATTGCGTAAAATTTATGCAAATTGCAAGTTAATAACTCTTTTTACCCAACACACTTGGTGGTCTTATCACCGCCTAACCATCAAAAAATACCGAAGCAAATAGTCGAGGAGTGTTGAGCGTAATGAATGTATTTGCAGCAATGCAACGCTCGCACGCTGAGGCGTCAAGCGGCCGGTATTAATCAGCCGGCAGGTAAGTTAGATGGTTGTAGGCTTAAAGCTGGGTAAGAGACTGAGAGGCGGTTGCATTTCATTAATTATGCACTTGAGGCACATTTTAAGTGCTGAGTCGCTAAGGCAAGTGCCGAACAGCACAAGAGACGGAGGTTGTAGGAGGGTGCAAAGCGACGTCTTCGCTATAATTAATTTTAATAATGCCGTGTATTATTCAAATGTTTTTTATGGCATTCTTCTACTCTTAAATAAAAGAATGTAGTTACAAAATGTTTGATACAAATATGGAAATGCAAATAGAAAGAGAAATGTGGAAAATAAGGTTGAGAGAAATAATGGTTAGAATACAGTTTTGGGGAGAAAAAGTGCGTTTGAATGCAAAGCAAAGGTGATTCACTATCCGAAAATAATGGAAAAGCATTTGAATAATAGGAGTAATAAAGTCTTCTAGACCTTTGGGTATTACGGAAAAAGCAATGAAACACTTCTTTTACTTATTTTGTTGAAGCATCAACTAGTTGGTAGTGGTCCAATGTCTTGAGAAATCATTCTTTCTTTTTCCTGACAGAGTCTAAGTATTTTCCCCAACTAAGTATACTTTGATTTTGGTTGCCAATTGGTCTTGGGAGCATATAAAGTCATTGGTACTGAAATTTTGGCGATAGAAAATACGAAAGTACTCGATGCTTAACATAATATCCTGCGTTTCATTAATATATTAATGCATAAAATCCTCAAAATCCAGCAGAAAGTATTTGGGGAAGAAAACAGATTTTTTGGGTAACCTACCATTCGATTTGACGGCCATTTTTAGATTATACACCATCGGATAAGGCTAAGGAGATTTATAACGAACAATAACAGAATTACTCTCGATATAATCTCATGAACCACATACACAGCGATATATGGAAGTATGATTCTGATCATTCGAAATACTTTTTGTTGGATTGCTTTCAACATCATTCTGGCAGAGAGCTACTTAAAGTAGAGCCATTTCCTAGCGACTTCAAGTTTGTTTTAAATTTGGCGACACTATGCGACCATATATACAATACTCACCGGACACGGTTATGAAGTTTCTGTTTTAAATCACTGAGAATCAACATGTCTCACATGTCTCACGAAACCGTGGCGAAAATACACAAGATATTATAGCAAGCTGAATTTTTCTTATCCAGACTCAATCCTAAAATACCAGCACTTGATTTGCTTGCGAAGAGGTCTCTGAAAGATAGTAATTATCACCTCACTTGCTCTTCGAACTCACATATTTTACAACCCATTAGCTGTGGATCAACCATGCCGACACAGCTGATTTTATTGGTTCTCTAGAGAGAGAAACTCAGTTCCAGGGGAGTTGAGTATGAGAATGCAAAACTTTCCAACTAATTTTTTTTGTTACCATTTTTATATAAGATCATTTCTGTATGAGGGCTTATTAAATTTGGTTAGGTGAAATTATTTCAATTAGACTCTTGTGACCTGTGAAACGTTCCAATTACAACACAATATTTAGAGGTATCATACCATTTGAGTAGTTACTATTTAAACAGCAATTTTTTGAAAATTTTTGGTACTTGGAAACACCAAATAGCTATTGTGGGGTTTATATTTAAGACGGATCAAATTGTGGAATAAAGGGTTTGTAGAAGCGTTAAAGGTCACGAAAAGCAGCTTTTAATAAAGATTAAAAGCGTTTGGTAGGATTTCTAATTTGATCATCCATTTGGAGGAGGAGGAGGAGTACAAATAATACAATGAAGGTATACTATGCTCTTAATAAAGATGCAAACTCGAAATACTAGAAGATGCTCAGCTGTTTAGCTCTCTTTAACGGAATATAATAGGGACTTGAGAAAGAATAAAATAATAATAACGCGTTTGCGAGAAGTCCTCATATCAACGAAATTAAGTACGGTTTTATAAAATCTTGTTCTGACTTTTGTAGTAGGTAAATAAGGTTCCAGAAATTGGACTTGTCTTCAACTATCTGATTGGTACTTACTTACTTACTTGTACAGCATAGTGGTTCTATGACTTTCACCAACACTGTAGACAATATTACTAATCCACCAAATAGTCAAACTAAATATTCTAATACCAGGAGACTAAGCTTGAAGAACGCGCCGGGCTAAACGAATAAACAAAATATACGTTTGACACTTGAAAAGACGGTAGTAGAGGGTTGCGCGCAACACTAAATATGACTGAGCACCGGCTAAGCGCAACTAATGTGGGATTATTTGGGGGGAAGCACAAAATGCAATACAAGTAGCCGTTTGCGGCTTAGGCCCAGAGAGGGGCGCTAACCCTCCAGGCGCGTTCAAATGCAAGCTGCGGCTGAGCGTGCCAACAATGCCACATCGAATTTACATATTTATATATGTAGATGCGTTCCCTTGGGTTTGAGTTGAAAAGGTTGTTAATGTTTTTACAAACTAATTGGCTTGACAACGCGCAGCAGTAGTAATATATGAAAAGAAATTAAGAAAAAATGAATAAATTACATTAAGGAAACATTAAAAAATTAGGCGACCAACAAATATTCATGAGTTGTTTGCTTCAAGAAAGAAAAAAAGAAGAAACAAATTTTCGCTACGAAAGAAGACAGCTGGTCGCGGCCGGTTAGCGGTCAAGTACCGTCTTGTGGCGAAGAATTTCCCAAGCGTGCGGCACACATGTTGCAACTGACAACTCTGTACGCACGAAGAGAAGGTATGTGTACATAAATTTTCCTGCTCTTCAAAGTTCTTTATTGTTTGCTTGATGTTTTCTTCGTTTCTTTTTTGATAATTTTTGGGCTGTGCTTTTAATTTGTGTGCACTTGCTGAAAGAATGTTAATGGTCGTCAAAGATGACATGTACGATAAGCGTGCAGATGAAATATTATATCAAATGTATATTTGTAACAACAAACAAACATATTTATAATCAATGCATACACAAATATATCAGTCACAAGTGCAACGCATCTAAATTATGCGAGTCGTTAATGCAACTTTCTGAATTTTCCACGATAACGAAAGCTGCTTTGCATGTTCGGTTTGCCTTTTATCTAACATATTAGTTAGGCGTAGGTAGTCTAATTACTTTCACATATTTGTATTACATATTTAGATGTATATTTGTATCTGTTGGAATAGTATATTTTCCTTTCCCAGCTATCCGATTTGACACGTCACTTTTCTTTAATCGATTTGGTTTAGTTTAATTAATGTTTAAGTTAAAAAGAAGAAGAACAAGCGTTGAAATTCCAATCATTACTTGGTTCACATAAGACATGTAGTGTCTACAAGATGTATATCCATATTTGAGTATAAAATTTTATGTGTATGTATATGTAATTTTATGAGTATGAACGGTCGTTACTCGACGTTACTGCGATAAAACGTTTAAAAGTGGCGTTTAAGGAAGAAAACATCAAAAAATCCACAGAATTATTTTGGATAACCATATAATGATATTGGTCGAGATAGCAGACGCTCTGAAGATATCAATCGGCGCTCGATGGCTATTGAATGGTTGAAAATAATATCGAATTTAGTCAAATTTAGACAGCAGTCCGTATAAGTACATCTGTTATCAACTAAGAATTTATAGATAAAGCGTTTGACACGACTTACGGCAACGATCTTTCAGATTTTTAAAGTTTGTGTGATGCAGAGATTATGATAGGGCTTTCTCTTGTCGAATTGATAGATATTTCTATTCCATAAGCCTCAGTGTAGAGCAATTCCTTTATATTAACCAATACTCATTCATTTTGACTATAACTATGTTCTATATTCGTTAATGTAACTACATTCGCGCGTGTTTTTTTTCCAAATTTGAACGTTTATATAAAAAGGAGACATGTACAATAGTTTGCCCATCTGAAGCTATAACATTTTCCCACGCTTTTTGACAATTTGTGGATTCCATCCCAAAGAACTCAATCAAGCCAATCAAGAATCAACCCAATTTCTGATACCCTGTTCTGATGTGAACCATATTCCAGTCAGGGCATTCTACATCGACTGGAGGAAATGGTACTTAGAAGTTTCAAGGTATAGGATATAAGGCGGGTGAGGCAAAACTTGCCAGTTACTGTTTTCCAAATAAATTTTAACCGGTTTTGCAACATGAGGCCTAGTGTCATGATGGAAAATTATTGTCTTGTGTCTAGTCGGAAATTCCGGGCGTTTCCAACGGTTTTCGGCAATCGCTCACTTCAGTTTGATGGGTTGTTGTCAGTAGCGTTCCCTATTAATGATTTCGTCTGGTTTTAATAGCTCATAATACAGCACGCTCTTCTGATCCCATCAAATACAGAGCAATACATACCTTGGCGTCATGAATATTCGGCTTTGCCGTTGATTTGGCAGGTTGGCTAGGTTTCACATATGATTTTTTGTGTTGTCGGGTCGTCGCAATGGATCTATTTTTCATCACCAGTGACAATCCGATACAAAATCAACTTCCTTTTGTAGCGCTTAAGCAGCATTTCTGACAGGCAAAATCATCTCTCAACGTCTCTTGGCTTCAATTCATATGGCACCCAATTTCCTTGCTTTTGAATGTATCCGGCTGCCTTTAAATGTTTGAAATGGCTGCTTGAGTAACTCCAAAAGATTCGGCGAGGTCTTCCTGTGTTTGACATAAATCTTCATTGAGTTATACACGTATTTCATTCATTTTATCTACTGTTCACGGATCTTCAGTTCAGTTGCAGACATATGCTCAATAAATATGAAGTGCTTATCCCAAAGAAATTGATTAAGAAATGCATACGTATCAAGAAAGAAGTGTCAAAATGAAAATTCTCAATTATCATGCCTCATCTTTAAGCCATATTTTCCTCACTTACGCTGCTGAATTATCATCGTCCATTAATAATTTCATTAAACTAACAAGCCGTGGGTTACGCCCGCCCACATTTAAGGTGCACAATCTGGTGTCAGCTGTTGAGAGGCGAGTCCATGGATGGCAAAGATTTACCTTTTCCCCACAATTCACAACTTTTGCGCGAAATTACGCACCTATGTGAGTACAATTCAACACATATACGTGGAAACGAAATCCTGCCTGCCTGTCTTCGAGGACTGTCGGCGCAAATAAGCGTGCGATTTGGAGTGTTGAGCGAAGCGTAACAAATTTGTATACACAGCTGTGTGATTAAGAGCGATTTGCAATGCAACACGCGGTATGTGGCATGCCACAAAGTGCAGCCTAGCTCACATCGGCTGACTGGCATTACACACGCCCGCCCCCAGACCAGGAAGAGGCACTCTTTCTCGAACACTCCTACCAATGTGGCGGTGCGTTGGACAAGTGAGCGAGTGAACCTTGACGCAGCATTTTCCGCATTCTGGGACACACCCACTTCACGCAACAACAAGTGAAGATTCAAGCGCCAAGCGGAGGAGAAGGAGAAGGAGAAAAAGACGTAGCTGAAGCAAGCAATACGAAATATATTGATTCTCATCGCCGTATTTGTGGCGCGGCTGCTGAGATTGCTGCGGCATTTTAACAAATTTTCATTAAAAAATACAAAATATACAAACACATATAACATCTTGTTGCTCTTTAAATGCGAGGCGGTAGGCTGACTGCTGTGCCTAATGTGTTGGCTGCACTTAAATGTTCACACCGCGCCGCAAGTGGTAACGCCTTCAAACCTTGCCACATTGCCGCAGCAGTGTTGGCTGTTGATGACGCAGCGAAATAAATTAGAGCAAACGCTGTGCGAGTTGCAGTCGGCATCGGAGATTGATATTTCATGAATATCGAAAGAAATGGAGTTGTACCGCTGCCTTTTTCGATGTCTGCGCTTCACGCCTAATCAGCGGTAACACTCGGACGACTCGCTACAGCAGCAGTAGCAGCTCCTGCGTCCTGCGGCATCGCTTTGTAGATGTGTAGAAATAATAAAAGTAGTCGAACAACAACTGAACCAAAGTGAAAAGATGTGTTGTTGGTTATTGAAACCAGCTCACATCGTGAACTTCCAGATTGTTGTCCATTGGTGGTTGTAGTGTTGTTGGTGTTGGTGAGTCTGCATTAAATGTCCAAAAGTTGTGCGTAAACGGCAATAAATGAGTTTAATCGCTGGCGGCACTCTTTGTGCACACACACACACACACACTCGAAATACCTTTTCTAAGACATACAGCTTTATATACTCGTATATTAAGGTGGTTCTGAAAATTTATAGAGAAGTATATAATAAATAATACTATAGTAGAAGATATCTACGAAATGAATTTTTTGAATTTTGAGCTACCCTAATATACAAATGTATATACAATTAGTTTGGTAATTTTTGGGTCTTGAGCTTACAGTTATATATATACATAGAAAATTTGAAGCGCCTGTAAAACCGATGCCACAACCAATTAAAATTTGAACCATTCTCATAGCTAAAATCTTCAACTAAGCCCTTACTTTTAAGAACCTAAACTATTTTCAATTAACTTTTACGGTTAACCTTAATATACATAGATACAAAATTTGGAGCCCTTGTACAATCGACGCCACAAAAAGTCAATTGGACTGAAATCTATAAGTTTTGTCTTTACTGGTGTGTTTACCTTTTAAGAGACTACCTTAATACACATATAAACAAAATTTGGACCGATCGGTTGTTTAATACCACAAACAACACCTATTGGCATCTAATTCACAACTGTTATATTTAACCCTGAGCTTACCTTAAAATAACTTAAATATTGCCCATTTGCTTTTTAAGCACAACCCTAATATAAGTGTTTAGTTTATTTTACGAGTTTTCACATTTGATTTAATTTGTGTGAGCCAATTCCCTAATCGAAGGCTTAGCAATTGCTTTCGGAATGAAATTTAAGCGAGCGCACAGGAATGCCGTAGTCATTGCGTTACTGCTGTGAGGGATACTTAGTAGTTGGCTGGCCTCTGGACCTCCCGGGTTGCTGATTATACGGTGACAACATTAAGGGCGCATGAAAAATTTCCCTCAAATATTTATTATTTGGCTGAGGGTCAAATTTTTTCGCTTCATTAGCGTTATTATTTCTTCACATTGCTATTTTTATGCGGTAAAGGGGATTTATTTTTATAGGGACTTTAATATTCTTTAGCTTTTTCATATAAATATCGTTGGATCACTCAATTTATTTATTTGTTGTGGCTTTTTGCACTGGGTGCTTTTTGCCTAATGATTTCCTTTTATTCTCACAGAAAGAGGGACAGTGCTCCCTCCGTACTAATGCTAGTCAAGCTTGGACCCACAAATCTTCTGAAAGTTTTTTGACACTTGCCTACTAATAAGACATTTTCACATGACAGGCTTACAATTGCTTGTCGAGTAATGGTTAGTGTTTGAAAAATTCTTTTTAAGGCGTAGTAGGAAACTCGGGAAACTTCCAACCCAAGTATTGCCATTTTTAAAGTGCACTGCACATCGGTATAGATAGCAAGATATTGGAAATTGAGGCCAAGATATCTTGCGGAATGGTAGAGCACCTATTTTCTCAGCTAAAAGGATGCAATTGAGGTCTTGTTTCTTAGTGTTACACATGATAACTAATATTAATTTGAATCATTGTTCCATTTCTTACAAAGTTTTCACGCTGTAGCCATTATACTCCGAATATATGTATAGAAACACCCTTTCTTAGCGAGCCCACAAGGTCAACGATCAAGAGTAGTTCCGGTATTGCTTACTCTTCACATATAATATATACTTTGAAACTTAAGGCATACGGATTGTTTTAGATATAGGTTTCCAAGCTTAAGAGCCAGGTTAAGATGTCGAACAATACGAGGGATCCTACTGGAAAATAGTTTGCAATAACTGGCGGTGACTAATTTGTAAACCTAGACTGTACTCGATGCCTCTTTATGAACACAAGTCAAAGCTGTGTTAATATTAGCGAATTTGTTTTCATTCACCCTCCACATACTTATATTGCATACATTTTCCTAGCGATATGACCGCTCGCGACCTCTACGAATAGCCTCATTAAAATTTAGAGAATATGCTTTCAAGCATCGTTGAATGAGAATAACGTTAGCGTCTGTGGCAACTATGGCGTCTATGGCGTTCGTGGCGCCTTTGTATGCGCATTGAATTATCAAATTGTGTGTGGTATGGAGGCGGAAACGACAGTAAGTAAAGAAAATTTAATTAAAGGTGTAAATATTTTATGCCTTTGTGAGCTAGTTTCATGCCCATTAAAAATGGGCATGTTGGGCATGGAATGTTGCATAACTATCAGCGCCAAAGCTGGCGGTTATTGACTGAATGCCTTATAAAATGTGGGAAAAGGCGCGCGAGACGTACGCAATTGAGCAGGCACACTGAGGTGGAGAGATGAATGTGCGCGGAGTGGGTTTGGAGTAGCGGCGGCAAGGCGCTATAGGAACAACAACAGCCAATGCGCCTGAAAGCATTGAAAAAGTTCAGTGTCAGGGCGGCATAACGCGTGGTCTGGGAAGATGAGGCAATTCATTTGTGCACGCGCTTTTACTAATTCTTGCATTCATTCATAGCGCTCAACTGTTAATGCATTCGCCTTTTGTGTTGTGCTCTCATATTTTTTTCCAGCGCTCGTTCTTCTATGTAATATTTTCAATATATATAAATATTTTTTTTTTAATGAGTGCTGCGCCGCGAAGTGCGCTTTCGCAACGCGTTACATGACGTGCCGCTAGTGCCGCGTCGAGTCGCACACTTTGCGGCATTTGTTGGCATTTGTCAAACAACAATTTTCGCTAGAATTTATTATGCGATTTCAATGGACCCGCTTTTCATACTTTTCTGGTTTCTCTTTTGCATGCTGCTCTATAGAATTGAGTTGGCGCGTTTTTCTTTCTTTTCTCTGTGGTAACGGTAATGAAATTGTATTGAAAAGCGTCGCGCTGCATTCAACGCCTGTTTGCTTTTAATAAGTATACTCCTTGATTATTATAACAAATATAAGTGCGCTACATATTTTTACAAGTACCGTTACATGTACCGTTACAGACTCATATATAACTATAACATAAGTGCAAATGTGCACATTGTCCTGAGGGGTCTCCATGTTGTTGCGGCGCAATGTCAATGTTCCTCGCACTGGGATCTAGTGCCATTCACCCGCTGGGGAAATACATCCCTGCGTTTGGGGTTTTGGCTTTTATGTGCATGAAGGCGCACAATAAAAGAATCGTTGCAGCGTTCAGGGCGCATAAGTGTTTTCACATACATGCATATTTTTGACAAAGCCGTAGTTGTTGTTGGTTTCACTACTTTATGTTGTCATATTGCATTCAGGTTGTTTTTGTACTACGCTTGCATTCCTTGACATATGTAAGCCTCCTGTAAGGCGTTATATGAACTTTGGGAGCTTTAAAGCACAAAAATAAGTACAAAATAATACGAAAGATGAATGGCTTGCACATTGTAAGTACTTCAATGGCCTCACAGGGTCTTTGAAAAGTACCAAATTTTATAATACTTTTAAATTTAACAGTCAATTAGGTTATTATGCCTCATTGTTGTAAATATTCCTTGCCTTGCCTTCTAGAACGCATCAAGCATGCATTCATAAATTTCCACCATTCCGAGAAGAACCCGAGGCTTTTAAGTCGAGCCTAATAACTCCCTGTGAGTCTTCGAAAGTGACCTTGATAAAATTTATTAGCGGTCTAAAATTCTAATACGAAGATCCACTAATAAATTTAATACATCTCCATCTTGATTTCATCTTATTTTGCCTTTGGCAGGTTCGCAAATTTATCCATCTATCATCAGCTCACTTGTATTTTAATCCCCTTCCGGCTTACTCTCCAAGTGAGAAGGTTTTATACCTAAATATCACTGTCTGTTGTTCTCTTCCCCAAACTTCTTATGTGATCGTAATAAAAAACCATACTTAACAATGGGAATGTCAACCCTTCCGGCTGTGTTTTAACGAAGTAATGCACATTAAGTGAAACATGGTGAATGTTCTCCAACAATTGTTTGGAAATTTACTGAGATAACCATAAAATCTGTTGGCTACTCGAATAGCCTATTGCTCAAAAAATCATATATAGACTGCCAAAAGAATTTTGTTTTAAATTTTTTATTAGTACTATACTCTTCGTGTCCTCGTCCTTGGACAGTTAATGCCATGAATTTCGTTGATTGTAGGATAACCCTAGACAGCTTAGCTTATAAAAATAGGAAATCTATAATTAACACTAAGCTTATGTTCTTATGTTTTTGGTATCATCAATCCTTAGTGGACTATTTTTAACAGACACTTTTGCTTGCGAGTATTTTATGATTATGAATATTAAGTGCCGTTATTTATCCCCTAATACAAAAAATCTTGAGATATTGCCTGCCCGGAAAAGTTTTTTGTGGAGGAAATGGTTGATAAACGATTTAAATTGGTAAAATGGATGGTAGGTATCTCAAGAGTTGGATCATATAGGTGAAATTTATAAGCGCATATTTATGGGTACGGAAGAAGGGTTGAGTTGAATGGTTGAACTCAACCATTTCCGAAGGCTTGCTTGTCGGTCTTCAAGTTCAGCTAGATCAGTTTGCTGTTTCGCTGCCTTTCGTAATACTTGACAACCAGTCACAAAATATTGAAGAAAAGGTAGCAATAAAAACTGTGTTGTTCGCTGGTTGAATGTTCATTCAAAGGGACAACGGAAAGTCAATCGTTTATGTTCTTTTGATGACAGATTTATGGAATAAATTGAACGAATATCTTCGCAACAGCAAAACTGTTTGAAATAACCGCACTTTTGTTCCAGTTAATAATCAATTTGAAGAAATTGTGCGAAATTAGTCCTCTCACCTTCTGTAGTTCTTTAACGTGATGCTGTTTTAGCCGAAGATGGAATGATAAGGTTATCAAGTCCATGAATATAATTGAAAATTTTATAGCTTCAAGAAAATTTGCCATAGCAGATTCTCGATTTGATACCCGTAGATGCTCAAACAATTCAGTTTTAGAAAAGAAAAATAGGTGGGAAGGGGATTTATGATTTTCAAAATTATAATTTTTCAAATTACTCTTTGTTATGAAGTTGTAATGAATATCTCTTTTCTCTTTCGATGTGTTAGAATAAAGAATGATTAATACTATGAGAATGCTATTGTATAGAGGTTAGGTAAATTTGTATAAAGTCTTCTCAAGCTCTACTTCCACTGAATTATTAGCATGACAGCAATGTCATAAAAAAAAATAAATAAAAGAGGAATTCTTTTTAACTTCCCCCGACAAATTTAATACATCCAAGGTTTCAGGGTGGTGAGTTCTCAATTTGGAAAACACGATAAAACACGATAAATAAGGGAAGCAACTTGACCAAATAGTCCGTAAGGTCATAAGTGTGAAAATATTGATATAATGCAGTATTGTAGCATTGAATATTGTATGACTAAATCATTGAAATAATGACTATTTGAGAATTAAGCTTACTAATTCAACCCATCTATAAAGATCTATATTCAAACTTCCACTTGAGCCACCCATTATTCCAGCACATTCTCGTTGGTCACACACATACGCAACACTTGCACACCGCGCCACTTATTATGTGCGAATTTCTTTGCATTGTTTGCGAATCATCATTGCCGCATTGAAAAAATCACAAAATGAATTAACTTGCCAGACCATGAAAATTTTTAACACGTACAATGGCCATTTTTTACTCTCTCTCTCTCGCAGAAACAAATGCAAGCTACTGGTTGAGTATGTAAAATAAATAAAATGTAAAATATTCGCGCTGCATTAATAAAGAGAACTAGCCGAACGAAACAAGGCAAAGCAAAGTAAAACAAAGCAAGCTGGCATTCCACACATTTCCTTCGAGCGATTTATCATGCGCAAACTGCCACTCAGCGCAAATGCGGACTGGCGACGGGTCACAGTAACTCATGGAGTGGGGGCGTGGAGGTATTTCGGTGGTTTTGGTGGCAAACAGGCATTCAATAAATGAATGCAAGTGAAAGTATGTGTGTTTGTGTTACCTTCCGGTGGGTTACCACTAGCCATGTATACATACATATTAACACTTGTCTATAGTCCTTTCGCAGGCACTGTATGTACAATTCTCATTCAGCGTTCAACGCATGCGGCAGTCTTTGCCTTAACCACATACAATCTTGCATAAAATGTGCGCTTTGTTTGTTTGTACGTATGTTTGTATGCGCATATGTATATGTGTTTTTATATATATGTGTATGTACGCTTAATCGTGTTCCTTTTATTTAGTCTTTCTTCTGTTGATAACTTAAGCGCTCCCCGGTTGAACTCGAGTATTTTGCATATTTTTATATGTTTTAGCAAATATATTTCAAACATACTTATGTTTTTATTTGAGGCAAGCCGTTTCACTTTGTTTTGTAGTTGTTGTTGTTGTTGTTGTTGTTGGTCTTACTCGAAATTCATTGTTGCGTTGTGTTACCCCATAGTCTCCAATTCATAACCATAATTCCTTGTTGGCGCACTGTCACGTTGCATAAATATAGATAGCAACAGAGGAGCATGTGTGTGTATGTGTTTATGTATGTGTGAAAAGCATTTTTTCGCATTTCATTCCAAAAAAACTTGCGAAAATATTCATAACACATAGAATTTTTCAAAACCAGCACTCACTCATCAACGTTTATGACAACCGTAGCATACTTACAAGCGCGCAGCAGCCTTTCGCTCAACTATGCAACACTTCTGCAATCAGCTTGCACACATACAATCACATGTATTTATATAAGCTTAGAGCTTCTGCACGAAATTGCACACTTCATTACTCAAAAATAAATATTACACTCTGTCTCCGCGCGTCTTCGCCGCTGCCTTATTTGTTTTTTATTGTCGAGCACACACTCATACACATACACCCACAAACCCATACATACACACACTCATGGAAGATGCGCTGCGAGATTTTATAAAGCGCTAGTGAAAATATAAATTTTCTCTCATAAAATATTAGAATTTGCGAGATTTGCATTTTCCGTTTATATTTGTGTGTATGTGCGTGTGTGTGTTTCTCCGTTAGCTGCTAGAATAATATTGAGGATGTGTTATTTTTCCGTTTTATATCATTGAAATATATGCTTGTGGCTTCTGTTTATTTAACCTATTGGATTAAGAGCGCAGAATGTGGTTTGATGGATAAAGTGCGGTTAAGTTAGATTAGGTGAGGTTATGTTGAATTTGGCCGCTTGCGGTGAAGCAGAAAAGGGCATTAAGTAAAATTTGAAAGAAGGTACTAATGGCTATTGTCAAATATGTTAATGATAGGCTTGCATTTCAATTGTAATCCTTCTAGCTTCCAAATAATGAATACTTAGTGTTGAACGCTGTACCGGAAAGCTGGCGAAATGAAGAATAAACCTTTAAGTCGTAACTAAGCAAACACCAACAGATCCAGTTCTTAACGGCTAACACAATAGGAACCCAATGGTATATTGAATCTGAAAGCTATGATATCTGTTAACCCTTGACTGGTTAGTAAATTCTCAGGTGTCCACGCGGAAACAGACAGACAGACAGGAGTTTAAACATCTTACGGGATGACAGAGGAAGCTGTTTGTATGAAGACGAGGTAGAAACATCTCAACACTACTTTCTTGACCGATCCGCCTTTGCGAGATCAATTCGAAAACATCTCGGATATCACGCCTTTAAACAGTTAGGCCAGGGGAATAGAAATAAAATGTCTAAGCAGATTTTTGATGCGTTCAAGAAGCTTTCGGGAAGCATTAAGTACAGCAAGGATTATAAAGGAAATAAATTGCTGGTAAAATAAAAGGTTAGGCGTGTGTACCTGAGTTTGAACTGGGGCAGGGGCTTGAAACATTGTTATAAATTAATAGTTTTGATTTGTCGATGACAGAACTAACTTCAGTATCATCCCAGGAATAAACTGTTTGTCGTAGCATCAAAACATTTGATGTTGATTTGAATTTGATTTGATTCAAGATCCCATGGATAAGATTAAAAAAAAAAATTCAATTAAATATTGAATATTTTCGTGAGATATTTTGCCATGACTTTTGTCGAAGGTTAAACCAACAGAAGGACGACGATCAATTTGGTTAATGAGCCCAGAAAATATCGAGTTACTTTCATTGATTTGCCTTATTTCGTGAAGGTCATCTAAAAACACTTTCCTTGCCAAAAAACATTAACACTAACAAGCCAAACAAACATTCAGCAAAGCATTTCCTTCGGATTAGAATTTCGATGTACAATATGTCGCCTGTTTTTAGGACATAATTGTGCATGCTGACACTGTTCCTTTAAAGAGATGGTGAACTGATACTGTTGGGTAAAAGTGTACGGACATTTGTCAAAGGGAAGCAACTGAGGAATACGAAGCATTTTTCCTGACGACAATATCATTTACCACACTATAGCTCCGAAGTCATACAGCAATTTTTTAGTTTTATGAGTTTTTTTTAGAAGATTAAAGAAGGGGACGTTGCATTAAATATAGGCAATTTGGAGATCAAAAATCAAAAAACGTTATATATAAAAGGATTTAAAAGGAACTTCAAGGAGAAAGAAGCAAAATGCTGCGCTAAAAGAATCATTTGCTAAGAATGAATATATTGAATCCTCTTTTATGAAAACTGAAAATTAAATCTTCCAAAAAAGTTTACATTAAACTTAAATCCTAACTGAATTTATCCTTGATTCCTTACATGCTCGATGGATAGTGCTCTCATTTTATGGCACATATTAAATATAATACTATCTAGTTTTTAGGCGGTCGGACCACCAACAGTTAGCATCCTTTAATTGAGCGCGTCGAAAAAGGCTTTATTTTTCCAAAATTCTCTGCAACCGGTGACATTAATTAATTCTTTTCACAAACATAAGCACACATACAAAGGATACGTACATGCGGTTGGAAATTATTATTTTGCTTTTGTGACATTTCAATGAAATGTATATTTCTACTTATTACCAATCTCCATAAACATTCACACCTACAGAAATACCCGAATATTCCAAGCAAAGCAGCGCGCTCTAAACCCGTCTAAATCCTTTAACAAAAACAACAAAGCGATATGCATTTATAATAACAAAGCGAGGAAAAATCTGTCCTTTCTTTTTCAATGTGAGAATGTGTGTGTGAGTGTGTGTTTAGATCCTTTCTATTGTTCGGTGTGTCAACGCGCGGCAACAAAACCGTACAAAATTAAGCCGTCAGCTTAGCAAGCGCTTGGTTGTTGTATTTGTAGGGACGGCTGCGGCGACCAATTGGCTCACAATGCATGTGGAAATTTAAAAATACTAATACATTCATCAGGCATTATAATATTTTTGCGGTACAGTTGTGTATGGGTAAGAATTTAACAACTTTATGAAATGGTAAATGATGTGAACTATTATTTCGACATTTGGATTTCAAATGTATGCTAATTTAGTTTCCGAACTATTTTGATATGCTAATTTAACTAATATTAGTGTATAAATTATGAAACTCAGAAATTAAGGCTGAGTATTGAAGAATTTCTATTTTTGTGCACTAAAGTAAATGGTTTATCCAGTAATGTGCGAATAAAGCATATTTTGTAGACCTTCTCAAAAAAAAAATGAAAAATCGCACAAATAGGCAACACTGACAAAAATATGCATATTTTCCGTATCAATAAGCTATTTTGAATAATTGTAGCGACATGGTGTATTTTTCTGTCAAACATACTGCAAAGAAAGTAATGTCACGAAACTGTAGTAATCTTCATCTCCATGACTCTTCGATAGTTCGTAATTTTGCATGCCAGTGTAACCATATTGCTGTATAGACTTTCGTGGGACTCGATTTAAAGGTGAGTATCATAAATGTTTTCTAAATATGTTGTTTCAGAAATTATTCACTTAATTATAAGTGTTTTCGAAAGTTGGAAATTACTTCAAAAACCGATTTTTCAAACGAAGAATACTAAAACAAATTAATTTTCCATGATATTGGTCAGTTAGTGAATATATTTTATCAATACCTACTCAAAAATAGTCCTTTTTGAAAATAAGCACTGATTATAAGGTTTCTGGGTTGACATTTTTCAAAGAGAGAACAGCAGAACCGTCTCTGCTAAGCTAGGTTTGTGCAGATAAGGATTTTACTTACATATATAGTTTTCTGAAATTTAGTGTGAAAAGATGACTACAAAAAGAGGTAGAATATAAAAATAAGAGGATTTGAATTTTTTGATGTTTTTAGGTGTATGAATAAAAGGATTAGATTCTTCTTCTCTTTTAGTTTCCACCTCTATATGTACACAAAAATATATACTTGGCGTAAGCTTCGTATAGGCTCTGAAGTAACTTGATCGTTTATCAAAAAAATTTCAAAAAAACATTTACAGAAACTTTCAGAGTATTTCTGTGAGTTAATATATTTTTAAGAGTTGCCAAATGTACGAAAAGTAAAATTTATTTCTATAAAGAAACAGCATATATAAAATAGAAAATATTTGAATATTATATTTAAAAATACCTTGATCAGAAAGCGTTTTACCAGAGCTGCCGCCTTCGCAGAAAAGATAAACTAACTAAATGTATTATTTATTTCACATCAAATACTACAAAATAAGTACATAAGAAAAGCTGTTAAATAAATCTTAATCCTGGAAAATATTATAAAGAATTTTCCATTGTTTTAAAGAATTAGAAAGGTGGCAAAAAGAAAACCAGTCTACCTAAATCTGTTAGACTGAAAGCTTATGAACTTTAAAACTGTCAGAATTTTGTAGATAAATAATTTTCTATTGAATTATTCACATTTTTTGTAAAATTTACGCCAGATTATGCCAATTTGTAATATTCTATTCTCTATAATATTCATTTCACCTATATAACGGATATGTCATATATATTTATATGCCTTCTATAGACTTAGGGAGGAATATGACTAAAAATTCTCATGTCGTTTGATATCAAATAATTGGACCATCTGGAGTTTAGTTTCCACTGAACTATTTGGTTGAATATTCAGTACAATATTCATACGTAAAAAATATATATTACAAATTCTTCTTATAAAAGCATGGACTAATATTGTCTTCTGCTTACAAAGCTGACCATAACCATGAGTTTACCTTGAGTGAAAACTGTACCTGACATTTTCCCGAAGAAGATATAAAACCATTCGTGTATTATATGGAACTGATTAGCAAGATTAGCTGAGTTAGTGTAGGCGTGTTCATTTGTCCGTCAGTAAGCTCGAATTAAGCAAATGATGTCCGATAACTTTAATTGTGGAAATGAAATCGATCCACACCTCCATGTAGAACTTTATTTTGTTAAATATTATATACATGGCATCTATATTTCGGGTTATTTGTTCTTCCTGAACTTTCTTCCGAACCTCATTTGGCAACTCTGTTCAAATTTTTTTGAAGTTCTCAACTATAAACCTACACCCTCGTTTGCCTAGATGTCTACTGGTCTTTGCCGCTCAGGTTTGTTCTTTTTATAAGACGTACTAATATTCTACTTAATGTTTATACAATTCAATAAAAATTTATGCAAGAGCCTTTACATGAAATTCCTTTCAAAATGCCACAATATTAAAAGGTCAAACATTCATGGAGTCTCCGCAAATATGTAAATGGATTGAATGTAGGTAGGCCCTGCGGAAAAACACGCCACCGCACATAATGCTCGGATTTTCCAACACGCAACAACAGCAAATGCAGGGAAGGTGTGTGAACAGGAGCTGTTGAGATGCTATGCGTTCAGTTGAGGGCTTCATAAAATCTTTATAGGCGGCGGCTGCGACGGCGGTCGCTACTGGCTGGCTACCTCTTTTCGGCGTGCACGATGTATTAGCGGCGCAATTGCAGTGCCTGCGGACGCTTTACGCCTTTTTATGTTAATTATACAATAGAATATTTTATTATTCAAATTATGGGGCCATAATGCGAGCGGCGAGATTTACAAAAACAAAACAAGAAAAGTTAGGAAAAAGTTGAATTTGCGGCGCAATCGAAGTAAAAAGAATATCAAATAAGAAATTGAATACAAAATGTATACAAATAATATAAAGCAACAAAAAAAAAAAAACAACAAATACAATTTAGACTATAATGTGCAACAGCACTGTGTTCAGCTATTGTAATATAACAATAATAATATTTATTATAGTGTTATGTAAATTTGTCAACACAAGCACATTTGAGGCTCGATGAAATTATTTCATTTAGTGCTTTGGGAGAAAAGTGCGCAGCTCTACAAGTGGGTCCATTTACACGCTTGTTTCTTGGAAGTATTTGATAGCGCGCTCAAACGGCTCCAATAAAGGTCTATTAGTTCTTAATGAGTGACGAAGATTTTGATGAAATTTTAGTAGAAAGAAAGTAAACAGATGCCTGGGAAAGGCATAAATTCATCTTTCTGTGTGCAACAGACTCCGAGGCAGCGGCATCCTTTGAGTGGCAGTCGGCATTCTCTTTCTCTTTTCGCTTTCTCCTTTTACTACAATTTTTTTCCCCGAGCTAACGTTCTTTTTTATGCAAATCACCTATAAAAACACACCAACAATTAGGCGGAAAACCGAAAATTTATCCCTAAAAAAAAAAATTAAAAAATTTAAGTAAAATCATTAAGTGTAAAAGTCAATTTGAATTTTACACGTTGCAGCTCCGCGAAGAATTATGCCAAGTCCTGTAGATATATTGACACTCAAGGAAAATGCCTGCGACCAATATTTACAAATTTTTTATGGTGGTAAGCAGCGAAATTCCATTGAATCACACTTTACTAATTTACTGTTTTTCTAACCGCAGTCATTTAGTTTACACACTCACTTTTTCTCACCCTATATTTACTACAACTTGTCACAGACTGCACGGCGAGCATCCGCTCGCTGCTGCAGCAGAAACATCTTTTGTTTGCGCTTTGTTCATTTTCTTCCTAAAACAGCAGTGATAAGGAAAAGTGCATAAAGTAAATCTTTTGTTGCATAATTTGTTTCACTGCCAAACAAGTAAGTGCCACTAGAAAGGCCAACTAGCAACCAATGCACTTAACAAGCTTACCATTCTCCAATACAGGCAAACGTGTGTGTGATAGAGACGAGCTCGATTTCGGGATTTATGGTGTTATAGACCTGAAAATCGCTGGGTGCTTTGAGCTTAAGTAGGGAACTTCGTGTTCCTTTTCATGGGAAGTCCGCAGTGGAGATTGCTGCAAAGAGCTTTCCACTCTATTATGTACAGATTGATTATTTTAGTGTGTCTCAAGAGTAATATACCTAGTTGTATGAGTCAAGCAAGCACAACTACAAGTGGAATGAATTTTCAAGCAAGGAAAGCTCGAAATCGGCTCTCTCCAAGGAGAATGCTTTAAAGTCCCACAGCCACGTGATACTTTCTGCTGGACGGCTGAGCACATTCTCAGCTCACTGATCTTTATGTTCACACTTACACGTATGTTTGAGAGGTCTCGCTGACCACGATGATCACGGGTGGAAATGTGAGAGTCTAAAAAACTCCAGACGCTAACACTGCAAAAAAATCTTTGGATGCTAGTGAGTCATTCTCATTCAAGGTTTGTAGAAACCCAAACCTCATCTTTACTAAAGAAGGGGAAAGTTGCTGAGGAATTATTGTAACAATTCCGCTTTTTGGAAGTTGTGAAGTATTTTGGGATTTAATATTTTATCTAGCCAAGATATATATCGCAACTTTACGTTTTCAAATTTACTCACCTAACTACAGCTTTCCATTTGTATGATGACACATTCTTACGCTTAGAAGTGTAATTTTGTATCGCCTTTGGGCCAGCCTTTTCAATTTGACCTCACCACACCTTTTCATTACTTTTCCCGGTTTAATTAACCTTTCTTATCCACTTTGATTCTCCGCAGAACAAACAAAGAGAACATTACTTTGCGCTACTCTTCATAGAATTATAGATATAGAGGCAGCTGAATCCACATACTTTAGACTCTCTTGTAAGCTTTTGGTGTGAGAATGATGTGCGAGAGCTCTAAGAGTTGTGGAAATACAAACATTGATAATATCAAACAAATTAGATAGCGGAGAGTTTGAGAGAAATATTCTGTCTGAGAAGGGTCGCGTAAGTTGAAACCGAATGTCTCTACGAACTTTATGATGTTAACAAGTTAAGTAGTTCATTGAAATCCAACCCTCACTAGGAATATTTGTCCGAATGGATAAAGTCATTGCAGTTATCAACACGGGGCTAGCTGGTAGTAGAAAAGGAAGTAAGATTTTACTTTATTACACCTTTTAGCCGGGTATAATTGCCAATGTATTCTTAAGAACCACACCCGGTAAACCGAAATTTATTCGTGAAACTAAAAATCGAAGGGTTAAGTGCAGTGGTTTTCAGATTATATATAATGCTGTTATCAACTAGTATCCTATCGGAAATCCGAAATTGCGGTTTGAATCATTGGATTGATCGAGACCTTCTCGTTCTAACTCTCTTGACCGGACGATCAGGATTTTAGCGTAGTAGACCCACTGAAACAAAGTGGTCACGAACTTTTATATTTAACGCTTTAACCTACAAAACCGACTGGTACCGGAATGCATTTGAACATCATTCTTTAGAAAATAGATTATGCGGGTTGATATAGAAACCACGGGATCACCATAATCCCAATCTACTACTATCTACACTATACTTCTATCTACACATCACTAATCACCTGCACGCAATGTCTCTTATCGCTCTGGTTCTACTTTTATTTTCACACTTCTACCATTTAACTTTATTTGTAGGTTGTTTGTTAACAACAATAAAAAATAACAACGACGTTTATATTGTAGAGGTGTGAAAAATCTCTCCTGCAGGTGTGAATTTCGTCAACTTTTTAATTACCCGCAGCAAATACAAAAGCGTTATCGTCTATTTACTCGTGCCGCGTTTGTTGTGGCAGAGCCATTCTTTGCTCGCGCTTGGCCGTAAATTGTAAAAGACCAGCGTTTGGGCTGAAATTTCTTAAGAAAGTTGCATTTCAAAGAAAGTGTGATCAACAAATATGCACAATAATTCAAAAATTTACATATTTACATACATGCATTCATATGCATTTGTAAACATTATTTTGTGTCCAAACAGAATTAATCTGAAAATTGACTTACTTGGAATTAGAGTTTAATAAAAAATTAGACGACTGTTTAAAACTAATTAAATAAACAAAATTATCCAGGTTGAAGTTAGATGAAAATAAAACCACATTTATGTTGATTATGGTTGAAGTTAGATGAAAAGAAAACCATAAAAGATCCCATAAGTAAAAAGAAAAGCAAATATTGGATTTATAGCCGTAAATATGTATAAGAAACTTACATTGAATAAAATGTATGAAAAATTCTAAAAAGGAGACTAAGTAATAGAAAGCTGGTAAATTCGCAATTCAACTAGGCTATCTTATTTATTTTGCACACAAATATTTCGAGGAAAAAGACTAGTTAATATTACTATCAGAGCCAACTATTTATTTATAAGCCGGTTGAGAATTGTAGATACTTTTACTCTACTATTTTAATTAAATGAAATTGAGTATTTTTATGGCGAACTCGTATTAAATTATAATTCAATTTGAAACTGAATATAGAAGAACTCGAGAATATGTGACTTTTTCGTCTACGATGTGAAGAAGTTTCGCTGAAATGGAGGGATTTTGGCTGAACAACACTTTTTCAAGAAATTCCTTATAAAAAGATTCAGGTTTTAATTGATCGATTTCAGAGAGAACACAATTAACTTGAAAACGAAAATTTGACAATGCAAATTTTGATAACTAGATTACTGCTACTCGATTTCGTTTGAGGAACAGGACCCTTATTATGGAAGGAGATGTCCAAAAAATATTGAATATTGTATTATTGTGGCTTTAATGGCCTCCATTTCTTAGGGTCAGCCCAACTTTTAAAGTATTATAATTAGTCCGATTGTTCACACTTATCGGTTATTGCTGGTGTAAGTATTCAGATGCATCTTCTTAGGTATAACACCACAGGTGCTAACGTACTGAAGGAGAGATGGAACCCTCAGTTTTAGTAAATCTTTTCACAAAAAAAAAACCTTTTTGCCAAACTTTGGACGGCCTATATTCTGAGAACATAGTTACATTTTTTAATAATAGTTTCTTCTGTACTATAATGGCTCTCGAAAACGAAATTGGTAGGTTAACAAGCTCAGCTCATGAGACTCTTCTGATATTACTTCTTTTAGAGATCAATATCATATCACCGAGCTTTAAACCTCATCAAATACTTTTAACCTGCAATGCATAAGATATATTTTTCTTTGCTAGCTAACAATAGCGCCACCCAAGTAATATAATTGAACCTGGATTATATCAGGTCAAGCTTTGTTTTTCGGTGATCTGAACTTGTTTGGACGAAAGATGGTTGAAGATATGAAGATAATTGAGACTTATCTAGAAGCGAGTTCATGCGCTTACACTTGGTTGGTGTAAATTCTTGTTTACTTATTATTCAAATTTTCAAGTTGACATTTGTTTGGTTTTATTCTTCAGTAAGTTGAAGTAAGTTGAATATTATAGAGAATTTGTGTGTATACACAATTAACTGAGTTGTTGGGAAAATTATGGGGATTTTCAGTTGGCGACGCATTTTATAAAAGCCAATTATCCCACAGAATTAAAACTAGAAAATACAAATGCAATGCAGCTTGCCACTATTACACGTGCAACATCCATATATCCGTATGCCGAAGGATCATTCATTTTACTCAACACTCAGAGGAGGCGGATAGGATAAATGCTAGGTATCGGCATATAGCTAAAGGAAATCACTGTAATTAAGTACTTTTCGGGGTACTGCAGGTGAAATTTCACTGCTTAGCATTAAAATGCAACGCTGTATCATTTGGAAGAAAAAAAAAAAAAAACGAAAACAACAATGAAGACTATGTTGAAGTAGTCGAAATAAATTCATTGCATTTAGGTGAAAATTAACTGACCATCATTTTTCATAGGCGCTAAAAGAGACTTACGAGGGCGAGTGAGAATTTTAGACTAGCAAAAAGGGAGTTTCACATTAAATGAATGAAGAAGAGCGAAGAAGGAAAATAATAAAGTAAAATCAATATTCAGTACAGCTGAAATTGTAGTTGCATTAGTGACTTTTCAATACACACACACACACACATACTACTGAAATTGAGTGTTGAGCAGAGGCAACGCAATCGAGCGGTCACCACAACAATAGAAGCCAACAAAGATGCACCTTGCCTCTGGCCGTGTTGTTTCTTTTGTTGCTATTGTTCGACGAAGTATATGCGTTAAGACAAGTAGTTGCGCCAAACCAAATATCTGTGTATTCTCGGCATAGATAGGAGTGTTTCTGCGCAGACGAACACAAGAGTGATGGTGTGCGGGAATGCGCGTTTGATGTTATCAGGTGCATTTGGCAGAATATGCAGACGCATAAGCACACGGACACACAAGCACACATTGTCTACACCGTCGTTTAATATATGAAAGGACATGCAACCTCTAACGGCAGGTGAAAATTCCAACGAAACATGAAAAGTGTTTTCGACTGTTTTTGTTGTTGTTAGACATCAGATTGCTTCGATTTTGTTTATATTGTTGGCATGCAGGAGGCTTGACTTCTAGGGCATAGCTCAAAGGAAGGAATGCACCTTTAATTTAAGTATTTCATAAAAAAAAAGGCACTTGAAATCGAAAACAACCATATACATACCCAAAAGCAATTAAGCTGTTGTTGGTAGGTCTGATTCTCTTATCTAAAAGATGTATCTGGTACAAGTAATGCAATCACTAAGCGATTACAGCGGCTTACTGCATGTTGGTAGTGGTTCCCTATATATCCCTAATAGTTCTAAAAATTTAAAACAAGTTGTTCTTAACAGAGTTCATGCCTCGACAGCAAGACAGTAGATCCTACTTTTCAATATACCTCAAAAATTTCTCAAACACCTTACATTTGATTGCAGTACAACAATGCTATAAATGTCATATTCGAAGCATGTGGCAACTTTTATCAAAGATATCATCGACGGAAAGCTTTTGAAATCCGTATAGTTTTAAGCTCATTTTATAAATGCTCATTTATTTTACTAATTATACAGAATTAAAATTTGCAACATGTGGCAACCCAAACAAGTATTGTCCATAAAAATTTCTTCTTAAAGCTCAAAGTTCTTACATTTTATACTCATATGCCATTAATTTGTCTATTTGGTAAATTTCTTGAATAAATATTTTTCAAATAGGTGGTTACCTTACTCAATGAATATTTTCAAATGTAAACCTTCTTAGTTCTCATTTGCTTGATATTCATATTAAAATAGTTCGTTATTTTATAAGTGTTATTAATTTTTATGTATACGGGTGGCAGCCCTTTACAAACGGATTTTCAACTGCGAGCTCTTTTTAGGCTCTCTAATTTTATGTGAATATTAAATAATGTTTCTCGATTTATAAATATTAAGCACAACACACTCTTTGGGCATGTAAGGGTTGACCTATATATTGGTACGTTTTACGAAGGTCGATTGCAATTGGGATTCTCGACGGAGTTTGCATTAACATATAAGCTAGTGTTTCAGGAACTTTGTGACACCTTCCCAAATATCTCCTGAACGATTTCCTCGATAATATTCATAAGAAGCCTTAACTTTTAATGTATCACCTGTTCACATTCTAGATTGTTTTCAAATACCCAACAGAGGTTTGTAAAACACGTTTGGGGTTAGTAACAGAATGAAGCTAAGCTTATTTTATTGTTTATTCTGTAAGCTGACCTCTATTTATTCTAAGGTCTCTTTCTTCTGTATGTTTCCAGCGCAGTGGAGATCGTACCATACGTCAACAATAATAAGAACTACTCGGTTAACTTGACTAGATTCCCTTTCTCAACTGACCCTATTTTGGCCGTTTCTGTTACTATTTTTTAGTCGTAGCTTTTTACTGATGTTTATTCTACCGTGGGTGCTCGGTTGTTCGGTTATTCATAGATGTTACTATTTGTGATGAAATTTAGATTTCTTCCTAAACATTACACTATGCCTTCTATGTATCAAGCCGAACGCTTTATTAAGTTTGGAGTCATTGAATTTGTTGGAAATAAAAATTTTAAACTGATTTCGGAACCTATAGTCAGCTTGGAATGATTTCAAATTTTTCATCTAGAGAAAGGCTAAATTTTTGGAAGATCAAGTTTGTTAATTGTTCAGTTAGAAACGTTCTTAAATAAATAAAAAATAAAGTAAACATATTTGCTCTAAAGATATTTAATGTACTTCAACTCCAAATTTTGCAAAATTGTGTATGTTTCAAAATAAGACCTGTTTCCAAAATCAAAATGACAATTCCTGACTTAGTTGAATACGGTAGGTGGCCGATATCCACGCATAATATATATTTTGGTATACGGTTAATAAACGGTATTGCGGTAATCGCCCTATTATAGATACGCCGTAAGGTGTACATTTTTATTTTTACTTGATTGATAGACTTGAAACGGTCTGGAGTCTGGTATCTTTCCAAGTAAACACTTTCAGAAAAATACGTGAGACTTATATTTGTAGGTATTACTTGTTGAGATGGCAAAATTTGAAAGATATTATACGTTGAGCAAGAAAACAACAAAACTCAAGAACTACACAGCCGAAGTTTGTGGGTGAATTCTGGACACAAATGAAACTTGTAGAAATGGGAATGGGATACTTCTTTAAGCATGAAGCCTTCTTTGATCCGGGACCAGAAGAAACTCAGATAGACATACATCATGCTTCTTAATTGTATTTATCGGCACAAGTCTTTTTGAAGCGTACTCGATCTATTATTTCGCCAGTAATTCATTTAAAGCGTGTCACATGTCTTCTTAATAAATTGTTTACCTTCAACTTTGACTTATTTTCCTTCCCAATTAGCGCAATTAAATGACATAATCCTAAATTATGAAAATGTTTTATTTCGTTGTAAAATTATAGCCAAAATTTTATTGAGTTCTCGTGTCCTAGAAGTAAAGCCATCATTTCAGAATTTTACAAATTGGCGCCCCGAAGGCAATACAATAAGTTTCTCGTATTATTACAAGGCTATTTAAGAGATGGTTAAGTTTGACCTCAGACTTTTGGCAACACCAAGCATTGGCAGTTTCAGTGTTGCCACAAAATGCTTATAGTTGTTGCTATTGTTGCAATAGAAGCGCATAGATTCTTGCACAAATACCTCCATTACCACCACCGACCACCAACGGTATTAAGCTGGCTGTGCGGCGCTCACCAAACGCGCTTATCACAATCAACTACGAGTATTTCACACCGCTTGACTTCACTCGGCTTGGCGGCTGAGGCCAACCGAGCAATTGCTCAACACTGTGGCTTTGGCAGATCACGATTTTGGACCGACAACAATGCAGGCAGGTATGTACTTCAGTTGGCGCTCTATCCACATTGATGGCCCATAGCCAACGGCCAAGTGGCAAGCGGTGAACTAGTTAAGCCGCTATCATCTATAAATGTTGAACTGCTGAAATGTAAACCGAAACAACAACAACGCAACCAACGTAAAGTTGAACTCCGCCTTGTTTTCGCTGCGAGCTTGGTTGCCCGGTTGTCTGCTGTCAGCCAGCATACGCTTCAATATTCGATAAAGAAAACTTTAATGCCTCAACAACAACAATAACAATAGCAACAACTACTGCGCGCGCTACTGATAAGAAAATGAATAACGTTGAAAATGCTTTTGTTTTCTATTTCAGTAAGTTAAACATTCGAGTTGGAGTTTTCCAATATTGCTGCGCTCACCACCGCTCTCTTAACTATTGGCTGCCAGCCACCGGCCATTAAGCGAAAATCGTTAAATTTCCAATCTTAACAAACGTCTATTGCTTCATTGCCTTCTCTGATTGTTGCTCGATTTTTGTTTCCTCACTTCGCGGAGAACTGTTATCCGTAAGAAGAAGCACTAGTTGTATACCAGTCAACCAGGGTGATAGCATTTCACCTGGTCGTAGTTCTGTACGAGTATCAGTATTGCCGGGTCATTGGCACGTTTGACTATTTTGTTTTTAATTAAACGTAAATTTCGTGCTGATAACAACTGACAGTTGCTAGACGTGCGGACTTTGGTGTCGATAACTGCCCTGCAGGAAGTCGCTAACTGGGGAGATAAAGGTGAAAATAGTTCAGAAGTAGAGCAATTTCGGTGAATTCGTACGCGAACTTTTAATGGCGGTAGTCTAAGACGTTTATTGCAAATAGTTTAGAGATGTAAGCTAGTGCAATTTTTTTTTGATAAAATTTGGTATTATTATTCAACAGGGGTATTGTCGAGGGCGATGCATCGAATATAGCGATTTCTCCACCTTTTCAATATCAATTTTGTAGTACGATTGATATTTTGCTTCAGAATAGGTCTCAGTCTCGGTGAGTTCTTTCTAGCGAGCATTTTCCACAAATCTGAGAACAGCAAAATGTCGCAGGCTCAGATCCGGAGAATACACTACATGCGGGAGTAAGTCGAAGCTCATGTCATCAATATTTTTCATGGTGTTCATTAGTTTGCTACACGGTTGAACGTCTACTGGGTCCAACGCCTTCGGTGCTCTTAAGGTCTGTGGGTAAAATTTTGGCAAAGCTACTTACGAATGTTGCTTCGCCTCCAGCAGAACCCAGCTAATACTCATCATGTTTAATTAACACACGAAATTTCTTTTGGTACAATATTCCACAAAATACCGTAACTTTCGTTACTCAAAATACAGTCGCGAGACAATTGTTTGACAGCTGTGGCTTTTGAAGTTTATGTCTAATCACAAAACAAATGCATTAGCCTTAAGTTGAGGGAGCTTTCACGGAAATTATGTGAAGTTTTCAGTATTTCTGTATACATGTTCTATTTTACTATCTTTCAAATATCTTTGTAAAAGTGTAAAGCTACCGCAATTCTGAACGAGCACATTTTCCTGCTGGGACAGCAGACACAGCTTGGATGTGGCGGTAGTTCGGCAGCCTGTCAGCCAGCTCTAAGTTATAGGCAGCAGATAAGTAGAATGTGAGGTGTATGGCTTCGATATTTTATTATCCAAGTGTTTGTAATGACTTCTAAACTTTTTATGGATTTTGTAACTTGTTTATGTTACATTTTATTATTTATGTGAATTTGTTTTATCTATGTTTTTTTCAGATTTGTTTTTCGTATGCGCTATCGAATTAATTGCATATTAATGTTCTATAGATTAGTGCGGTATGACCTTCGAAAGGTAAAAGTTGGAGGTGATACACAATTACTTAGTTGTGAAAGCGTGTGAGAATATTTTATTTTACTTTATTTATAGTGAAAAGCATTTATATTATATATCATATATATATAGTTGCGTTTAATTTGAAGATGTTTAAAACATAAAACTCTAAGGAAATGTGAGGAATCCATAAAATTTAAATTCAAATGAAAAGAAGAAATAAGGAGCAGATTGAACCAAAAATATTTCGCTTAGATGTTTCAATAAATCCAACAGTTGCTTCCACTAATTCAATACTAAACATTTGGCAACCATCTTTTCAAGATGTCTATTCCAGCTTCGTATACATACACTTCCAAAGAGTTGGCGAGATTTTTCAGAAGACTTAACTTAACTTGGTTTATTTTGAATCAAAATTTTTGAATTGAGTATTTCCTTTATAAAAAAGTTTGTTCTTAAAACAGGTCTACAATAGATTACCTTAGAAACAGCAAGAGAGTGACTTTTCAATGATTTCTAGGTCCAATTATACCGTATTCATATAACCACTCTATACCGTAGTATAACGGATGAATTACGCCAAGTAGACTTTTGGGATTTGCACTATAACAACCCGCGGGAGAGAGAATTTTCGAATTGAACCTGAAGTATTATCTGTGGGCAAGAGTAGCTAATGCAATATTTTCATTTAAATCCAGTGAGAAGGAGAGCACTTTTTCTCTGTGAAAAATTTATGGAACTTCACGTTGTGCAGCGGTGAATATTGAATAAGATGGAAAGATAAGCTATAGATATGCATTCCATGACGACGTGAGCGAAGTTCGGTGAATCGGAATTATCGTCCAAATTTATGTAAATATTATACTTCGGAAAGTAGTCGAAGGGATATAGCACCAATGTAAAAAGAGAGTAAAAATTCGGGAAACGGTAATTTCATTTACTGAGCGTGAAGTTCTTTACAAATTTTGAAGCAACTAGAAGTCTCAAAAAACAGATAGCTATAGTATAAGATTCTAAATCAAACTAAACATATTAAACACTTTGGTGTTTTAAGAATCCTTTGTTTAAATGAATTTGGTGAGTGATTAAAGAGATGCGTTAAAGGATCCACGACCATCATATACGGATGGTCCCTATAATATAATAAACTAAATTTTTTTTCTCCTACTGTCTTCGCGAAATAAAATTTTTGGTAAAGCCTTAAGATTTGTAAACAAAATGTTTTTTGAGGGAGGTGGATTAGTAAGATTTTCTCTACAAAAATTGAACTTCTTGGTCTGACTGAATGTAGATTCTGTCGAATACTTGAGCACAGTACCACATTTGTCGATAATAAAATTGCTCTTTTAAGAGATAGCAGTAGTTTTTAGCCGTATATATTTTGTAGTCGTATATGCATAGATCCATATTCATATTATAAGCGCTTTAGTTCGTATCTTTTTGTAGTCTTTCTCTTTCTATGTTCTTTTCTGACTTTAACACTTATTTAAGGGACATTGATTTTACTTCTTTGGATTACTGCAATTCATTTATAATCTCTTTTATTGGTGTCTCATGTAGCAAAGCTTTTAATATTGCGATTATCTCTCTAATGGATATCAGCTGACATCGCTTGTTAGTCAACAATTAAGAACGATTACACCAGACTGCTGCAAGATTGGTTAAACGAGACCCTGTAGGGAATCGTAAAAGCAATAATACTGCTAGCTGATTTTAATTACTATTTGCGAAATAGTAAGTACTGAATCGTTCAGTATGACTTATGAAATATTAGCAGGTTTCGATTAACCACTGTTCTGATCGCTAAGTTTGAGTACTGTTATCTTAAGACAGAAAACCTTTCGTGGAAGCAAAAACAAAATTTCCCACTGAATCAACAATATAAGAGAGTATATTAATACCTCATTAAACTGGCATAAACGCTTGCTATACTACCTTTATTTGATTATGCCAGTTTATGTGATTTATACCAGTTGCTCATTCGATTCGCTACTCTTTAAAAAACCTTTATGCCAAAACTGATGATGGCTTCTTGAGCAAGCTGTCAGTGGAAAGAGACTTTTAAGCGAATATTATTTACTTACAACTGTTGAAGTGAGTTTGATTTCTGAAAAAATAGTCGCAAACATTTAAAGACTTCCTCGCGTGGCACACGTATTTGCATTTATATGCTCAACAACAAAAGTGCAAATAGAATTTTTAAGGTTGATTTGATTAGATTCGTATGCATACTTCCAATTGGTTTCCCTGAGCTTAATCCTGCGAGCCAACACACACACACACACAAACATTTGAAGATATTCAAATAAGCGCACGCATGTGTGGCATACCAAACGCATTGCAATCCAATTTCATATCTCTTCTTTGTTGCAAATAGGCGAAAAAATACAGAGGAAGAAAGGCAAGAGAATTGCTTACGGTTAGCTGAAGTGGAAAGACGCAGAACGCTTAACACCTAGTTCGAGGCGCGTCGGCAAATAGTCGCACAAGCACTCCTACACAAGGTGTTTAGAGCGTGGAGAGTGTTGAAATTGCAGTGCAACAAGCTGTGGCAACAACAGCAGGCGTAATCGCCGAAGGCAACACTGTACTAAATTGTTATTGCATTTGCATATGTGTTTGTTGTCTTTGATTACAATACTTTGATAAAAAAAACATTCGACTAACAATGTTTGTTTTGGTTGCGTTTTTGTTGCTCCAAGAACTTTTTCACCATTGATGTGTTGTGTTATTTTCGCATTGCTCCATGAGTACAGCGGTGGACATTTGAATGGAGCAAGTGTAAGCTTTTTTAGAACGTTGAAGGCTGCACTTTGGAAATTTGGTGCACCGCTGGAAATTGTAGTAGACTTTTGAATAAGAGCTCAAGAGATGTTTTCGCATTGCTAAATATATTAAGCCAATGGTCGACTGATGGTGTTCGGACTATCCGGAATAATTTCAAACTCTTTTGAAAGTAAAATAGCTTTTCGTAATGTTGATGGAATGATGTTAGATCTCTGGCCGAAGATCAACACCTCAAGTGATCTTCATCTAAGGAGTAAAGTCTACAACCCACTCTATAATTTCCATTGTCAACCGGAGTCTCTTTGAAAATTATTTTGAGGCCTCAATATCTGTACCATCCCCATTTCCTCGGAAATGGTCGAAGTACAGCTGTTCCTAACATACTTGAGCTACTAGATAGATTTTCACATAGAGGGCACAGATAATCACATGGAGACGCGAGATTTTCAGGAACTTTTGAAGTTTGAACCATTAAGTTGCCGCCTAATTGTTGAACCTGCTGGCTGGAATTTTTCCACCTTTTTTCTGATAATTGGGTCGTCTGAGCTTCATTTCTATACCGTGTGTTGTACACAAACCAAATTTTTTCGTCTACGTCGAGCACATTTTTGTGAACCCATGGTAGTGCGTACTCATTGGTCGATATTACTTTTCATAACATCCGGCTGACTGTTCGATGCAGCTACCGATTTGAACATCAATGGTCTTTTAGGTAACCTAGAATAAGTGAATCTGTATAACTTTGCTAACGAACTAGCCAAAATAGAATATTTCAAAACTTGGAAAAATAGGCTGGACCAGATTAAAATTTTTAACTTCTCAATTCTCAACAGAACTCATGACCTCTCGCTTTGTCGGACGGATAACATCTAAATCTCTTTCAGCATCAGGCAAAACTGTCCTCCAGGATCAAAGTGAAATGAAGTGAATCCCGTTTGCATACCGGGTATTGCGTTATTCGGAGTAATAAATGGACATGGACGGGCATCAATCTCTTACTGGGTGGGACTAACAACAGTATCAGAGTCAGTTGTTGGTGCCAACCTAACAGGAACTGCCAAATGGATAAAGAGATTTTGTGAACAGTATTCACTAAGAATACGGGTCATACATATGCCTGCAGAATAGCATAAAAGGCTCCACAGACACACTGAGACTCTCGAAGTGAGAAAGAAGATTGCTTGGTATCTTATTAGATTATCTAATTTAATACGTGAGGTCAGCGTATGGCTATATATGCTTTCCTTGAGAGCTCAATTAAGGTTCCATGCCAGAGAAAAGAGATAAAAGCGGAACTTCTCTTCCGTACTGTTTCGTATTCGTTCGTTTAAGCCTGTTCGTTTTTCTCAGAAATGAACTAAGGGTAGGTAAGTAACTTTGTCGTGGAATTTCTAATTTATTTCTGTTTTTATTTCTTAAGCTTCTTCAAATTCGTTCAGTGAAGGGATACTCGGAATTACTTTGAGATGAATTTCTAGTAGATATGATATTTCTCCTATCCCTCATATGTTTGCTCTTCTATTAAAATAATTAATTACAAATTGCAAAATTCTTATTCTTCCCTTCCAGTGTTTGCACTTATATAACTGTCAAGCGCTGTGCGTAAACGCAACCTTTTCCGTTCACTTCCTGTTTGTTTATGCTCCGTACGCTTTGCGGCACTAGCAAAATAGTGGGAAACTACGAAAGAAAGTCAAACTCATATTTGCTTAAGCGTGTTATCCGAAGGAAGCATCTGCGCAATTGGATTGCCGTTGTCATGCAGTCGTCACTAGTGCTTGCTTACGCCCTTTGCGGCGCTTTGTCGGTGCCGGCGCTGCCAACACCGGGCTAATCCCTTGCTTTTGGCTGTTTGTTTGTTTATGTTGCACGATGGCTTTTGTTGCCACTGTTGCATGCAACTTGTTATTTGGTATGTGTTTAGGTTTCTTATTTAGTTTTTTGCTTTTTTTTTTTGTGTTGTTACTACATCTATAACAGTTAGTGTTGCCTGTGTTGCAATCAATGTCAACTTCAATGCGCCCTGGCAGTGACATAAGCATGCTCCCTAAGTAAGGATTACAAATTTGTGTCAACCTTTTGCTTTCCTTCTACCTTTTTTCCTTATCCGGCTTGTTGCGTCTTGTTTTTTTTTTTGTTTTCTTTTTGTTACTTTTTGTTTTGTGTTTGTTATTTATATTTCATTGGCTTTGCATTGTCTTCTGCTTCTACTTAGATCTGCAATACCTCTGGCTGCTACCTTCCGCTGCTACTTTCTGCTGGCGGATTCATCACTTTATGGCTGTAATGCTGTCACAACGATTGTGACATATCCGGTTGTTGTTGTTGCATGACACTTTTCAGTTTTTTTTCGTATTTTTTTGCTCTTCACCACAGTATCTTCCACATTTTAACGCTTCCAATTCGGTTACGCAATATTGTCACTGTATCCTTTCTCTCGTTTTTTTCCACACCATATCGATTCTTGCTTCTTCTTCTGATGTTCTTTTTCAATTCTTTCCTTTGTTGTTTTTTATTATTTTTGGTTTGGCGATTTTCCAACAAATTGCAAAGCAATTTTACACGTGAACAAATGAAAATTGTTTCCTAAGCCCTAATATTTAGGGGCTATTTACACAGGCTAAGCCGTACACTGAGACGTTTGCCGCACACATACACACCTATATACACATACATCCATCCACCCATGAGTCCCTGTAAAGGTGTAACAGCGCAACAATGCATACAACAAGCGTGTCTCCTTCCTCCAAACGTTGACAATAGTTGCGCACTCGGCTTGCCATTCTTTAAGGCAGACTTCCACCATTAGCAAATCGAATTGTCTTCCATACATAAAAAAGAAAACACATATACAGCCACAATAAACATTAACATAACTGCACATATGTGTGTATGTGTGTGTGTGTACAATACAGGATATCATTGCCATCGATGACAACAAATCCACCGAAAATCCAATACAATAAAAGCGGATGCTCAGCTACTGTGCTTTTATGTTGTTAACAATTATTGCACATTGGTGTTGTTGTTGCTGTTGCTGTGTGGAAAATGTTGAAAATTGCATTAAAATAAAATTTAATTGGGGATTACATTGGCTTCGATTGCATTTGTTCACACAATACATGTGTAAATACATACATACGCACGCACGCATACTTATATATATATATACACAGCCATACGTACTCATATATATAAACATATATATACTTACGTAACTACGTACACACATACACATGCCAATACACCTATAAAAACTCCATATCCTGTATACCACGCGTGTTGTTGCATTTGTATATGCATGCATGCATGTGTGTGGGTGTGTGTGTGTGTGTGTTAATTGTGTGTGTTAACTGTCACATCAAATTGCTGAGATTTTTGTGAAAATTAGCCATTTTACTAATATTTTTTTTAGGTTATTAAAACACAACAAAAGTGCTCAAGTGCTAAAAATTTAATAAACACACACATACGGCGACTGAGCGCGCATGTATTTGGTCGCAGCATTGAAGCTTTTATTGAGTTTTACACTTTAGCGCAAATACAGATTTTAAAGCATTTACAAAATAAACTTTTGTAAGTAACTTTTGTATGTAAATTATAATATTTGGCCACTTTAAAGACAACTTTGTTTACGGTTATAAAATGGTCTTAAGAATTAATATCATATGAATAAAAAAAAGTAAGGGAGAACTTAATGCAGAACTAATTGTTAAATGCACAGGTAATTTTTAAGCATAAGTGGCTTGGGAAATATTTCGAGATCTATTTTTTAAAATTTAGGCATCGGAAATAGGCATACTTTATAATTCGAAGTTGTGGATCGATTAATTCCACACTTGGTACCCCCTTGCCTGTACTAATAATAATATATCGGTGGGTGTTAACGTTGAATGTCACTAATAATTGACTCCTTGCCTCATATATACACTTTAAACTTAACGGACCGAATGAAATACAGTATAATCGTGGAAGATGTGAACCCAACCAATTTTAATAGGAAATGACAAGCATCCAATATTATAAAAATTTCTTATATGCTGATTGATATAAGAAAAGGAAGCACCAGAGCAGCATCATATGCAGCAATATGCCATGACTGGAAGTTGTGGTGTGAAGACTAACTTCGTTCATGCTCGTACTTTTTGAAAGCAAAAATACTGTACGAAGCCAATCGGAAAGGAACATGACATTATATATATGGTTATATATATTGGTGTTAAGAGAGAATTTAGACCAATTTCACAGCATGGACATTTTTTATTTCTGATGGTTTAATAAATAAGGTTTTTCAATAAAGGTTTTGAAGGGCCTTGAATAACCCTTACTTCATGACATGGAAATCCTTTTGCGGTATATACCCGAAAATGCTCAAATACTGTTTGTGGGGTTAATGTACGGTAAGGGATGTACGAGATCGTATATACCGATTTAGTCGATATCTTGTTTTATGAAGAGACTGCTCACTGCTCGGGGGTACGATATGTGCAAAATTTATTTCTGGTATCTTTGTTGATACTAGAATTAGTTTTTGGAAAGTGAGATAAGCGGTTTGGGGCCACGCTCGTATCTTATAGTCCTAGTTACTTACATTGTCATACTCATTTCCGAATTTTCCCTTTGCATTATATTTAGTAATCCTTCGAGATTTATCAGTTACGTAGAGAATTATATTCATATTATCATTCTAAAAATATCGAAATAACTAACCATATATTTATTATTTACCTACCTGCCAAAGTATAAATCCCCCTGAAACTAAGCTGGACTCTTCCTTAAGTTAAATTCACTCTGGTCTATAGTTGCTTAGTAGCAGTAATACAACTATAACTTCAGAAAACCAATCAATGCCAAGTATTGCCCAGTGAAATAACTTTTCTGCCCTTACAAACCAAATAGATTGATCATAGTGAAGACTACTGAATGTCGTGCCGACATGCATAGCAAACGACTTTGAGCTTTACTCTTTTTCATACTTTATATGAAAGGCGTTCAAAATATTATGTTTCCATTATACAGATTGTATGTAGCGTTTCGGGATCCGAGAGTCAGCGCTACATTTCGAACGTACTTTAACTCTCCTGCCCGAAGCGGTTATCTCGGCACAGCTTTCAGCGTTCTAACTGTGGTCGCCCTTAATATTTTAATGCTTTTGGCTGATGCAAGTCACCCTCGGAGCAAGTGGATTCCGGGACACAGAAGAAAAAGACCGTAGTCTTTTCCGAAGTTTTAAATATATTTTTAGAAGCAAAAGTTCGCCAAAACTAGCCTCTAATACTATTATCTATTAGAGCTCACCACAAAATGTATGCACATGTCATCTCGCACAAAGTGCTGAAATATTATACCCAACCCCATTAGTGAGCTTGTTTCACTGAGCACATTACCAAGCAATGAATTTTTCACAGCGAGCTTTAATGTCACCAGCACGCAAGCTACCAGTATGAGCAAACCAGCCGCTGTCATTTGCGTAACGAACAAGCACGGCAATGAAGGCTGCAGCGAACCACCTGCCGCGAAGCTAAGAATTCATTAAATATATCGCAAAAGTTTCGGAAAACTTTCGTTAACTGGAATGAGTGTGCAGCAACAGCAGAAGTTGCACGCTGCAAGTTGCAAACTTTTGTGGCGTTGATGTTGGCTTTCTTTGACTAATTCCTCCAAGCGGCCGAAGTTGGTGCAGCTCCTGCAGCGGATCGATCATAGTTCAATGAGCAAATTGCTCGGTGATTTGTTGGACTTCATTGGATTTAAATTAGGAAGCTACACGCTCTTGTTGTTGTTATTGCTGTCATCAACATACTCATCATTGGAGGCCGCCGTTTGATTAATGAGCTAAGACCGCTAAAGCTGGCCGCCAGCAAGGCAGTAAGGCGACCGAATCAAAGCTGGCTAAAAGCGAAAACTTTTTTCACAGCTTTCAAGCCAAGAATTCAGCGTGTAATCAAAGCGCAATTGCGGCAGCAAGCTAAAGCAAGTAAGACTGCTCTACGCTGGTGTGCCAACTTGCTAAGGGGGAAAATTTGCAATGGAAGTGTGCGCGCGGTGCATTTAAAGTTCCGCTAGAAAGTTTTGCATGGCGAATACTTTGAATCTGGCCAAGCGGCGCAGCGCTCACTTTTTACCGTTATAATAACTGCTTCTTATTTTAGTTTAATTTCTTGCTATTTTTATAACTGTTTGTTATACCTATGTGCATTTGCGCGCAGCGCAAAATGAGGGAAACGGAAACGGAAAGGAGTGAAAAAATTAAAAGTTTTACGTTGCATAAGAACTTTGGCGTATTTGTAAAGATACTTCGGCCAAGAGAAATTGGTTGAGAATTATATTTTCTACGCTGCTGCTGTTTCTAATGCTTCTATGGTCTTGCGCTTTCTTTCTCTCCTGCTTTATTTCCCGCATTGTTTGCCAGAGGAAAAGCTTGCTTTGTGCAAGTTTTGACTTAGTTTTTGACAGACGCGTAATTAACATGAATTTCTGTGATTCTACGCGCGTGCACGTTCGAGCATTGAACTGTGACAGTGAATGGTTATTGATGACGGGAATGAAATTAGTCGAAAGGAATTGAAAATAGCAAATATTTTAAACATGACAGTTGCAAACAGTTGCAGAAGTTTGCATATATTTTTAAATTAATGAAAAAAATGGGTGTTGTTTGGATACACTTCGGTTAGTTTAGAGTTCTAAACTCACTAAGAATAACAAACAATGAAAATACGGAAGAAATTTCACTTAAAAGTTGATGAGTCTGTAAAGAGTGAAGTCGAGTTTAAAACTGAATATCTCAACTTGACATTTTCTAATCTATTTCGTCAAATCACTGGACACACTGGAGTGTGTTCAAACAAATGTATTGCAAGTATTTAGACTTGATCTGGCTACATAATGCTATCTCTGTTACACATCTTCGTTCCTTATGCTGCTGTTAGGGCTGTTGACGATTTAATTTTTGGAGATCTTCTGAACTTGCAAACAGCAGATCTTGATACCTTAAGTATTCTTATGGGTCAGTATTATATAAAAAGCAAATAGCCTTACAAATCAGAATCAAAATAAGCTCCATTCCTGGAATTTTAAGTCTTTTCTGTCATCGTATCATCAATCAGGTGTGACCTGATCAGCTTTGCTAAAAGTTTGGTCAATATTCCTTATCTTTATTATTTCTTTTTCACAATTTAAGTGGTTTTCCAAATCTCAGAGGACTTATATAATGATTCGAGAGTTGCGGGCACACAAAAGAGTTCTTCTAAGGATACGCATACTTCTTGATAGGACTTTGGATACAATTATTTCAACTACAATGCTCAACCATATATATTAGTTGAGGCAATTATGATGCAGGGACGACAAAATTTGCCCTTAGTATTCTTTATTAGGGAAATAGTATTGGAGGCTGAAAAAAGTCTCGCTTTAGATAATATAAGAATATTTGTGAATGGTTAATAGTTAGCATATAATAGAAATATGGAACTTTTATGGTCCAATCAAGACCAACGACTTGTTAAAAGAAAAAAAGAGTAAGTTGGTAATTATTCAAAATATCCGAAGGCATAATTCCATAAAGAAGTTTTGATTTTCAGCACTTTTTTTCGATGAAATTTCGTTTTCTGACTGAATAGATGCAGACTCCTCTCATTGAACATACTTTACAGGGTACCACTGGAACTGGACATCTATTTATAGTCGATTAGATACTAATGGGGCAATTACTTAAGTGAACAATTAAGAATTAAATTGTTGAAATAATATTCACTTAATTGTCAAACTAATATAATAGTCAAGGGTGTGTTCCTAACTAGTTTTAAATAAATGTGCCGAATAGCAATAATTACACAATTAGAACAAAAATTAATTAATTTAAATTAAATTAATTAGACTCTGACCCCTAGTATAGTACTATTTCTGCGATATGGATTGCCTAAACGAGCTAAATTATACTAAATTATATTATATTAACGGTATTCCTAAGGGTAACTGCTTTCGGACAATTCTGCTTCGGATAATTTTGCTTTCAGAAGTAAATAAATGAAGAGTAAAATAAAAGAAGAGAATTTCTTCAATTTCTTCAATTTCTTAAATGTTTGATTTCTTTTATGATTTTATTCCACAAATGAAATGCTCGCGAGTTATAAGTTAACTCCGTCTGATTGATTGTCTTTTATATGAGGATATTATGTGAAAAATTATCACTGAGAAGTATGGCGTGACCTGACTCCGTTTCAATAGGACCGATCGCCGTTATTTGAACCGACAATCCTGCTGATTGTAGTCGCTAAATCAATATAGTACCACTACTTCTCCATTCTTTTCTCCAACAAGTTTTCCTTAATATGAATAAAATGACTTAATTGAAATTCAAAGAAATCAACTAGTAGTGTGTCAATGCAATTGCCTAGTAAGCGACGAATTTCCGTTTCTAAGCCTTAAATGTAACACCGTTTTGTAGATCGATGCATTCTATTGGAATTCAATTCCAACACTTAATTTAATATAACTGTAAATAATATTGTAATTTCGAAATTAATTTGGTGTCGCACACCATAGCTCTGACAAAGGATATTTGTGAATTTTTTCAGATTCCAATACAGCTGTCCGGCAACCATGCATTAAATGCAAACACAACAACAATAATTAACATTTATATACAAATGAAATACTTGCAGCATACCAATCTAATTTTCGTTTTCTCTTTGTTTTGAGAATCAAAATTATTGATTCTAAATAAGAGCGCATAAAGAAAAACTCAATTCTACTACCTGCATTAGCAATTTACTAACCCCGCTACACTCCGGAGTCACATTTCGCTTATACCAATCGCCGCTCGAATGGCCTACCTGAACGCAGAACAATTTCCAAACACAAGAGACGCCATAAAAACACATTAAAATCAGTTTCACCTGCATCCCTTCGCAGCGGCGCACAAAAACGAGGCAAATACGAGCAACAACAACTGCAAACACAGAGAGTAATATCATACTGCATAGCAGGGAACGGCCGGCAGGCGGCGCGGGAGACAATGCGAGAGTTAAACGAGGATTCTTGTTGTGTTGTTTGTGTTTGTGTTTGAATGCATTTGAATGTGTTAGCTGCAAGGTGCATTCTCTCTGCGGTGGAGATCTGTTCAAAATTCCTGTGGTCGCAGCCGCACCAGCAACCAAGTTAATTCACTTAGTCTTAGCCTTAGCGGCAGCGGTAAGCCAAACCGCTCGGAAAACCAACTCAAGCCAAACCAAAGGCAACTGAGAGCCACAGCCCCACAACAATCAGCAGCGTTCATCAGCGCTTGTTATTATCATTTGCTGCCATCGGCCTTTTGTTGTTGCTGTAATTTTATATTTATGTTTGTGGAAATTTTTTTCTATGTTGCTGCTTCTTCTTCCTTGTTATTATTGGTTCGGTTTGGTTTGGGTTGTTGTTGGCCGTTTCTTGTTTTGCTGCTGCTGCTGCTGCATTCGCCCCGCGGCGGCACTGTGTTTTTATTGCTGTTTGTGCACCAGCCCGGTTACCGGCGATTGCAGCTGGAATTTTCGAATTTCAATTTTAATTTTGTTTTTCGCTTTCAACTGCAACTGATTATGGTCTGCTACTATGGTTATTATTGTTGTTGTTGTATACACTACCTCCTTTTATTGTTTTTATTGTCATTGTATTGCATATCATTTACTTGCACAGCTTTTTTTTCACCATCTCCATACGATTTTTATACTCTCGCAACATTTTGCACAGAGTAGAATGGATTTGTTCACCAAACGGTTGTTTATAGCACCTAAAACCAATTGGAATAGATATGGAGCTACATATATCAAATAGATCACTAACAAAACGAATTGATTTTCGGGTTGTCTATCTGTCAGTCCGTCACTTATCAAGAACTACTAGACCGATTTTAACCAAATTTGGTGCAAAACATTCCAAGGACATCTTTATATTATAGTTCGCTAATACTACTATCTACTGCTTGCTTCCTATATGCTAACAGTTTAAATTCCTTCAGATTCCCTCACCTTAAGATAGATAGCTGTTTGCTTTAGCTATTATCTAAAAATGGTTGAAACGGGACTTTAAGTTTTCAAGCCCGAAGATACTGAATATGCGGACCTTAGTGCCTATTTCTGACTTTATACCGAAAATATCGGTCAACTTAAGAGATATCCCAATTGAACTAGTTGGGCATATTTTAATCATCATAATTTAACCTGGTGCTTAAAATGGATGAAATCGGTTCAGTATTTCTACCAGCCCCCATATACCTAAAATAATGACTTACGATCTTCCGGTTGACTTCATAGCGCCTATGAGGCTCAATACATAAGTTATTTTAATGAAATTAAGTGAACGTATTATCTTCGACATAATGTGATATAGTGATGAAAATCGACCATGAATTACTTTAGATCGAATAAACAAAATATTCTAGTTGATTTTCCGCCTTGTGATTTTTATATGGGACAAACTTTTAGTTATATTAATATTTAATACTAGCATACTTTAGTTTAATGCCGTAAGTAAATGCAAACAGCTCAGACTTTTTCCTAGCATCAATATAGTGATTTTCGACCATCCGGTGAAATTTATATCGTATATATCGGTACGGGAGATATCTTAATGAAGTTAAGCGGACATGTCTTTCTTGACCACAACGTGAGTTAGCATCAAAAAGTAATGAAATCTTTCCAAATATTAGTCTAGAGCCCATAGACATAATTTTAAGATTTTCACCCCTCTTTTCTATTTTATTTCCAAATATATCGGTTAAAATGTGCTATATTTTATTAGGACTATGTGAACACACACTTAATGTAGTTTGGTCTAAACATCGATGAAATCGGTCCATGGGAACCTAACCCACATATACCCAATAAAATGATTTCCGACCTTCTGGTTGATTGTAATCGCAAACAACATGCAACATGCAACATTTGTTATTATGTTCACACCCTTTGAAATTCCTAGAGTATAAAATATTCGTCTTCACTCGAATATAGCCCTTCCTTAAATGTTGTTTTTATTTTTTATTTTTGTCTTTCGCTCATTTTTGTCATTCGTTCTTTCGATTCATCATCAATCAAATCAGCGTTGTCTCATCAGTGATGGCATGTCTCCAGCGAGTGAGATTGAAGATTGTCGAAGTTGATTTTAATTCGCTGCGAAGTTAAATAGCCTGACTTTGGTATTGGTAGAAGGGGAAAAGTTAAATAGGCATTTTGTATGTTAATAACGTGTTTAGGGCTGGGTAATCGATTATCCATTTGCAAGGTGCACATATGTATGAAGCGTGTAAATATGTATTTATGGTTTCTGTGTATTTAGTGGCTGGTGGCGTTAAGCGAGCGTTCGTGTAGCGTTGCATATTAGATAATTTGGAATTAATTAAAATTTTGAATTTATGCATAAATATTTTACGAACACTATACTTATATACATATGTATGCATATACATATTTATGTATGTGAATATCGGGTGTATTTGGGGTAGTCGCTCTGCCGCAAAGCGGAAATTATGCAAAATGCCGGTGTAATTGATAGCGGCGTTGATTTTATTAGACTGTATAATTTGAATAAAGGCAAATTTAATTTCATGTGACTGGAAGTAACTGTCAAAAATGCTTTTTCGAAGTTGAGTGAATGTGAATTTTGTTCTAAGGCCATATCAAAGATGTACAATGCAAAACGAAATAATAGAAAGTAAAGCGTAGCAATTTCTAAGCAATAAATTTTTGAGCATGAAATTTTTAAGTTGTTTGCAATATTTCATACTAAAAAATTATCCTTATGAAATCAGCATATGAGTGTCTGATTTGATGCCTGAATGATTTCATTGGATTTGAAATGTTTCTGATACCAAATCGTTTTGTACTGAGTGAAACGTTTTCATAGAATTTTACTGAAGTAACTACTACAAGGACACAAATCCTTATATTCGACACCCGAGATCTAAGTGAAAGTTTGCACCGATTTGATCCATTTTATCCACCAGAGTTGCCACAAGTCAGGCTGATACCTGACTTATCTATCGCAAAGTCCAACAAGTTGATGGCATTCAAAAACACTTTATATTGGGAGTGAGCGTGATTTTAGTTCACTCCGGCTCATTTTTAAAAGAAGAGTTAATTATAAGGAGATATTGATAAATATAGATATAAATAAATAAAAGAGATATTGAGAATATTGTGTATGAAGAATATTTAAAATAAAGGGCTGGTTATCAAATAATTGTTTAATTTTAAACTATATAACCATTTGTACATGTAACTTTCAAAACTGAAGATCCCATGGGCATTCACCGATGGACCGAAAAGGCATCGTTAAGTTTAACATAACTAGAAAGTCTCAAAATAACTCCAATGAGTATAATAGAAAAGATTATTTCAGTTACATGCTGAATCACCTCTCTTTGTCTCAAGTGCCGTATAGAGCGAAAGATTTTCGAAACTCTACTACGGATTTTTTGAGTACCCAAGGTACTTGAGTATAGAACTATATTTAAATATTTTCTGACTCACTTACTTAAGCCAGTTACTTGTTCGATTCACGGTTCTCCGAAATTACTGTAGATATTTTTTATTAAATCTTACACATTGGAAATAAAGTTAGGTTTTTTACCTGGTAAACGTCTCAAAGCCTGGGCTTCAGGTCTTAAGTCTGAATACATCATTATAAACTTGGTGTTAAGTTGAACTAGAATGGGAGCGGTTGTTTTCAATACTCTGTTTAAGCACTTTTGAAGTTGGATGTGAGTCAAGAGTTTCATTTGCAGATATCTAATATTTATCAACCTTTGATTTCTTTTGTGTGAATCCAAGCTTCCGAAACTGGCAAGTCTACTTAGAATTCCAGGAAAATGTTTATGCAATCAATTGAACTGCACAACACATTACATAATACGCTTGCATATGCATGATTGGGGCCTCGAGCAAATATTGCTAATTAACCTTGAATAGTCGTTTGCCACGCCCACAGGAAAAACTATGATTAATTTGGCACAAATCGAATTTAATTACTACGCAACATATATAACATATGCATACACATATAAATAAAGCTCTAAGGCATAATTGACTTTAGATGCGCTCGAAAACAAGTCGGTTTAATAAGCAAACAAACAAGTGCATACACATTTCGGTATTGTAGGCAAATCAAATATGTGCTTAGCTGGTGCGCAGGCTTTCAACACAAATACGCGTCAAATACACACACGCGCGGCGTTGCGGATGCGGGCGTTACCCATTAAGTTGCGGTGAGTACTCAAGTGACGCGGTGCGGCGCGGCGCCAATGGTGGTCAGCCACAACTAAAAACAGTGGACAAGAAAACGTTTGAAGTACGCAGGTTGCCACCGGACGGTGAATGCATAAACAACCACAATAACAATAGTAACAAAAACAAGAACAACAACAAGCGCGGCAGAACACTAACAAACAATTTAGTGATTTTGAATTGGTCTGGAAAGTGCATTGCGTTGTTATTTTAAATATTATATACAGCCAACGTCGTGGCGCAATGATCCATCAGAGTGGCTGAAACTGTCCAGTGGTAGTCATGTAAATACGATGCGAAGCGCGATTGTGGCGGTAGCAAAGCAAAGCAAAGCTTAAAACGCGGCGCGCCGCAATGGCATAACATGGAAATGCAATTTATGTAATTTATACCATTCGACAGTAAGATAGATGATATGCCATTCGATTGAATTCAATTTCAGTTGCGATCCACAGCGATATGCTGTATGATATGCGGTACTATGATATGCGACGCGGCGGTGCTATAGCGACTGATTCGATTACGGAGCGGCAAGCGCGCATAGGCGCGCCGTATGCAGCGGTCTGAACGCGCAGTCGCTGCGTTTGCGTCCAATTTATGTGCACTATACGACAAGATGCCGTCGCTGATAAGGCATAAAAAGGCATTAAGTTGCGATGTTGTAGTGCGATTAGCCGCTGCGCGCCGCTAGGGGAAGCCTGAACCATAAGCACGCACATTGCGGGGCAAGCAAGGTCATAAAGCCACAAAATCAACATCAAAACGGTGGCAGGTAGGCAAGCAAACAGCAAGTAGCACTTGCATATGCTAACAGTTTTGCTTCCTTACTATGTCTATTTAAAAAAAAAAAATTTTTTTTGCACACACAGATTTGCGATCACTATCAGGCGTTCGCGTGGCCATATGCGCGTTGCAAACTAAAAAATAGCAATTCATTTCAGCAAAAGTCAGCATTGAGAAATCACACCGGCAAGCGCAGATATCAGCATCCTGCCAGCTGGCGCTTTATATATATGGCTTTTAGCGTAGCGCTTTCCCACGCGGCATATATCCTTTCTGTAAGAGCGCGTTTTTATTTGCCTCTTGCTATCTGTGCGGCAGTATCTTCGCGCCCGTCAATATCCTTTTCTGCGACTGTTGCGTTTTCATTACCGCACTTCGCACTTTCGTTCTTGCACCATGCGGAGTATCCATTTTGCGCGTTGCTCCATGCTCCACTCGCATATGCTTTTACGAACAACTTTTTCTGGTTGCGTTAGCCGTGCGAATAAGTCCTTTATTGGCGGCGTGGCGTCGCAAGTAGTGAGCAGACGGTTCACATCGGAAGCAATTAATCATTGAATAATGTGTGTCTGCATTGGTCAATATGGCTCTTGTATCCTTTTGCTGGACGCATCCTTGTTAGTGTTGGAGATTCCCATGTATATACAGTGGCTTTATAATTTGTCGTGCATATTTATACTAGGGTGGTCACTTTATTAGTTGGTTTTAATGTTTTTGCTATAAGTAATAATAATAGCGAATAAAACAGAAGCCCGATCCAGTTAAAAGATTCTTAGTCTATGTTTTGTTTGTCGATTTTAAAACTTAAGTGTTTTGAAGATGTTAAGTTATATTGGTCTCACTATGTTAGTTAGTTTAATTAAATTTTGCTTACACTGTATACTTCTAAGTTCATATCTTTCTCTAACAGAAATCATTATTATTCAATAGTTTTACCTAAAAATCCCCCTTTCTTGAAATATTATTATTTTTAAGTAGTTTGCAGGGACCTATTAAAACTAGAATCCAGACCAGAAAATTTTTGGAGTTCTGAAATTTATTAAAAGTTCCGAGAAAAGTCGGGTTAGGTTAGGTTGTATTGCTGATCTCTGCGACGAAGATCATGTGGGTCATACTTGGGCTGGCTTTATTCCGGATAATTTCTACAACTGGCGACCGGCTAGACAACTCTGAGCATTTGCCATTTGACGTTGACTTGAATAACCTTGAATAACAAAAAATTGTGCTCCATTTGGACTGAAGTGCACTTTAAACATGTTTTAAATACATCTAACAGGGTTTAAAAGAATTATTATAGACAAAAATAACAACTTCTATTAAAATTTTTGAATACTGAAGTCTTCGGCAGTTTTTTCATGCCAATCGGCAATTATGAAAGAAGTAGAAAGAAGTTTATGGTAAGAACCATTAGTATTTTAGATATGGAAAACTTATTTTCCGGATAATGGCTGGAAAAACATAAGCAGCAAATTAAAGATGTTCGTTTAGAGATATGTCAGGATGTAGATGCGATACTAAACTAACTTTCTATCAGAGTTTGGTTCTTAAAGCTTCGGATTTTAACGTAAAGTTGTTTTTTGTTTTTTTTTGTTGTACAAGTCACAACCGATGAACTTTTTCGATGTTCTATTTATTCAGGTATAACCCTCCATTCTGTCTTGCTGCTGCTTGATCTCGTGCAACATATTAAGCTGTTTCGCAAGTCGACGATAGCCGAAAATAATACGGAGCTTCTTCATCAAAGATTAATATTATGTACGACCGGGCAAACGTCAGCGCAAAAAAATGATGTAATAGTTCCTTACTCTCTTCGTGAAATGTTCAAAAGGTTATAGCTCAATGCATCTTGATAACGTCTAAAACAGAGCGTTGCTTGTTTTAGTCCCTCATACTTCCATTTTCATTAAAGCTGTTGTTCTTGTTGTTATCATATTGGTATAAAGTATTTCCTAAAGAATTGAAGTTGGGAAGAATACCGCCGACGTGACTGGATATAAATTCGGGTCCGTTCAGTATATGGAGATGTGATTAGCTTGGGGATGGTACAACTGAGGTACTTGGAGGTATATTAATGACCCGAGGTAAGTCTTTGTACCCCTTCATAAAATTAGCGAACTCTGAAAATAATAAAGGGACTAAATGCCCTAATGTGTCCAAAGAACATTGTATAGAAGCAACTATCAACGCTGGGAGACAATCAAAATCTTAAATGTGAGAAATTCGCAAAACAATTGATTTTCACTTAAAGGATGCGCAGAAGGTCGCACTTCCGCTCGAATGCCAAGCAAAAGTCACACATATACATACATATATGTATGAATGTGCATTTTTAAGAAGGCATTTGTGCAGGACTTGCTTGTGCGTTGCATGACAACCTGGCTTGGCTTCACAAGGTTCGCTTTTGTAAAATTTTTGCAACGCTTTTGGACCTGACTTACAGCAGGACTGCATTGTCGCCGTCTTCCGGTCATTCATTATCTTTAATGTGAAAATGTTGCCGCTTACTGGCTGGCCTTATAGATTCATCCGATTTTCATTGGCTCATTTGCAGTCGTTGGCGATATGAACATGTCGTAAATATATATTCGTGTTGTTATTGTATTTTTTCTTTTGCAACATTTTTGCTCGATTTGGCAGCTGCGTGGAAGTTGTAAAAATTTAATGAGTACGCAAAGTCAGCGGTTTTTTTTATTCTTTATTCCTTTGGTGTGGAAATTGTTCTTGAGGCATAATTTTAAAGAAACTCGTGATTTTAATTAAATATATATCTTCTTCTTCACAATTGACCGCATAAATGATATTTCAACGAATTACTCATAACTAAGTTTATTCAAAATAAAGGGATTGTAGTGAATACTTTCAACATTGAAGCACTCATAATTGATAACGGTTACGTTGAACTATGCCTTTAACATAAAAAAAAAACGTAAGGTATATGCCTTTAAGAGCGTTGGATCATTCCTTCCTAAAGATATCGAGGTTTTGTTGTTATCAGAATATAAGGTTTTGCCTTAACTAAATTTTTGCATTAGTAGTTTCTCACCTATTTTATGATAACGTTCTATGAGAACTTTTATTTCAATCGATTACTTTACAACCGTCCATAAATCAAAATAAATTTCTTGGTCGTTTTTCTGTTGGGAGTTGTGAGGGTCACATCTTTATCTCTGAAAGGGCTTCAAGGTATTGATAATTAGAGAGCAGGTATAGGTATTGGTTGCAATTATGATTTCTTGTTATTGAATTTTCGTTTTTGTATTTCGTTCTATTCTACTGTGTGAATACCACTCTTAAGCTATACTGTCGTATCAAGATGAACAGAATCAATGTCGCTCTCGGAAACTGCGGAATTCAAGTTTTAAGGAAGGCAAATCGCCTTTATAATTATGAATAAAGAATGTGACAAAGGAAAAGAAGAACCTTCCTCTTGTTAATCAAAACATAATATTAGAGTTCCTCTAGTTTGGGGTTTCATGCTGTTAAGCTGTTTCATGTAACTGTTCATAATGGTAAAAAATCTCAGGGAGTTTCAGGTCTTTGAGCAACGTGAAGTCAATAAAGTTTAACAAATTAGATGAGCTCGTAGTAAAGTTTTAATTTCCTCAGTTTTAGGATAAAACTGTGAAGCAACTAGAATAGAATGATTATTTAATATTCTTATACTTTATACTATACAATACTTTCATACTCAAAAGACCTGTACAATTGTTCGATCTTGATGCACAAACAACTGGTGACTGGTTCTAGACCCAGTGAGCCAAAATAAGTTATATTTCTTCTCTTCTATGTTACTACTTCTATGGTACCTAAATTTGTTCGGTAAGTATGACATGCAACTTAATTGAAAAAATATCCGCGAAATAGGACCAGGGGAACCAGTCTGCTATTGACGCCGCTATTGTTTACTTTTTGCACTGACGTATTGTCTATCTCGCTACCATATACTAAGAAAATATTGTACCTATTGGTGATCTGATACTAAAAACGGTCATTAGAGATTGTTTTGGTTCAAAAATTCCCTTAGGTTTAAAAAGCTCACGTAAATTTTTCTCAATCCCGATCATTGTTACGATCTAACAACCGATTTTTTGATGTAAGTTTGTTGAAAAGAAAGTTTAAAATCACAGATGGTATTGCTACCCAATATCTCAAAGTAAGTTTTTTATATTCTGTCAGAGAAAGACTTCTATAGAGCTTTCAAGTTATGAGATTTAAACTGGCCCATTAGTCATTTACACTAGACGAGTGCGGTAAACCACTCAGCTTTTGAGCTTTAATGTGGCTTTCAATTTAACCAGCTTCTCTTTTCAAAGTTATTGCTATTGCCGTGGTTATATGTTGAAGCGAGACGTACATCTAGTCTATAGGCGGCTAGTCCATATAATTACAATAAAGTCGGTTTAAATACACCATTTTATATATAGCTCATGAACGATTTTATAGATTTTGATGGTCTCCGATTTACCGAATTTGTCTCCGAAAAGAACAGAAATATCGGAAATCGAATACTTTCCTTTGTACCAAGTTAGCTGGGTCAACCAATTTGAAAAAAAATACACTTTTTAGAAAAATATGATATTTTTCTGTGGGGCCTTTTGATAATCAAGGTGAAAGGATTCTTAAATAGATACGTCGAAAATTTTCGGGGTCTTCGTTGCCTTTACAGAGAGCTAAGATTATTATCGTTCAATTTCAAAAATTCATTATCATTACAAATTAAGAAGAAAACCTCTTTCGTTTTAAGTACAGAAAACTGTGAAGTTTTTAGTTTCACTAGAACCTCTTCATTAGTTCAAATATGTTAGCAACAAAATTTGTTTATATCATGTCTACGTTTATCTAATGTGGCATAGAAGCAGTAACCTTGAATGATATATGTTTTGGTACTAGATTAAGGTAAACGAGTTGAATTATTTCCCAGTTAAAAATCATTAAAATGAGTCGGTAAAAAAGGTATGCAAACAGTAATGTAAGTAATGATCACAAGAAACACTTTAAAGTCAAGGTTAGGAAAATTAGTTACTTTTTTTTTGTACTAAGGTAGCTTGTGGGGTGCCAAGCAACTCATTATTAAGCTGATTAAGACTTCAATGGCCGGTGTACAAACAGAGAATTACTATATAATAGACACGAATCAGTGAAAACTCAGTGGGACACTTGACCTTGCCTAAATGACAAGAAACACGGCGAGCAAGCGCGGCGCATGCGCATGCACTGAGCGCTCTTGCAGCATGTTACATATACTAGCTGCCTGCTTGCATATGCTAAACTATTGGGTTGTTCGGAAAGTCATTTCGTTTTTTTTGGGGAACATGAAAGACAGTTTTCGTATAATGCCTTTCAAATGGCCATAAACAGTTGAATTCGACAAATTTAACCTCTCACCGATCTCTCGTGTGGTGATTCGCCGATTTGCATCAACTAATGCTTTTATCGCATCGACCGGCCTTCCAGACCGTGGTGCATCTTCGACATCAAAATTGCCGGATCGAAATTTTGCAAACCAGTTCTGGCACTGGCGTACTGTTAACACGCCTTCTCCATACACATCCGTCAATTTTTTTCTCGCTTGGACAGCATTTTTACCTTTTCTGAAGTTAAAAAGTAAAATATGACGAAAATGCTGCTTATTGCTCTCCATATTTAAAAAGGCACCAACCAAAAACTACTGGGTAGAATTAATAGAACTTTTTCACACACAAGCCTTGCAATATCAGCTCTCATGACATATAATGGTTATGGGGCTTAAGTGTGAAGTTAGTTTCGAAAAAACGTAATTAAGTCCTCTGGCGGGAAAAAACGAAATGACTTTCCGAACAACCCAATAACTGTGTAGCATTTTTTTTTATACAGAGGAATACTTTTGTTTGCCTTAAGGGCTCATAGTTTTTCTATTGGCATGCAGCGGGCAGCATCAAGGACATGTGAGCAAACGGCAAGCAGTGACGAGCAACGATTATCCTTGAACGCGCACGAGTCTTGCGGCGTGCTAATAGCGACAGCGCTCTGTAGAGTGCACTTTTTCGCTGAGTAAATGTTATGAATTGCACGAATTGAATTTTCGTGGAAATGTAAGGCGAAATGTAAAGGATATAGCGTGAGTTAGTGAGGCAGTTACAAGTACATATGTGCATGTGTGCTTTGTGCTTTGTGCGTTCCATGACTACAAAAGCAAAGTTTGATAAATCGAAATTGAGTTGCCGGCAATATTGTCAGACCGCTTGTGGCGCAAAAGCCGCTCTATGTGTGTACCACCAGCAGCGCACCCGCATTCATTTGCTGCTTTTTCTTCTGCTTATGCTGCTTATTCGGCTGCTATAGCGCTTCGGCTCGACTGTAAGTAGCACCTTGACACATACTGTTAAATTTTTCTCTATATTTTTTGTTGTTGCATTCTCCTTTTGTTCGCGTAATAAAAATGTTGTCATTGGTGTGGCCAATATGCGCCATTGTCGTTGTTGTTGTACGCTGGCTTCACGTTGTAAAAATGCAATTACGATTGCATTATGGTTTTACATTGTCGCTGGCAAGCAAAATGAGTGTGAAAAAATTTAAGGAAATCGCAAGAAAGCTGAAAGATAAAAGTGTCGCTATAAAGATTCGAATTTCTTACGCTTTGTTGCTTTTGTTGTATTGATTTATGATACTTTGTGTCCTTTTGGTTGCCTTCAAACAATAATTGCCTTACAATAAGACGGCAATTGTATGCCAAAGGTTCGGACAGCACCGCTCTCCTGTCACTTTTTTGTCAACCCACATGTATTATACTTCGTATGTCCTTCGCATGTCCTTTTGTTCGTCAATTCCCTTCGCATTTAGACTGTAATTTAAACCCGAAATTTCTGGTTAATGCTTAATAAATCAGCGATGTATAGTTTTGTAGCTGCTTTGTAATCATTTTCGAGTTGCTAGATTTCTTGGTATTGCTACTGTTGTTGTTGCCAAAGGTGTTAGAAATGCTTTGTCCAGGTGGAAATTTTCATACAATTCCTTCTTTTGTGTACGTTTTAGTGCGCTTGCTTTTGTGTTCTTTATTCTCTGAGCCAATTCGTTGTACACGTCGTATCAAGTCAAATCTGAGGACAGTCCGTCTGGAAATGAGTTGTTATGATAGTTATCTAACTAACCTTAAAATTGAGTTTTAAAAACTATTGGACAATTATGTGTGTGTATTTTCCTTACGAAAAACAATGCGGTTATCCTTGTAAAGCAAGTAACAGTTATATGTTATGGTGGACTTTGCAGAAGTAAAAACTGCACGTGAAAAAAAAAATTTGCAAAAAACAAAATATTATAAAGATTAAATAAGAAAAGTAAAGATAACAATCTGAAACACTGTTATTTTCGAAAGTAAAAATCAACAGGAACAATATTAAATGTCCACCTGTGAGTCCATCGAAGGAAGTCATATATGTTTTGCTGTGATATGTATGCGGAATAACGCTTTTACAAAAAACACATTAAGGTCCTATAGCGGATCTGAAGAAAATTCTGTAGTAAAACAAGGCATATAGGCTAGGGTTTCTTTCGCTATATGGATAAAGGAAACTTCGACAAACTGCCTCATCTATTTCTGGTAACCAACCGCAACGTATTCTTGCCTTATTTTATAAAGATACATATCTCAAGTTAGTTAAAATTAAAAGGAAGTACGAAAATCATTATATATGCTGTATATAGATACGAATCGATAGGATGAAAAATGAACTTTTGTTACTAACTCAAAACACTTGATCCTTTTTTAAACCAATCTACATAGTGCTAAACGAAGGTAATACGATTTAAAGTAAATCAAAAGAAAGGAAATTCTCACATTTGTCAAGTTACTGGGAGGTATGAACACAAATTTTAAAGAAATTTGGCAGAAAATTGGGGGTGCTTAGTTTTATTTCAATAGATTTACTGATCCTTGGGTTATTTATTGCGAAGTCAAAGCAACTAGAGGGCTTCAAAATAGTGCCTAATCGGAAATAGGCGTGTCTTTGAATAAATTTTAACCTTTTGCTAATTGTATTAAGAGAGTGCCGCGTGATTGCTGTATATATACATAGTTCCTGTCAGAGCCACAGAGCTACAGCCATAGTCAAATGTTTAAAGTGGTCCAAATGCATAAAGCATCATACATCGCACATGAATTGTACCTTAATCAATAATATTAATGCCTTAATTGCTGATAAAAGATAGCGTGGATTCATAAAGTCTCTTGTTATTACCCGTCAGACCCATCAAAAGCTCTTTTCGATTAAACATATTGAATAGAAATTGTAGTAAATTCTTCCCTTCCCTCTTTTAATCCCTTTCTCTATTAATCAACTAAATTATTTCCTCATTTATACATATATATTATAACTGCTATACAATTCCTCGAAATGAATTATAATTTCAGAGAATGTACATAATAGTGGTCAGTCTAATTATCTCTTGCTAATTTTCTCCCGGAGTTGAATAACATCATTTTAATTTACAGTATGTTTGCCTTCCTTGGATGTAGTTAACATGAACTGTACTTAGAGAAAATTTAATCTCTCCGGAGTTAGATAAAGTTTTGTGGAAACACTTGGAACCAGTTCTTTAAGACCAGCAAATCTTTAAGTTGCCTATCAAATTGCTCAAGAAAGTTAAGAATAATATTCGTTGATTATATCGAAATAAACGAAAAACCCGTCACCAGCAAATAATATGTATTAGTTAAGCGATAAAGGAAGGCGTAAGCCAGTTAAGATAAAAATTAAAGTTGCTCCATCACCAACACAAATCTGTCAAGATATATATCTTTACAATATATCTTCTTCACCAGAAAACTGCTTTAATGTGGGAGTTTGCTCCAATATTTTGCTCTAAAGCAAAATTCAAAGCAGTTATATATTTGGAAAAACATTAATGATGCTTCTATTATTTTCATAACAGGAGATCATTGAAAATTTAATCTGGCTGGACAAACTTCGTCTAAGTTACTAAAATTCTCATCACTAAATGAACTGAGAATTTCTGGCATAACTTTTATGTGTCCAGAAAGCCAAAATATAATATCAAAGATATATAATATTCTACCCAAATATATGTATGCCATTTCCCCATACTTTTACAGTCGTTGGCGAAATAAATCTTATTTAATTGAAGAGAGGAGGTATGATTTAAACGAGAGGTGCCCGTCAAAATATGCTTACGGATCTATTCTACACCAGCATTCAGATGATCGTACTCCTGTTGAGAGTGGAACGCCAGTCGACAAAAACATATCAAATTTGTTTGCTGGACCTGAAAGAATTGGGCCGTAGTAAATAATTGAGATCGATTTTTGTCATATCCCAAGACAATACCCCTGAGCCAATATGGTCCATTCGGTGTTAGCGTCGAACGCGATGTGAATCAAATATGTTGTCGGCTGAGCTCCCCTGGTGTATATTGGTTCAATCTCACATATATCAGTATAATGATTATTAATATAATGATTACTAAACTAAGTATTCTGTTATACAAGTGATTGAATCAGGGAAGCAGATTTGTAGAAATATTATAACAGAAAATTGATGTGGAAATCTTGGGCAGAGTAATTATTCTCTACTGCTATAGTATAAAGGTCCATACTCTTTAAGTATCGAAAAAATGCATTAAATTTACACTCTGGTATTTGTTGTTGACAGCTCTAAGCCGCGATTACTTTAGCTAAGTATTCAGTCTGAGAGCTTTTGTTGGTCTTTAATGCTTTTGTTATAATCACTTCCAAACCCGGAGATGCTTCGTACAAAAAGTCTTAATGGAAAGAAGATAGAATTCTGTAGCTAAAACTCCACTGACCATAGAACTACCATTTTCAATGACGAGCTACTATTATATAAGCTTACCATAACTCACTTGCTATACCTTCAAATTATGCGGATTACACGGAAAGCGCTGTTCGGCAGTTAATAAAAAGTTTTGTGTGCGAAGAACACTTCGTTTGCTCCAAAAGACTACAAATTAGCATTTCAATTGTGTGCAACATTTTGTATGCCACTTAATTGATTCGGTCAATAAATGGATTTAATTTTTAATCACATTAAAAGCCTGCTGCTCGCTACTTCATACAAAAGTTGCGCAGTTGAAAGAAAAAAAAACAACAACAAAAAACATGCAACCCAAAAAGTTCATAAGCAAAGTAATTGATGCCACATTTTGTGTCGCCACCAGTCACCAGTTAGTCGTTGTCCATCCACTTGTTCGCAGCGCGCCCACAATTGGAGAGCCCTACAACGGTATAAATGCACTTGAAGCGCACATTTAATACCCGATCGATTGACTAATTTCAAATTAATCCGCTTAAGGCGATAAATTTCCAAATTGTAAGCGAATGCTGCCCTACTAATATTAATGTGTTGCTGCGGAAATGACCAGTTAAATAAACTGATCCGCTCAGAAGCGGCACGTACATATCTTTACAAAATAACAACAACAATATAATAACAAAAGAAGCAATAAAAATAATAACAACAACAACAATAAACGTAATAATAGTGAGTGAGTGGAGTGTTGCTGTTTGCTTTCGCTGCCCTGCAAAGCCTGCTGGTGGCAACACCAACACCAGTGAGGCGTTATGAATGACACTTTGTATGTGTGTATGTGTGTGTGCATATATAAATGTAGTTATGTATGTATGTAAAGTAGTTGCATGTTTGCTTTTCAATTACCACAATGATTAATCACAGATTCCGCAATACGCTACTAAAACTATATATATGCTTGTACACATGTATGTGTGTGTGTAAGTTCGTAAAGCACATTGTTTTTTTCCCTACGCAGTTGTTTTCTGCTTTTTTATGTCATATACTTCCCCCTTTTTTCGGGCACTCTCAAGCAAATATAGTTCCAGGCTTATATCAGGCATCACACACACAAACATAGAAACATATATACACACACTCCATTATCCACATACATAGCCATCAATATGTTCTCGGTCCACTAGGGTTGAATTATCGCTCGCTGGCTGCCATTTTTTATACATTGTATACGAGAACATTTTTGTTGTTGCGCCTTCTCTCCGATTGATTCGATAAAAAATGAGCAATGCGACACGAAAAGTTCAGCTGCGCACTTTTTCGACGATTTTCAATGTCACCGAGCACTGTTTGTGCGCGGTTCCAGCGATTGGGTGTTGATGTAGGTTTTCTATTTGATTGAACTAATATAAATTGTATTTGGAAAATGGCGGTTCATTATGTTAAGGGTTCCCTTGATTGCAAAAGAAAGGCCATTCTCCGCTTTTTGTAATTTTCAGCTTCCTTTTCGCACTTAATTTGTATATTGTTCTAGGTTTTTAATGCGTTAATGGCGTAAAAATTGGTGTTCATAGTGAAGGAATTGCTTAATCAAGTTATTGAATGTATCAGTTAAGCAAATATACTCGTATGTACGTATGTATATATGAAAAAGTTAGAGGGACTTCAATTCATCCCTGTTGGTCAAAGGAATCGCTGCTAATCCGAAAGGGTACCTCAAATTCAGCTTCCTCATTATTTGTACATTTTTACAAGCACATACTTGACATTTGCACCTTTCTTAGACACTTATCTGAGCTTTCGTACTTATTTCTTGTGCGAGTCTTAATGTCATCAGACTGAAGGGGCATATCAAAAGCTGTAGGCCCACTTTGAAATATTGACGGATTCTAGAAAAAGTATTTTCAACAAAAATATTGCTCAGAAGTTTGTCAATGCTTGCCGATCGCCACTAGAAGAAAAATTAGTTTTTGGTCGGAAGCCGGATGCGGTTACTATGGAGTGTGAGTGTCTGATCGCTGTAATCTGCGAGCGACATTTCCAGTGCAATTTTTTGAAACTTTCTAGTAGTAATCTCTGCTAAAAGCTCAGCAGGATTTGTTCAAATAAACCAGAACTTATTTAAGCTTATTTTTATATCGGAATGACATTATGACATGACATGATATGACATGACATGACATAACATATCGGCAAACTTGTGCCTTCGCCTTAATTTAAGACATGGGTGTATTGACTTCAGCTTCCTTTTATGAGCATTTGAAACGAATTAATCACTGATGGTTGCTCTGTGATCCACAATCAATGAGGAAGCCATCAATCTAAAAGCATAGTTAGATCCCCGCTATTTATTTGGTATCTCCTCACCTCTCTGAATTGGTTTCATCTCACTTTTAGAAAATATATTTAGATCAAGAAAAAATGTTTCGGCGTGTGTTGCGAAGCAGATCATCACAGCGAAAGTCATCATAAAGTCCATTTGTATTGAGGTGGATTTTATATTAGATTCAAAAAGACTTTTTCTTGAAGTTTTGTCGAATTTGCACCTCTTACCAGAGCGCACAAATTTTAGCGTAGTACCGTCAACATAGAATGAAAGTCTAAATAGTCACTCTTTCAACTGAACTTGCCCCAAAGTAGCTCCAGGCGGTTTTTTGCGTTTAAAAATTCATTTGAACAAGATATTTTGACTCCAGTGTTGTCATTTATATTGATGATCTTGGAAGAGTTGAAGGAATCTTATCTATATTTAGAGCTTTTGGATTCAGCAATTACAGATTCAATACTGAATTTCAAAGTTAAGGAGTTGCCTTGTTATAGACAAAGGGTTCCGCCAACCAATCTATGCTCGCTTGCAGTCGTGTTTAGTCAAAATAAGTGTATTGTAGGAACATGTATAGAAGAGCGAGGTTTTCTACCATATTTTCCAGATTTTCAGAGAAAATCTTATTAATTAAAAAATTAAAAAAAACTGCTGTCTATATTATGTACATGAACTTCGAGAAGTGGTTCCATGATAAAGGAAGGACTCGAAGAATAAGGATTCGAGTGAAAAACCCTTCGCTTTCGTAACTGCCGTTTTTGAAGTCCTTGAAACCGGTGGAAACATCGAAATTATTCGGATTTAAATGTATACATTTTCTCCTCCAATAAATTCATATGTTAATTAGTTTTTTGCTCTGTAGAAGAAACTGAAGGAGCTTCCTTTTATTTAACCTTCATAAAGAAAGGGTATTAAGTTATGCAGACTTTTGAATTTTAACAATTCTTCAGAGTTCTATACACACACATACATTTTGGACACTCTTCTAATGCTAATGTAAAGATGACTGTATACATATACATATGTGCTTTCATAATCGGCAGTCATAAATTATGCATACAAATAGAAGTATTGCATAAAGTTCATGGCCAACAATGCTAAGAGGGATGCTTTCATGGAAAAGAGAGTCTTTCATAGCTACATGGTTGCACCCCTTGTTGCCCCTCGGCGCCGCATCACCACTTTTGACCGCTGCTGATGGTTGATAGCTGACTTTGCTGCATGTATTTAAAGAGAAATATGCATGCAAATGCATTTATAATTGCATAACCAGGCACACAAACACATCAACATGCATCCATGTGTGTATGTGTATGTGTATGTGTGTGTGTGTGTGTGTGTGTGTGTGTGTGTGTGTGTGTGCTCACAAATGTTGCTGCGATTTTGTATAAATTTTGTTGCGGTGTAAATTAGACATTCACTTATAATATTTCTAGCATGAATGTGAAGTACACGCTGGCTAACTGCATCTGTATGAGCGTTTATATTGGCATTGAAAGCATGTGGCGCGTGTTGCAAGTTGTTGGTGCGCGCTGCGGTATTATGCAGCATTGTAAGTGGCATATTGAAGTGGAAATTAACACATTTGCGAGGCGGCAAATAAACACACAATAAAAGGGATGCATAAAAATATAACAACAACAAGAATAGAAGTGAGAAATGCGCAAAGTTGCCAACTCACGCACAGCTAAGCACATCCTTGATGCCACAGATGTAAGTTGTTGGTTGAGGGTGAAGGTTGCGTGGCTGAACACACTAAAGGGTGCAAGCGTGAATGCATTTCGGCTGTCGACAAATGCTTGTTGCAGATTTACAGCGCAGCAATGACAGCGGTGACGGTGACGGTGGCAGCGTTGCGTGCATCAACAACGTAATCAACAAAGTGGAAAGTGTAGCGGATCTAAGGTTTGGCTACTGCCTGAGTATAGGGTTGGCAATGGGATTGAAATGGAAGCATACATACATACATACATACCTACTTGCAACACATAAGTACATATACCACCGTTATTGTTGCACATTACTGCGTTACATGCAATTCTTATCACGTGTGGCAGCTGCAACCGGCCGCATATTGCAGGCGTGCATGCATTTGTTTTGGGTGCAGCCTAATTTTCACAATCATTGGTGCCTCGCTGCTTAGCGCAATCAATATTTTCGAAATTATTCTTTTCCAATTCCAAATGCGCTGTCAATTACGATTTATGTACATTCATTTGTGTTTACATACTTACATACAGACATAAATTAAATTTTTCGGGTTTGGCAGGCAGCAGTCGCGTTCGGCTGCTTGCCACTTGCAGGCGTCAAGGGTGCACGGCTTGTAGAGTTAGTTAGTTGTTGTAGTCATTTAGAAATTTTAATTGACTCTCGAAACAAACTGTGGAGTTCGGAGTGCTAACTAATGTGGATATTTTATATAGGCTTTAAATACATATGTGTAAAAATCGCCATTCGATAAACTATAAAAAATATCGACGATTTAAACGAATATCAAAGCATTATCGTTATATACAATTTTTTTAGAAAATCTGCTTATTTTGAATAAGTAAATAAATTTTCGAGACTCAGGATTCTCTTAGGCTTTAACCTTATATAGCATATAATAATTCCTCCATACTTGGAAACGTTTACCAATCTCACACTAATTCTCAAATTTTCTCGACGAAATAATAAAAGAAAACATATCCGAGCAAGCCGATCTGTTTCTACTTCTACAATAACTCTAACAATTGGAGCAGAAAGGCAATAACAACAGCGCCACTGAAGGCTTGGCTCATTTCTCTGCTATAGAGCCAAACCATGGAGACTACTTGTAGAAGATAAAACTGAGCTAAGACCAAGGAAAATCTACGGAGCTATCAGATGTTGTGAACGGTGTATGGAAAAATTAATTAGATCAGTTATACTATAGGTGCGAAGGCTTATATTAGGGGTGCCACAAATAAGGATGCCAGGCCATTAAATCAGAATAGACTTTGAGAGAGCAGACGAGAGTACCGTATAGTTCAAGGCGTTAAATTCTACAGAAGAACTCCAAGATCAACGTGGAGTCATAAGAAGATACATATGGAATAACAAACTGAAGATAAATTCGCGAAGAACCGAATTGAATGAAGGTTCCACATGCACCATTGCTCCCAAAGAGCTGTAGTTTATAGCTTGAGGACTTTAATTAAATGTTGTAGAATGGAATTGAATTGGATAGAATTTGCAGGAGCATTTATTCATCATTAGTTAGCTATCTGCCCTTCAAATTTACTAAATAAGTAATATGAGAAAGAAAATATGCCGAGCGAAGAAAAAATTTTAAGTGGCGTGATAGCAAAAACCATTTTTGAGTTCAGCGACCAATTGTTCCTAAACATTGGCTGGGTTAGTTTTTGGATTTACCGGCTGCAAACTCATGATATTAAAATATCTTATCTACAATTAAATGTCCTTACAATCCTGCTACTTCCTTACCAAACCGATTACATCGTTTTGGTGTGTTTGAGAAAATAATACTTTCGGAACCGATGCTGAGATATACCGTTTGAACGGAGTGAGCGACATATCATAAGCAAACGAAAATGAACATTTGTATTTCCTTTCCTTTCTATGGAATAAATCATTATATATTAAAGCTCTAATGAGCGAAGCTTCACAATGAGATATAGCTGTTTTATATGTATTACAAAGTGAGCTTATTTTTAACTCTTTATACCTCTTTATAAATTTAAATACATAATCACTTATCGATTAAAAGTTTCCAGATATGACAGGGAGTCAACTCTTTTGGTCGGTATACTGTAGAACACAGTTATACACAGATTAGTATTATCTAAATGATTTTTTGAATAGGTTTGGTGTTTTGTGGTACATGATCTGCCAATATTAATAAAATAATAATAATCAAAATTTAAATAAAATTAGCATACATAAGGTACAAAGTATATATCTGAAGTCGTTTTAAAAACAACCGAAGTTAAGAATCAATCTTTTCGCGTTTTTAAGGTATCTTAAAGCAGTTGGAGTAATCTATATCGATATTAACGTATATTATGCAAGAAGTTTTTCTATGCGCCAAACTCGAGGTGTTGAAATTTGTTTTCCAATTGTTTTTAGAGATTCTGGAAACTATATCCTAAGCTTTAGATTCTAACTATCTTTGGCAAAATTATTAATTTACTCATTAGTCGAATATTTTAAAACTTAGAGTGAAAAAACTACCTTTAAGAAATGAATAATTACGGTCACACTTCATTTTTTAATCCTTCAATAAGTAGCAGAAGCTTTAGTTAAATTTTTTTGGGTATATAGACTTAGCAAAATAAAATTTCAGATATATAGCAAAAAATGTGTGGCATAGATGAAGGTTTAAGAAAACCATCAAAAAGTGTTTTGGAAGTCTTAAATTTTGGAATATTTGAAATAATGTTGCCACACTCGAAAAAGTAAAAATAAAAGTGTAGTGTAATGGTTATGATATTTTTGCACCTCCAGGAATTGTTGCGCAGCGGTTAGAGTTGCGCATTCCTATTAAGCAGGACCTAGAGTCGATTTTGGTTCTGAATAACTTGCCTTTAGTAGACAATAGTAAATATCCTAGCCATATCTAAAAGCTAGAGCTAGAGCTACAAATTTATTGAATTTTTTAATTTGCTCAACGTTGACTTAAAAGAGGTAGGACACTTTACTAATGGAATAATACCTCGGCGCATACCACCAATAAAATAAAAGGGTCCGTCAAGCTTTAACAGGTCTAAGCGTCAATTATATATATATATGTAAAGGTTTCCAAGATTGCTTAAAGCCTTAGAAGACTGAGCCTTTAAATCACCCTCCAGATATGACAAACACTCTCGCTCGTGCGATCCCTAATCTAACTAACACCACCTTCAAGACTTAGATGAATAATTAGCTCCGTACCTATTAGAAGCTCGCCTAATAAATAGTTTTCATGAAGAGGTGTAACTGGTGTCCAGAGCTATCCAGGTAACCGCTTTCAACACATCCTTAATTAAGTTAAGGATATATTTCATTTAACCAATGGTATTTTAAAGCAGATTTAACATCCCTCTGTAAATGTTGCGCGTTGTTTATATATTTAAATCAGTTCAAATACTTTGCTGACGCAACTACATTATGTTGCAACAACTTCATCTTATATGACACCAAAGTATTTTCAAAACCTAATAAGATCAGCTTATCCCCTTGCATAAGCAGACCGCCAACGACTCGCTTGCAACGGCTGGCCTTATGGCATATTCATGAACTGTTTTGGGTTTGTGCTCGCTGTTGTTGTAGTGTAGTCAATGCCACAAGAACGCAGAAAGATTTCGTTTTCCATAAGTTGTTCAATCTAACAGCAAAAGATGTAAAAATTCTTTGTTGCATGCATATATGTGTGGCATTGTTTATGTTTATGTTTATGTTTATATTTCACAAGTAAGTGTCCTTCTAATCCTGCCGCCAACAACATATATGTGTGTGTGTGTGTGTGTAAGCGCGAGCATGTTGTCACAACATCGATGGGCGCATGTGTGGCCGAGCTGTGGCAAACAATGTATGCTTCTTTGGTGCATGTGTTCGGTGACTCGCTTGCCTTTTGCTGTATGTGCCTTTCTTATGGTGTGTCTGTTACTTTTCCTTATTGTATTAGAATTTTTTATGTTGCCTGTTTGTTTTGTTACTGTTTTCATAAAAATTGGCTCAGCAACACCTAAAACAAGTAAAATATTCCCGCTTTATATAATATTTGTATTTTTATTTGTTATGTGTTCGTGAGCTCCGCTTAATCCCAACATTGTTGCAGGCAAAGATTCTCACACATAAACAATAAAAAAAAGGAAAACATTACCGTTTCCATTATGTTCAGTGTTGCTTTTGGATACTTTGCTCGCAACCAAAGTATCAGTTATGCACGTATAATATGTTGTTGTTGTTGCCAACGTCAAAAGAAATCCTTACAGGATCAAAGTTGAAATTTATACAAAACATGGCATCATTTTATGTGTAAATGTATGATGGGATTAGGCACATTCCTGAGCTGTTTTGTTGACATGATTATCCGAGAAGTGAGTGATTCACTTTACACACTTTATGTAATATACATACATGCATACATAATATAATATATATATGTATACATACATATATAACACTCACTTTTGATAACTTCATTGATTTCGTTTGATAATCAAATTTATCTACCAGCATACCATCTTCGGTTCACCACTTCTCTGCTCGCTTTGTTTGAGCTTCACTCTCACGGCCAAGAAATTTAAATTTGAGAACAACAAGAAGGTTTTCCAGTTGAATTCAATACAAGTGAATACCTCCTCAAACCTTTTATTTTTTCGTATTTAATTGATTATACCAGTCTATAGGAGTTATACCAACTGTGTCTTCAATTTCCTTTTCTTCAAGTTTAGGCGAATTGATCTTGCCAATCTATAATACTTATACCAGTTGTTTGTCCGTTTCGTAAAGTCTGTTAGACTAGCGAAGGTGGATATAAAAACTTTATAATTCTCTTATTTAATTATGCTAGTCTATATCTTCCAGTGATTCGAAGCCAGATGTAACATCGTCGCTTTCCATTTATTTTTGATTACGTCAGTCGATAGGATTTATATCAGTGTCACGTGTTCGATTTGTTAGAGTTTAAAGTATTATTTATTTGAGGGTACTTTTATAGTAGTTCATCTCTCCTAGATTTATTATTTAATTGTAAAGGATATTAGTATATATCTTAAGTCACCTTTTCAAAACGAATAGATAGCAGAAATGCTATAGGAAGTTTGATGTTCTAAGCTGCAAGGAGCTTCGATTTCAGCTTGAATTTTCGGTTGGGAAATCATTCCGTGAAAAAAGTACAATGGAAGGTAGAAATGAAATTACTTTCTAAAGGAATAATCCATAAACTTAGAGATTTAGCATTTTAATGTCAACAGATTTAATGTGAGATGGTAAGTCCCATTTAAACTTTAACTTAGTTTCAATACAAGTGTTAGTCTTCCAATTCAATGTAAACTCACTTTTGGAAACACTTCTCACTTTTAATCTCTCTTTTGCTCTCTCGAGAAACAATAATCTCTTTTATGAACTTTATATTTATTTTCAGCATTCAGCTCTTCATTCTGCGATTAGTATTTTAAGCTGAAAAGGTGCTGAGAGCCAAAAGATTTAAAAACCTTTTATGGAGTTTCAGTTTTCCAGTCATTAGAACCATAGATGTAACTCGTCAGCTGAATATGTAAAACATCAAATATATCATATCAAATATCATATATATCATCACACCAAACATGGATCAAGTATATTATGGATATTCGAAGAAATTCATTGTTGGGAAACCTTTCAAGACTCGTAAGGCCCTCTACTAGTAGAAGCTTAAAACACTTAAAACAAAGAGAAGAGAAGTTCGGTTTCTATTTTAGCAAGAGAACTTTCTGTGATTCTGCACGAAATGTTTTATAATTGCATATGGAATCTAAACTTTGGTATTCCTAGGTATATCTAGGTATCTTTGAATCTCCTTCAACTTACTTCTGTTTCGAGGCTACGAATAAACAGCTAAACAGTACTTTTATTTGGTGGACCACTCACTGAAGTAATTCGAGCCTATGCACAAGCTAATTTTAAATTTGAAGTTATGCCCAGTGAGTTTAAAGAGCTCTCCAGAGCTTTCTGCTTTATGTGGTTCTCATTGCTTGACTCCGACAGTTAGGAGACGAAGCATATCTATAGCCATTAACATTTACTATATACTCATGTCAAGTATTTTGTAATTAGGTCGAATGATTCTTCACATTTGTTGTCGAGATACTTCTACTATTCGCCTCAATTAAAAAAATTTAAACAAAACTTGAAGTTAACTCATAATTTATGCAAAAGTAATAAACGTAAAACTGTGGAAAACAAGAAGAAATACCAGTAATTACATGTGTATTTCAGATGAAATACTTGTACATTACTTTCGTGCCGAAATTTTTATCATATTGCTGTTGCTGTTGCACTGTTGTTTTTGCCATTTGCGCAAACTTACTTATCTGGCATAATTTTGGTGGAAAACTGCAATTTTCCTGCGCGAGTAAATAACAAATTGGAGCGCGTCGCAGTGTCAGTGGCAGTGTTGCACAATCGTAGCGGTGCGTGGCAAGTTAAATGGGTGCGAAGGAATGCAAAAAGTTAGTTTCGCAATGGAACTTAAAGTTTGCGTTTTCTGTTTAACTTGAAGCACTTAATCTAGATTGTAGAAGGGGGTGGCGCTAGAGGAAACAAAAGCGTAAGGAAGACGATAAAGGAAGTGAAAGAGGGGGCAGAAGAAAAACTCGTCGCAGTTACAGCAGTTGAGTAGGATCGTCAAGAGAGTAATTTGGAAATGTTTAATTTTCCGCAATACAACAGAGAGACAGCGACGGTACAATGAGGCAGCGCTTAGCGAGGAGCTGAAGACAAAGGCATAAAAGGTGGCAGCGGCGTCAAAGGACGTTGCGCTGAAGGCGCGTGTGTGAGAGTAGTGGCTAACAAATAAATATATATATGTATTTTCATGCTTAATTCTTACACTTCTTACTTATTTAACTTAATTTTTTTTTAGTTTAATTCTGTACGCGCAGTGGAGCACACGCGAATAAACAGAAAATGAGCGCGTAGCAAGTTAAACAAAAGTGAAGCAAGAACGCTGACGAAAAAAGTAATGAAAAATAGCGACGAAAGCAAATAAGAGTGAAATTGCCACAAAGGAGTGCTTTTGCTAAAAGCGCTGTGGCAACGCTGCCGCAAGCATTAAGCGCTTTCACCAGCGTTGTTTGAGAGTGACGGCGCGTCACAGCGCTACTTATAGAGCAAGTCTTCCGCGTGTTGCTGCTGGAGCGCGCTGCCGCTGTCATAGCATATAAATGCAGATGCTGAATATACACAGAGGAAAAATGGATATTGGATCATTTAGTATTAAACGGCAAACAAGTTAAGCACACCGACGTGGCAGACGCGCAAGCAAACGTTTGGGAGGCGAATGAAGGCGCAAGGCGTAATTCGTTGGCAGGACACAATAAAATGCTGCGCGCAAACACCGCCAACGTGTACATATGCATACAAGCAATACAGATTACCAATACCGTCAGCTGAAGCTCAGCACGCGACCGACTGGCCGTGCGAAATGCGGCTGTGGCGCTTGCTTTGTTTCGCGGCGCATCGCTCCAAATGACTGGCTCTGTTTTAATAACATGCTGCAGGATTATGTCCTGCAATGATGATAATGTCGACACTATTGTCGACTATGGGATGCGTGCGAAATGAAATGAATATTCGTTGCTTTATTTGCTTGCCTCACAGCGTCGGGCTACCCAATGTGCTGTGGCGTCCCATTTGTAGGCGTTATTGTGTGAGCCGCGGCTTCGTTCATTTATTATTATTGTTTTCGTGGAGCCTTTGTCGGTTGTTGCTATTAAATAAAATGCTCCCATAATCATGCTGAAAGCGTTAGCAAATTCATTGTATGCAAAGCGTTTGCAATGTGGTGATATGCATTAATGGTTGTTACTGATTATGAGAGGGGTTTAGGGTGGCAACACCCAGTTTTGGGTTTTAACGGAAAACATGGTAATATAAAACATACAATGCGCTGCTAGCACTGTGGCACAAATCTGTACAAAAATGTTAGCCAGAGACAGGAAGGATACTCAAAGAATTGCATTTGGGTCTCAGGTTATACGAGTAAATATAATCCCGTTTACGCAACCCATCAGAACTGTCCTATACCCTTTAGCGCCTGGCTTAAGTCAGCGGATATTAAAGAAACATCTTAGTTAAAAGAGAACTTAATATGTTGCTAGGCGTCACCCCAGCGCAATTTGCTCTCAAAAGCTCTACTTCAAGGTTAGGCCAGGAATGGTAAATTAGAGTCTAAAATAATGTTAATAGAAAATGTTTCCAGCGCTATCTATGTGTTCAATCATGCAACTAATGTACTCAATATCGATCTTATGAGGCGTTAGAGAAAACGGAGATCTATTTCAAATTACCTCTACATAATATAATATAACACCAATAGAATATATATTATAATTCAGCCTACGTTATTCATGTAGGAAGAAACTCTTCTGTTAATATAAATTATACGTACTGAATTCTCAAAGTTAATCAATCTACTTTCTCTAAATTGTGTACCACTAAAAGGGAGGTGGAAAAGTAAACTTCACTATAAGCCAAGAAACTAATGCAAAAGTTTCTTCAACAATTGTTGAAGCATTAATAAGATCCCTTTATAGCAACTGGATCGTCAATCAAGAATTAATTCGATTTCGTTAAAAACTCACTGGGTAAATTATATCGAGATTTCGGTTTCTAGCCATTATTGGTAAAAGGTGAACCGAGAAACCAAGAGTTTATATGTTAAAAGAGAAGCATCGATTATTAATTCAACCGGTTCTAATAAAGAAACATTTCAGACATTCAAAAAAAGATTTGAGTGATCTTTGGTTTCATCTGGATGTCACTCTTCTGGGCCAAGTTTTTACACCGTCAAAAAATTAAATGTCCTGAAATCCTTGCGCTTTTGAATAAAGTAGTAATATATAGAGAAAAATCATACTTTAAATATCATCACATTCGTTGGTAGATCTACGAATCCTTATGGCGGCGCTTATGCCTACGAGCATGCTTTAAAGTACGGTGTAGAGTGATTCGTGTACAGTATGCTACAAAATAGTGGTGCTCATTAACGCTCTAACTACATTATAGGAAGGGTTACAAATAATAGGCGTATATGTGATTTAACATACTTTGAAAAGTATGGTCCCGCTTTTCAGTTGATTCAATATATACAAATGTCATTAAGAACTTCAGTTATGTCAGTGGAAACGTTGCGTTTAACCAACCCATGATAAGTGGTGAAAATGTGACTAGTCTGATAATGCCGCGGAAGACACCGCATTCACATCCCATATATAATACTAGTATTGTTAAAAATTAGTTACAGTATGATAACCTTACGTTGTGATCGCCTTAAGAAAAACTTCCAGGTTAGCTTTCTAACTTTAGTAGGGAGAATGGTATATAAGTCTAATATATGATCCCGTTAGAAGATTTCACCTATGCATATGCACTTTTGTTTGAAATTTTACGTCTCACAATACACTTCCCAATTCCGAACCAAAGTGGGTATATAACGTTGCATAGTCTAGAATGTCCTTCAAGTACGAGCCAGAGTAACGCCTTCTGATATTACACCTAATATGAGGTATCTCATTTCAAAAATTAACGAAATCGGTAATATAACCATTAAAGATAGTTGTTATCTAGGCTAAAATACCAATTATAGCATATTCGCCCTTTTCGATAACACTTCCGAAGTACGATAGGTCTTTTACTTCAAAATAGGGCTCGTGACGACTTTTTCATGGTCGACCTTATTCTTATTCTCGACCTTACTCATGGTCGTTATTAAATTTAACGAAAAGTGAGTTGATTGAGAAATCGATACCGGTCCACTCCTTTCCTAAGCGTTTAAGTCGGGTTATATTTCGTTTTGTCCCCCGTTCGACTTTAAAGTGGTTATCATTGATAACAAATAAGAGGTCTTGAAGAAAATTAGCGGGTAATCTTAGTTAACATTGTCACAATAACATTTGGTGCTGAACGCGCGCGTAATTGGTCCTCAAAATCGCTTTATAATGAAGTATCATTTCGGAAGCGATAATTGTTTTGTGAATTCTTGCAGATATCTCGAAGTATTTTCCAAGAATTTCAGTTTTACAAATCGCACGAATATTTAGTGTTCAGCTTTAGTCAAGAGGGACTAATTCTCAACCAGAACTCACTAATGTTAACCACTGTTCAACATCCTAAATTCCAACCGTATACTTTAATTTACTCAACCGCTGTCTACACTTTGACGTCCGATTGCCACAAAGGTTGCAGACATTAAACACACTAAATAGGTATTACACCAAGTAAAAAACAAAAAACGAAAAGCGAAACCAAATGCAGCTGAAAATTTCACAAGTAATCATTACTAAGAAAGTAATTACGGCTGTGTAGTTTTATGGAAATTGCAGATGAAGAAATTTTGAATATGAAAATTTGCGCCACATTTTTGCGGTTTTTTGAGGCTTTTTGGGTAATGAAGTTTTTTTTTTAGAGGTATGTGCGTTTATACATATTTGAATGTATTTACCATTTGTTGAATATGTATGCAAGTATTTCTGTGGCTGTCTTTCTCATGCTCCGTAAAATTTATTCAGATGTTGCCGTTGATGAAGCAGCATACAAACAGCTTAACGTCAAACATGCCTACGGACAACGGACAACGGTACACACGTCGATGCATATCCTTTACGAGCGCATTCATAGACTTACGGGCGCAGAGATCAAACAGCAAGGAATAGCTTAAGCCGTGCCAAGGTAGTCTTCAAAGCAAACGGGGCAGTACAGGCGATATATATCTTTGTGTATTTGTACGTGTGTAAGTATGTGTGTGTGTATTATGTGCCACGACAACCGCGGAGGTGCTAATCTGTGGCAGAAATCCATTAGCTATGGGCGGCGCACCGAAACTCGGATTAGCTTGACTACAATTAGAGGCTTTGCGTAAGGCCTTTGCCGTTATTGTGTTGTTGGCATTACGTATATATTTGTTGTTGCTGGTAGCGCGTTTGTGGTTAGGCTATTGCAGGCGTGTTTCGAGGAAATTGCTTGCTGCTTTTGAATTTGCTTGTTTTCTTTGGCAATTTCGACCATTTATATTCGACGTTTTTTCGGCGTTTTTCAATTTGTACACAGGGGCCCACTTTGCGTGCGCACACACACAATGCGCATGTTTTTCTTCACTCAATGGCAGCCAAGGCAAACAAACAAGGTTGCCGCATTGTTGCGAAATTGGATTTGTTGTGGTTTTATGTGCGCTTCGTTGCACGTTGTTAACGTGCCGCAAATGTTGTTGTTAATATTATTGCTGTATTCATTATTGTTGTTGTTGTTGTTGTTGTTTTTGTTGTTGCTTTCCTTTATATTGTTGCCTACATTGTTGGCTGTTATTCAATATTTTTCTCCAGCGGCAAACAAACTGCTTCAATGGAAATATTTTTTATATGAGCATCTCACTGTTGTTGTTGTTGTCGTTTTTGTATTTGTGTGTGTGGGTGTGTGCGCTGCGCATTGCGTCTCGCATATTTGCTTATTTGTTTTGATTGCAGCTTTGGGTGTCATTCATTTCATCATTCCATCACTACACACATACACACACACACATGTGTTTGTGTGCCTTTGTCACGGTCGGTGGCACATAAAAATCAAATAAAGCGAATTTTCATTAGGCTATTTTATTTTCAATGCCAATGCTAACCGTTGCAGCCTCCAATTGTATGGCAGCTAATCGAGTTGCACGCTGAATGAAGACACTTAAACAAGTACACACACACACACGCACACTCATGCATGCACATCATAAGTTAATGCCTCTGTCTGTTCGCTTGTTTGTCTGCCGGTATGCGTGCGGATCCTTGCGATTATTTGCTTAGATAATATTAACAGCATTGAGAGCAACAATAATAACCTCAATAAGGCGTTTGAATGCTGTCGGGCAGCTGTATGTTGCATGTGGCATGTTGCTCGGGCGGCGGTTGTTGCCTGTCGAAATGTTTGTTTTGATATATGTATCCTGGCGATTGGCAGCTAGACATGGGAAAAGAAAACAATCATCGTCGAATGTGTCGTGCCGTAAGGGGCGCTTGGCACGAAAGTTGCACTGAGAGAAATTTTAGGGGTATTCTTGCACTCTACTAAACCGCAGACGCAAGGTGGATAAAATTCTTCTAAATGTAAAAGAAATGTAAAAGAACCATAGAGAAGAATTATGGAGCACAAAATTCTTCGTGTTTTTATCCAGTTTGATGTATTGTAGGATCAAGCTATTCGCATATTTCAACCTTCGGTTATCCGGATATATAAACAGTTTATCTGTTCACCTGGTTAAAATCCGGATAACAATCGGATAACCGGCTAATAATTTAATCACTATTAAAAAGGCTAATTAAGGTTCGGAAAACTTCTTGCAAGTAGTATGATTTCATCTCTTATATTTAAATAATTTCTAATAACCAGATATCCAAATGTTATATGTGACAAATCCAAATTTTATAACCGGATGTTCATATTTCCAAACATTTCGGCGGAATATCCGAATTTTTCGCTTGAGGTTCCGTACCGGATATGGAAATAGCTTTATTCAAATAGTTGTTAACTCGGATAAAATTCCCAGCCCTGATATTTTCGGTACTAATAATTGCGGTAATTTGGGCTTATAACTTTGCTGGTTGTTCTCACGTACCCACTTCTTCGCATAGTTCCTGGTAATAATAATATTTTCCACTTGTAATCCATAAATGTTTCAACTTCTATGTTATAATTTCTACTGTTCTACAATAACTGTTTGAGTTTTGAGTTTTTGAAAATATTTCATATTATTTTAGGTTAGGCCACTGTCAGAATATGAACTAAATATAGATGAATTGTTCAATTGGTTCACTGGTCTGCCTTAACGCTCTTGGCAGCAATAGTTTTCTGGACGCGATTAATAAAAATTTTGAAAATTTCTAAAGCCATTCAAAGTGAAGTGAGGTAGGTAGAGAGAGAGAGAGAGAAAGAGAGGGAGAGAGAGAGAGCGTCTAAGAATGTTAAAATCAAGTCTAAAGGAAGAAACATCCATTAAGCATAACCCATTAGATCCTCTATTATATGAAGCTTGCCTAATACATATTAGCCCTTGAAGGCGACAATCACGAACTCAAAGATCCTTAAATAGTTTTTAACACCGATGGTGTTTAAATGGTGTTTTAATTTCACATACCTATTCTCAGAGCATATGAAAGTAATTATCCTGAGTACTGAGAAGATTCACTGTTCAAAATGTCACAGGTCCAGGTCTGACAGACTATTTCAGATAGTTAGGAATAGTTACCTCATCTTAATATAGAATCTTCCGAGCAGTATAGGAAAAATTAAGAAGTATTGTTATCTTCTTTTTGTGTCTCTTGCGTAGATGTTGGTGGAGGAGTATAAAATAGTTTGCTCTGTCAAGGAAGATATAAGATATATATATGCTTTTTGTATATACGAATCAATCTGTTTGTTGCAGGAAATGTCTTCTCACATTTTAAAAATGTATTATAATGTATGAAAGAAATTTAGGTATTTAGAGAGATTACCTTCGATTTGCGTTAACTTATTGCGGTTATTATTTCGGTAAATAGCAATTAGGGTCTTCTCGAGTTATGATCAGTTCTATTTCTTTTCTTCTAGAGCCGATATTGTCTTTTGTCACTCTAACTATAACAAGTCATAATATGAATAAAATATTTGACCGGAAGCCCAAAAAGAATTGAGTCGATTGCAAATGTTAATATATTTAAGATAATATGATAATATTAATATAACTCCACTTAAGTCATGGGTTCTTAGTCGAACCCTTTTCACGCCGAAGCTCAGAACAGAAACAGAGAGTACTACTCTCTTGGCGACCAGGTTTCGTATAAGAAAAATTCTCTCGCAAACTGTCAGATTTTTGGAGACGACTTAAACTAATAGCAGCCGCTCTTTATTATTAATTAGTGGCAGATACTTCAAAAGCAGACTTTCTGCTTCTCTAGTGCCCTAGGCTCAATGTAAAATATACTTGTGAATTTATAATTAAAGTTTCTCTCAATGTAATGATTTCCACCAGCAATGAAGATGTCCATCGGGCACCTAAGGATGTCGCATAAAAGTCATCATGCGTACACTGTAACTAAACTAAGCAATGAAAGGACATATATGTATCAGCACACATGCACACACGCACACACACATTCGAATATGTGCCACTAATCCAATTCGAGTGCTCGCGGCTCGTGTTGAGTGCCTCGTTGCGCCTATTCTGCCTCCAGATGATTAGAGAGCTTGTTTCAACAAACGCTTAAGTGGCCTGCCACAATCGCCTGCTCATCTTCGTCATGAACGCGCTTACAAAACATGCTGATTGCCATATGTTCATACACACATACATACATACAAATCACATGTGTCATGTGTGTGTATGCTGCGTTTGTATTTGCAACTCAATTAAATGTGCCGCCTGTGGCTTGCCACAAAACAAAAGCGCGACGGCTTCATCGTCAGCAAACTCTGGCATACACACATACACACGTGTATACATATATATATATATGTTTATATACACAATTTGAATTACCCACAGCACTTTTTGTTGAGGCATTAACGCGCTCGTACAATATTGCAACATATTCGCCGCTGCATTGCACCCGCATCCGCATCCTGCTGAAATTGAAAAAAATTAAAATCCATACAATTTTGCAATTTGCGTTTGTGTGTGTGTATTTCCTCTTCGGTCCCTTAATTCATCTATTGTTTCATCCCATACTGCGCCGTTGTAATCGTCAAAATATTTTTTATGTTTGCAATCAAATTCTGATTGTGCCATAGCGGCGCTTAATGCGCGTTTTGTTGCGTGTTTTTGTTGGTTTTGTTGTTGTTGCGCGTTAATATTTATTGTATTTGTTTGGCTTAATGCATTTTGACATTAGAAATGTTCAAATCATACCGTTGATAATATTTTATTACCCCCTCGCATACACACACACACAGACGCATGCACATATATATACGAATACCCGATAGCCGTACCCCTACAACATCCAGCTGCGCGTTTTTGGGTGGAATTCGGCCATTTAACGGCATATGCTCGCATTTATTTATTTTTATAAAAATTAAGCGCTACCGCTTTCACTTTGGTCCTATTGGTCGTGGTGGGGTTAAATTTAATTGCTCTGACATTTTGCTTAAATGGCTTCAGTGTCAATAAATCTAAAATGAGTTGGCGATTTTAAGTGGTTGGATTTGTTGAATTACATTTGATAAGCTAAGCCAATAAAAATTTATTATGAATTCGAAAAAGTCGTATGTTTTTGTATAAAAGTTAATTGATATTACAAAAACAAATATACACAGAATATATATATAGCTGATATTTAACGTTGAATTGCTGATATGAAGAAAGGGATACGAAATCGCGCCGTTGCTGTTGTTGTAGCAATATACAATTTTTGTATAAATAGTTTCGAGCAACATTGCTGCGGTGACTCCCGTAAGCTAGATACAAATGCGAGAATATATACTCGACTATCGTTAGACTCAAACGACAAGCTTTGTTAGCGTTGTTGAGAGAGTATACCGAAATCACTCTCATAAGCTATGTTAGCGCTGACTACGTCACTTTAGTAGCATTAAGGAAGCTACTAGGAAGAAATCTAATGCATTATTTTTGCGATGAAGCCCTCGAAGAGAATACAACAATGAATATTGCTAAGCCGGGATACTAGTAGACATAACTTGTAATCCCTCAGTAGCACCTAGTACTAAAGAGCGCTCAATTAATGACAACTTTTTCAGTACAGTTGTTCAGAAGATAATGAAGTATACTTTAGATTTGTATAGATAGTATGGGCTATCGGATATACTATTTATCAAATGTTTGCAGAATTTAGGATAATAATTTAAACAGTTATGGTTTGCAGATGTATATATCTTGGACAGTGGAACATATATTTCCATATATATACTAGAATACTGCTGACATAAAAATTCTGTTATGGTGAAAATTTATTGAAGCACTGACATCTCGTTATCGTACGGATGATCCATGAAATAAAAAATAAACATTTTGTCAAAAGCTAAGACAAAAAGTTTAATGAACTTGACGTGACCTGACGTAAATGAACTGAACTGAAGGAACACTAGGTACACATATTCAATTTAGTCCCACCGGAAAATAGGTAAGCTGTAAGCTTAATACTTGTAGAAAATAAGATTATATTCGCTTCATTTAATTTCGTTCCACAGAAATGGTAAACAGAATTTCTGTCAAAATTTTTGGTTGGTGAAAGCTCTATTTTGCTGAGTTCTTCATTAAAGAAACTATATTGTCCCGCTTCTTTCATTCTTGCTAAAAGAATTCTTTCCAGATTAAGTTTAGGTTTCATTTTGAGTTTATGTACTGGAATATACCATCCGAAAAGTTTGATACAAAAAGTTAGTCAAGCGACTCGTTGTATTTAGAAGGTCTGACAAATTTTATGTCATCTCCGTCGCTTCTGAACTTCTTCATGACGGAAATACACTCGGATATTTGATAATGTGTTCCTATGGCTTCCTATCCCAATCTTTAGACGATTCGTTTCCAAAATTCTTTATTTTCGATTTGAACCCACCGTTATAGATATAAGTGCAAATATGCTCACTGCGAACAAAATTTAACCTATTGATGGCTTGCACGAGAATTGATTATGGTAGGCGAAGTTAAGAAAGAATTTCAACAGGAAACTAAAAAAAAATTCCTTTAAGAATATATATGAACATAACTCTTTTTTTGTATTACAAAAAACCGCTTGAAGATATGAGCCAATTTTATTTTTAATTATTTTAATATTTTTAGAAAATCCTTCCACTATTCTTACAATCAATGCAGTCCTTGTTTGATTTGGTACTTAAAAACTCCATCAATTTCCTTTATGTAAAAACAAATGCCAATTTTTTTATAGCTTTTTATGCATAAATGGATCCATGCATCTAAAACCATTTTGGATAAGTAGACAATAACATGTTTGATTAATAAAATCATTTAAGAATTTAATAACGAAAATATTAATGTCAAACTTTATGAATATATCCTGTGCAATAGAAGAGTATGCATGTGTCATACATACCCTGCAGGAAATATTTACGAATCGCAATTTAGTTTTTCTTTTCTTCAGTTATGTCTGACAATTATATCGTGCAGGTTCTTGGACCATGCTGGAATTGCTGGAATGTCTACACATTTAGGAAAGTTTTTATCAGCCAACTTCATCTAAAATTGAGTTTTGATATTTTTTGCATAAAAGTTTCAAACAATTAGTCTTATACGTGACAACTCGTGGGCGAAAACGTTCGAAAACTGTCAGGATGTTTCATATCTCATAATTTAAATAAATATTTTTGAGGTTTAATGTTATCACGAATATTTGGTAATGTTTAATTCGAAAATGTTCTTTAACCAATGGGAACTCCGGGGTAGATAAGATTATTCTGAAATGTACTCTTATCTTATAATCATCCTACTGGAAAGGGGTGGGAGCTCTATAGTCTTCTTGCGATTTAATGTTAGACAGTGAGCTCAGTGGGTGCCAATAACTACTATATCCATTGTCGAATTATCTTTCTGTCACTAATTGAATCGCAAGAGATCAAGTGAGCTCCGAACCCCAGCAGGGACTGCATCTCCGTAGTTGAAAGAGTGCTGAACGGTTCTTGTTCCAATTGCACTTAATAGGTAAAGGTAAATGTCGTTTCAGCTGCCAATTGTTCGAAGTTATTTGGAGTGTGGCGATATGGAAACCTCTTACTAGATCGTTTCGAACTCTCCTCCTTTTGGGAAAATGAAGTTCAAACACCAAAGTTTTTACTTCTTCAGCCATTTAGGTGAATTAGCTGGTGTCCAAATAAGCTGCCCTAGAAGTTGTGTGCCATGAGCAAAACACTTACTGGACTGCCAAATTCCTACTTCCGCAGAATCAGAAAGAAAGGAGGGAGCGAAACTAGAACTGAACTTGTTCGATAATATTAAGTAGATTTAGTTCGCTTCTAGTGCGCTTTCCTACAGGGCCTGTACCGGATCACTGCAATAAATGTGATTAAGCAACGCTTTTGTTCGTACACAAATCCTTTCCTGTTTCTAAACGAATGAACGACACTTGAGAAAATGAGTGAACGACCACAGAATGCGATAGAGGAGTGTGCTGATTTATTGGGGCGATGGCAGCATACAGACTTGGCGATGATTTAACGAATGCATTAAAGCAGAAAATCGCTTTGTGTCAATTTTACTGAGCAATGCGCTTGCAATTGACGCAACAAATTTTTTACCAGACAAGTATATCCTGCTTGTTTTCGAGATCTTTCTTTTTTTTATTTCACTAAAAAGATGGGCGGTTGCAAGTGTTCAACACATGCAATAGAACCACAACAACAAGCATACGCATTGAAAAGAAAAAAAAAAAGAAACAACCACAAACGCGCAGAAGAAAAGACCAAAATCGGTATGCAGTCTTAAATGCCAGGATGTGCAGTGTCAATGATGAGTTCTGAGGCGCAAGTGAGAGCTGGGTAGGCAAACGAAATGCTGTTGCATGAAGAAAATGAGTATGTGATTGAGTGTGAGCAGGAGTGTGTAGTAGATGAAGATGTGTACATTTAGTAGCCGTAAAGATGAGACAGCTACACACGAAGACACAGTGACACGAATGCGCGGTGTATGTGAAGCAACGGAGAGGCGGTCGGGGGAAAAGGATCAATAACTGGCAGTGAGTTATGTGCAACTGCAACACATACTTGCGGTTGCGGTTAATGCATGTGGCATGTTGCATGCTGCAGCAGCAAGCAACGACAGCGCTTAAGTGAAACCGACAGCATCATAGTGGCCACCGCATAGTGATTAAGCTGGAAAATCTGTTTATTGTTGAAGAGGTGAAATGCGACAAAAATGCCATTAAAGGGGTGAGTGTGTGAGTCTGATTTTATTTATTTTCTTTTTTTTCATTTCTACCTTTTGCTGTAAACAATGCATTGCCTCAACTCAATGAACGATATCATAGTGAAGAAAAACTCGCAAAGAAGAAGAACATAAAGGACATTGAGGCGTAGAATAAGAGGAGTAAGAGAAATCAACTGAAACAATTGGAAAACATACACGCACTCCTAGCCACAAACCCATAATAGCGATGGGCGATGCTTGAAAGGAGTTGCTCAAGCGGTGAGATAGGATTAAAGGATGCAAGCGCACTGCCTCACTGCCGCACCGCAACAGCGCAGAATTTGTACCAGCGATTATTATTTGCTGTCGTGGCTGCTTGGTGCATATGTATAATATATATGACGAGTTATGCTTGCAAAGGTGTGCCAAGGCGTTTAAGCGATTTGTAAGGAGCCACCGAAAATCATAAGCACATTCTCCACACATATACCACAAATCTGGATGAAAACAAATCGGTGCTATTGTTTTGCGCTCCGAGCGATTATGGTTGATTTTACAGGACGAACACAATCTCCTTCTCCAAGAAACAAGCAACAATGGGCTCGAGTCTCACCGAAAGGACTTCTTTGCATATAAATTACACGGAGGAAAAAGGATTGCTAACGCCTGAATGCAATACATTAGAAGTGTATAAAGAGAATGCACTCAAGCACATTGCTAACGGTATTGGGGTAAAGCGAAGATAAAGCGATAAGCGTGGACAAAATTGACGAGCACCACAACAATGCGGTCACGCAGCGAGTCAGACAGGGAGTTGGAGATTAAATAAGTTGTGTTTGTATACATGTGACTCGCTAAATGCCGAAGTCACATGTCTTTTGCCTTCGTGCTCTTTATTTTTGGTCGGAGGTAGTAACGACAACAAATCAACATTGACAATCAGTTGACAATGATGAGTTGATCGTATGGATATTTGATGACTTGTAGATGATTCTAAGCAGTTTAATGCCATTATGCAGCTGCACGGTAAAAATCTGAAAGAAATTTTTGGATAAGTGCCTGATCTTTTAAGTTTTTTGTTTTAATCTATTGTTCTTTTAGGAGAGAAATCGGAAATCGCCAAACTGAAGGTAAATAAATTTGTTTGTGAGAGTAAGAAAGAGTAAGTGGATTTCTAAGCACTATATTGTTTCCTTGGAACAGTTAGTAATAAAGAAAAGAAGGACTAAGGAAAGGCGGAAGCTAACGTTAGCTGAATTTCTGTGGTCAATGATTGGGAACTGGCTAAAAATCAAATTTAAAGTGAATGCAACAACACGCTTTGTTCCTGACAGAGATGCAAATCTATTTCTGTTTAACTTGGCAGCACATTATTTGTGTTTGGTAGCGTTTAAGATAGTAAAGACCGTTAGAATCAATCTAAAGCTAAGATTTCAGCATTCTTATCGGCTTTTGAGTCGCTCACGCTGTTGTTAATCTCAGGTTTTGCCTTCGGTATTAAACGCTCATATGTTCCATCTTAAGCAGGTAGCCTGTTTTCATTTTGAGAGCCTCGAAATTTTCGCGTCGAGTAGTTCAGGGTATATTTTTTAGTTGAAATTTGTATGGCTTCAAATTATCTTTTAAGTTTTCAGTTATTCAATGGAACCCTGTGGGAGGTAGAGTTATGTTGCTTTAAAAAAAGAGAGGCTTGGTGGAAGTTATAAGCCGAAGATGATGATCTAAAGAGTGATAAATAAAATTTTATAAACTATCAATTTCTAACTTTAAGCTAGGTAAAGTTGAAATTTATCGGTGTATATATCCTGTTAAATTATTCCAAAATAATGGTTTAATGCGCCCAAACAAGGCAATTTTGAAAGCGCGCTTCGAAAATTCATAAAATAAAATACTTATCAAGTTCTAAAAGACTATACATATGCCATTTTGACTATAAAAGTTTGAGGTTATTGTCTACAATGGTCTAGAATGGTCATAACACTTTCTTTCTTAAAGTAGAAATATTTTCCTGATAGCTACATCTCCATCCTTATTGTGTATTAAAAGTACACTTCAAAAAATAAGCCCAAGATAACCCTATCAATCAGAAGATTAAACACTAGTTGCTTATTTTAGACATACTCACCTCCAATTTCTTGCTGGCGAATCACAAAAACCTGAATGGGCAAGTATAAAAGAATTCACTTAAATAACCATGTTATGCATCTGTGAATCTTCTGAAGATATGATCTGAAGTCTGTAAGCAATGAATCGAAAAAGATAGACTTTATTAGAAGGATAAGATAAAGCATGAATTGCGCTCAGAAAAAAAAGATATGCAACCTCGCTTGCATTCGAACGAAGTTTCTTCGAGATATTATATAATATTATATTTGGCGGGAGTTTAACAACTCTTTTTTTTACGATGCAAACAACTCGTCTAGCGAGTTTTAAAGAGAAATAAATCGACTAGTTGAAATTTGGGTTTCCAATGAAAGTATTGCTACGAAATTGCAATTGAGTAAGGGTCTGACCCTAGAAAGCTTACATTTGTTTAAACTCCATCCACTTTTGTTAACGACGTTACCCATTTACCATACATATTTTGTTTAATGTTTCGAGTATGAAATGTATCGCCGAATATTCGGAAAAAATATGCTTGCCGAAATTCATCTACGAATTCATCTATTGTATCAATGACGGTGACTAGATGAGGTTTTATGAATACACCAACGAAATCGTCAAGCAGTCTAGCAAAACTTTAACAATTTTTAAACACAAGTATCAATTAGATGATCATTTTTGATGATCATCTTTGATCATCTGCGAAGAAAGGGTGTTGCCATCAGAAACGTAATCCTATTAAAACTAGTGACGTTTTTTTGAAAATTTTGAAGGAACACTAACAAAAGTTATTGCTTAATCATCCATTAACTAGCTTTGTTTGCTTGGGACCTTCCTCTGTTTATGAAACTCAAATATTTGCTCCTGGGAAAGCGATCAGAGTCGATTACTGATTTGTAAAGAAAGTTGAATGAACGGAACGGAAAGTTGAAGAAAGGAAGAAAGAAGGATGGAAAGTTTGAATGATCGTTCACATGTATTTTTTAACACAACGTGTCTATTAAAGTTAAGGCTGTAATGAAGATGTATGATCGAATGAGATGATATGAAGATGGATATAGTACAATTAGTTCCATGGTACGCACCAGTGTTCCACACATTTTTTGTTTGCCGTGTATATCCATTTTATTAGGCTATAGCCAGTCATTTGAAAAAATCTGAGAAACCGAGACCTGAGACGAATTCTACATATATTTTGGGTTAGATGCGACATTTATTCAGCGTATGAGTGGTAGTAAAATAAGTCTTAAAATCATTAGTTTTAATTGAAGAAGTGTTATCTCCAATTTAAGTCCTACAAAGGCTTGAGAACAGTTACTGAGAAATAGACTCTCTAAAGTCTACAGTTGCGCCTAATTGTTATCTCCGCTAAATTATGCAGCAATTAAGGGCCGCTTAATTAGTGCAACAGCTCTAAACTCTAAGCTAATCTCAGATTTTTTATTATGAAGACATATAACTCAATTGGACACTCGGTTAACCCCTTCACTGCTTGAACCAACAAGCAACTAATTGCTGCGGTAGAAATCACAGCTACTTAGTTTATACGATATGAAGCTAACTAATTGCACAAGGCTCCGAAAGAATATAAATAAAAAAGAACACAGCACTTAATTAACTCAACGCCCAACAAAAACCACAACAAAAACTAAGAAAAAACATAAATAAAAAAATTAGATTAAATGAGAAACTAAAAGGTCTAAATTATTTTCCCACTCTTTGGTTGCTAGTAAAACCAGAAAAATATATATAGGGCTTATGTGGCAGTTGCAGGTGTGTACGCGTTTTTAAATAGCTCAAGGTGAGCGTTCACCACCTAAACGCTCCCTTTCGGCACAGTCAAAAAGCAAAGTTGGTATGTTTTGTCGCTTTTTTACGAGCCATAGATGGCTTATTTTATGCATTTTTCTTATTTATGTGTCTACTATTTCAGCAAGTTGTTGGCGTTGTATTTGTTGTTGTAACTTTTTTTAGTGCCTGAATGGCACAGACGGTAGTAAATAGTACAGCTAGAGAGATTAGCTAACTGAATTCCATGTAAGCTTGTTCGAAATAGGTCTATAAGTAAATGAACACATGCAATTTCACACACACACACACATACACAACACACACACACATACAAACATGCACATGTGTGTGGCCTTATCAGCGCTCACTAACGCTTGGAGAATGAATGAAATGAAATTGTAGGTGCTTGTGTGTGCGTGTGTGTGTGAGTATGTGAAAATTTACGAGCAACAACATGCCGTTTGTTTTTGTTGTTGTTTTTCCGTTTTAATATTTTTTATTAGCCATAAAATTGTGTTAAGTATGCACTTCAGCAGTTCGGTGGCTCTGTGCTAGTCGCATTTTAATTACAACTTATTTTTATGCACGCACATACACACACACACATATATATATATATGTACACATGTTTTATTTGTTCTAAATGAAATTATAAAGAAAATGCCAAGTTAATTGCTTTAATTTAATTATGTAATCTGTTTTTGGACTTCTCTGAAATGTTATCACAAATGCTTAGGCAAACACACACACACACACACACCGATGCAAATCTTTATCATTATTTTCGTTGTTGGCCCACTTGACATGCCGTTGCAGCCTTCAAACTGCAATGAGCATAATATTTTTGTTTTCTTCGTCCAGTGTGGCATTTTTATATTTTTCAGGAAGCATTTTTCTATTATTTTATTATTAAGTTATCGCATAGTTTAGTAGCGTTCTACTTGTTTTCATGTGTAAATTGTGCTTATCGGAGCGTTTAAGAAATGAAATTTCTCTATTAAGCTATCAGCAAGGCAGTTAATTAAGATTGAAAGAAGTGTAACGAGCGTGAGTTCAAGGAATCATTGTTTGTGGCAAGCATTTGTGGCGAGATAGAAAGGATGTGAGTCCAAGCATAAAGCCATGCACATGTTGGTATGCATGGATATATACATAAATAAATTATTTTGTTGTTGTAATTGTTATATGATATTACTGCGAAGGCCTAACTTGGCTAATATGTAAATATAAACGGTTCAAAATGCGCTCACCTCGCTTATTGATTAGTTCCCATACGTTCTTTGATATGCCTAATTTAATTATTTTAATTATCTTATATAATGCGATGACTGTTTGATAAGCCAATGACGGTTTTAGTCAAAGAAAGGCCGTACGGAACCCGAACTGTTCTAAAAAAAAGACACCTATTCCAATATAATCTAAATGTTACAAATAAGATCTATCCAAGATGAAAGTCTGTAACATCTGTTTTCCCTTTAATTACAATAATTTCTTCTTTTTCCTTCTCTTGCCTCCTATATTAGACTTCTATACAACGAGCCAGACTCCGAAGACTGGACAAATTTGATAGACATGCTGCAATAACGAGGAATTAGCAGCCTGGCTCACTTTTGCTACTGAAATATCAACCTGTGATTGAACTTATGAAACATCAGCCACTTTTGTCTCCAATCAATGCCGAATCTAAGCCAAAACTCAGGATATTATCGATAAAATATTTAGGAACTCCACTGTAATCGTTTTAAATAGCATTATATTCTTCTTCTCGATCGGCGCATCATCGTGCTAAATAGTTTTGGGCGATTCAACAATACTTAGTTAGTTAAGTCCTACTCGTTCTTTCCCTTCTTATTATTACCTTAGAAGAGAAAGCTCTCTTTTATTATTCTTCTATATGAAATGTAGAGATCGCCTTCCTCTTAAAGCCCAGAAGGCTACGCTCTTTTAAAAGAGTAGATTATTTTTGCTGCTCGAACTAACAAATACAATATTAGATTACAAAGGCTCTCGGAAAAAGTTCCGTCAAGTTTTGATTGAGCTACTGGTTTAATATCATTTTACTTCAGCTCATTTTCGGTTCAGATGAGAACTTGCCTGGGTTATAAAAAATTCTCTGAGTCCCGCATCCTCTGGTTTACTTGGGTTATTACTTTCAAGCCCTCAATGCCTTTCTAAGCATTTTTTTTCATTCCTCTGTTTGCTCTATCATCTCTCGGATACTAACTTTTCTTCGCACTCCTGAAATCGATTATGCCTTCTGGGTCGGATTGTAAAGATTGAAAATTATGATAACAACGCGCATCTGTTCGGATTTTTGAGGCTTTCACTCTAATAGAATAAAGGAGAATATAGAATAAAGGATCACTGGAGCTTGGTATTATTTTGATACCACTTCTTTCGAAGGAATATTCTAATTAGGATGGTAACGAGTCCCTAAATTATTTTCATGATTCTTAGAAGCAGCGCCTATTTCTTATATGTTATCCAACAATGGAAACTTTTACAATTTTTTGGTCCCCTCAGATTGTCGGGTGTGGCTTTTTAAAAGAAAAACTATTCACTAAAACAAAAATATTGATCTTCGACTAGTATTAGAACCGTAACTGAGAGCAAGCGACTAAACATAGAATAACTCAAAATATACCAAATCTTACTATTCTTTGATAAAATCGTAAAGAAAGAAGAATATTTGGATTCGGAAGAACTAAATTTTGAAATTGTTTTAATAAATCCTACACAAACTTCACCACAACTTCTCTTCTAAAACTTACAAATTTAATGAAACCTTCGTAACGACTACCTCATTTAATTGAGACACCACTTTATTGTCTCAAGCAAAAACTTTATAACTGAGTGCATGTGAAGAGATGATGTTATGCAAAAAACTCTAACGGTCATAATTAACCGAGTTAAAAACAATGAAAATTTCACAAAAGTGAAAAAGGAATCAGATTAGCAAAAAAAAAAAAAACTGTAAACTTTGTAAAGAACTAAAATAGAGGTAACGTAAAGAAGCGAGCTTACTCAAAAGAACGCGAAGGATGTAAAGAAAGGAAAAGTGCGGCTTTGAGGGTAACGCAAGCGTGAAAGGAGAAACGAAGCGTTACCGCAATAATTTCCGGATAGTGAGCAAGTAAAAGCAAAAATGGGAAGCGAATTGCAAATAAAAAAACTGTGCAACAACAAAAAATTGCAAAGTGAAAATGATAAACAAAAAAGTTGAAGCGCACAGCGAGGAAAGTGTTGTCACGCGTCCACACGAGTATATAAAGGAGTAAGTATAGAGTTAAAGCGCCAACAGCTGTCTGACCTCTTTGTGGGCATTGTACATTGAGCTATCGCTACCGAGGTATATGGTTGAATGAATGTTAGGGTCGTCCGATTGGAAGGCCTAAAAGTCTGAACCGCTGTTTTTTTGTCAACAAAGGTTCAATTGGACTGCCTACTTGCCATTATTATTTCAGGAAAACTTTCTTAGGCAGAATTCTTTTGTCATTTTATGAATAATTCTTAATTGGGAAATTTTGGGGTCTCTCATAAATATACTCCATCAATGATTTCTCTGGGACACTACTTCGCATGGAGACCTTTCTCTTGCTTTATCCATTTTATTGGTTGATTTTTAGGCTTTGTACTTGGAAGATTATAAACGGTGTGCATAGCGCTGAAAATCTGGTTCAAAACGTAACTCGCTTTGAAACAACAGCTGTGGTGGACCTTGTTCTTACTCTGTAAATTAAACTCTTCAGCACAATATGCTAATCTCTTTTCAGAAAATAGGTAAGTTTGTAATCAAAATCACAGTTGGCTCATTCACCACGAGGACTGGTACATTCTGTTAACTTGTCCTTATAAATTCAAAAATGTTAAGATATTTCTGGGGTATCCAGTAGAATCGTTTTCACGTGCTAAATTCAATACCGCCGTCATACTCAGCGTTCCTTTAGAGTCGAACTGCCATGATATCTTAGGATGTTGCAGAGACTGGAGTTGTAGACTTTAAGGAGGAAGGTTGTGTCTGAGCCTTTGCCTTTATGGGGAAAGCTTCATTTACGGGTTTAAAAGTTGGCACCGTATCGCATCGATTCTCATCAAAGTATATTGTAATTTATTTGCTTATTTTATTACTAAGCAGTCTTGCTTACTTCCTGAATGTTTTAAAGGAATTTTTTTCATGGTTGGTTATAACTTAATAATGATAAAACTATCGAACTTCCGCTATCCTCCTTGAATCTTGCCATGGCATGCCGTTATCGCGGTATCTTACCAGTGGGCTTTCAGATCGTAACAAAGTGAGACTAAAGTAAAGAGGAATGAGCTTACTTTGCGGTGATTAACTCTCAGCTCTATTGAAGAGAAGAGTTCGAAAGTGGTCTTTACATAGATATTTACAAAAATGCATCAGAAATTTTGAGGTGTCTTACACTGTTTTTGCATAATCCTATATGTAAGGCACAAATTGGAATGGAACTCTGCTAAATACTCAATTAAGGATATTTATTATGACTTTGTTTAGTCGTTTCGTCACTTCTATACCCACAAATATATAGCTTCTAACGAAATATATTCAGGGAAAGAAAGTGGAACAGAAGAAAAGGACCTCAACGTAGGACAACCCTAATGCAGATGTAACTACATGCACTATTTAAATACTATGCCGTTACCAAGTAAATATCTCGTTATAGAATTCCCTACTGTGGTTGCCACCCGACGAAAGTAGATAGGGCGAATTTTTTGCATTTTTGTCACCACATGAATTGCATTTTGTATACAATAATTTATGCAGCAACAGCACTGCCAACGCCGACAACAACAATGTACATTACGCGTTGCAAGTTGCACTCAAAAACCGCATAGAGTTTCGACCACAAATAAGAAAGGGGAAAAAACTCCAAAATAATAAGAAACGACGGAACCCACAAGCGACCCGCCGCCAACCAAGCTACTGGTATGGGCCAACCGTAGCGGACCGCGCCGTAGCTGCTTAACGTCAGTGACAAAAAGAAAAATACTCAAAAGTAAAAGTGTAAAAAAGTCGGTATGAAAACAGGAAAACGGATATTGTGGTAAGAGATGCAACTGCTGCTTGTTGGAGTTGGAGGTGTTGTTGCTACTTGTGTCGCTTGTGGTCGTTGTTTTGTTGCTGGTTTCACCATTGCCATTGTCGTTAGGTGTTTGTGTATACTTTAATGTGGCGCGCATGAAAAGCACATTCAAATAAAAAAGCGAGCGGGCAATAAAAAAATTATGAGGAAGTTGCACTTTGCGGCGCTGGCGGTGGGGTGCATTTGGCGACAACAATAAAAATGTGGCAATAACAACAACTCAACTATGGCAAATAGTTTTATGATGTGCCAAACGCTTTGCTGGCAAGCGGCAGCGATGCAGAATTTAAATAGACTCACTGTGCGCGCGTTTATTGTGCAATATGCAACAATTTGTGGCAACAAATAAGCATGGAGCATGTAAAATGGCGACGTTTTAACGTTACATTGGTGCGCCGCTGACCAAGCTTGCTTTCGGTGAACTATGTGTTCGGTGATTTATGGACGCGAGGCTTGTTTGCTTCCTTGGTAGACAGTGGTGACTATGTAAGAATAGATTATCCCCTCCAGTGCCACTAATTTTATGTCTTTAATGTAAGTTATGTTGAATTTTTACTGGTTGGACCAATCAACCAATCATTTTCAATTCGTTCTAATTCGAAACCTCGATTTGTGTTGAAGAAAGGTTTTCTCTTCCTCTGCTATCAAGAGTTTTTACTCCGTGATAATTTCGTAGTTTAGAGGACAATTCTGGCTTGAGGTTTGAGAGCTCTGTAGGTCTTTTGTATATAAAGCAGTATTAGCGACTGGTATCTTCAACACATATTTTATATATTCAAAAACAAATAAGTATCTCTCTGACCGCACTGCTTCAATATAAAGAACCTAACTGGAACTGGACCCTTGGAAATCGACGGTGAACTTTTTTGCCAGTTGGATGAAAGCATATAAATTTATTTTTGCCGTTTAAATCGATAATGCATTCCGAAGTAAGTGATGAGCAGATGATTAAGTCGAAGCAAAATTCAAAAAAACAAAAAAAAAAAAAAACAGCCTTTCCTGCACAGACCATTGCGATAATGGAAAAAAAAACCAATCTGCGATCAACCGATATGTAGGTCAATGATACCTCTATAGTCGCAGGGAATGAAAAAACACATGTACACACATATATATATATATATGGATATATATATATATATATATATATATATTAAATGTAAATATAATTTAGATAACCAAGGCAAAAAACTTATCAACTCCTTCTCAAAGTGTCAAAATATAATCCAAAAAAATTTCCGTCGAAGGAGGATGATCACGAAAGGGAAATACTTTATATGTATTCTATAACTTAGTTGGTACTTAGTACTTAGCTTCACGTCCGATGGTCTCATTATCAAAAAACAGATTTACCATAACATAGTATGATATATTCTCATAGATAATTGCGGTACAATTTTTTCTTTTTAACGCGTGTGGAAGTGATCGTGTCCACGAATTTTTTTTTTTTTTGGAAAGGAAGAGTTCTTGGATGCTGCATACGGTGACACTTTAACTTTTTTGGTGGCCGTCAGAAATTGTTTTAATTAGTTTCAACGCGAAGATGAGAACTCGATGACAAAAGTCCACGTTCACGTATTGGCACAATGTTAACTGAAGGTGGGTGAGATACCTGAGCGTGTAGGCGAAATATGGATCTACGGGTACACACCGGAGGCCAATGTATAGTCGACACAATGAACTTCTCTCGGCGAAACTGTCACAGAGAAGACGAATACTATCCTCTCGGGCGGAAATGTGGCCACCGTTTATGGTATAAAGTGTGAAGTTTATCATAAAGTGTGAACTATATTGATTACCTGAAAATAGCTCGGCTGCAGCTGTACCTATGCCGAATTTATGGGCTGATTTGATCTCGAATTATAAAAAGAAATTCAGATCAAAGCGAAGGTAGCCGCAGGAGGGCAAACCGTAGAGACCATATTTACGTTTACGGCGTTTACTGGGACAACATCTTATTATACATTGAATAGATTTGATTTTTCAGAGTTAAATATTGTCAAATATAATTTTGTTAATAACAGGAAAGATAAATACTTCTAGGAATCAACCATTCAGGTGGCCTTTACCTGAACCTCATACCTACGAGGGTTTATGCCTCACGAAGCTCCTAATGTTTAGACTGAATAATCCCTACTTCAAACTGCTAGTTCATCCGTGAAATCGCTTGTCTACGTTTTCTAAGCATTTTATAACTTCCGTCCTGCCTTTCCTTTCCTTTCGTTGTGCTGCGCTGCGGTCGATGGCATAACATTTTTGCATGTGTCACTACAACAAATTTGCCACGAATTGTATCAATTTGCAAAAACTAACTGGGAAGCGAGCGCACACCACAACAACAACGAGGCAGTAATAACAAATTGGCTGTGAATATAAATTGTGTAAGTGTTGTAGCGAATTTCCTTAACATTTTTTATTTTATTACTTAGTGGCTGCGTTGAATGGAGTGACGGCGGTAAATAAACGATATCGACACAAACTTTATCCGGTACACACCAGCCGCCGCTTAACCACGTTGCAACGCTCCTGCTACAGCGTCGGCTTCCTGGACTGCATGTGGCTGTTGTTGCTCAGCACTTCGTTGTCCTTGCCGTCTCCGTTTCGTGGCTTCCGTTGACAATGAGTTACGGCTGCTTGCGGTTTACACGCTCAAACGTAGCGACCCGAACAAAGTGGAGTCGAGAGCGTTTTAGATTAATGGTAATCAGTTGTGCAACTAAGTCACATTTTATGCATCAAACAACAACAACAACAACATGGACAATAAACAACGGTAATCAACGCGTTGCCACGGCGAGGAAACGTGGGCCCGGGAAGCATTCTAGCTGTTGGGTAGGGGAGTAGTAGCAGCATTGGCGTTAGTCCCTGTGGCATATTTGTCTTTGCTGCAGCGCAGATTTTCCAATTTTAGCGGCTGACCCTCAAAATGGTGCTCATACATAAATTCCCATTGGCGAAGACAAAGTGACTGCCTTGCCACCCGCACCGACTATTTTAGCGCCTGCGTGACTTATTTCTGGCAACAACGTCCGACATGTGCCCCACTCCGGGTTTTACCTATCAATGTGTTTGTGCCGCAGCGACATGTGGCACTGTGCGGTGGCGGTAAATTGGCTACTTTATTTTACTGTTACACTATCTGCTTGATATTTTGCTTCCTTTTTCTCTTTACCCTCGCAGCAGAGTTGCATTGGAGTTCTACAAAACTCTGTCAACGTGCCGCAAGCTTTGTGCTGCAAAGCGTTTTAGCTCGGTATTTTAGCGAGTTTAGCGAGTTTAGGGGGTGAAAGTGGGTGCGGTGGTGTCTTGCAATTTTAATGAAATTTCCTGCATATTTTAGGAAAATTCTATTTTTGAAATTTAGCGCAGTGGCTGGTTGGTGGCATGAAGTTAAATTTGCATTTCCTTTCAAAATTTCTGACTAAAGTTAATTCTATGGAAATATGGTGCTACGTGCCCTTGATAGCAGGTTTAGGTTGGTTTAATTTTTGCTGGCTTGTAATAAATTAAAATAAAGGGCTTCTCTTTATTCTCTCTTTGGATTCTGCTGTGAGGTATTTGAGAACAGCTGATAACATGAGGTCAGTTGCAAACAATGTGACTTGAGTTTTTTAAAAACTGAATTTTTAAATCCGTAAATACGAACGTAATCTTCTGAAAAAGGCAAGTCCGTCAAGTTTATATTTCATTTATTGAGATTCGTGCTCTTATGAAAGGGTATACGTGGAATAGTACCAGACTACAAGAAAGTGGAGAAGAAGAAATATTATTTATAAGATATTGATGGACTCTGACATGGACATGGGTGCGTGCTCAAGCACTTAACTTTCGCCTCTTATTTAAAATATCAAGCTCCGTAAGTATTTTCTAAATGTTAGGAAGCTTTACGCATTGATTATTGAGTTAAATCGATTACATAAATTAAGCTAGCGCTAACCTCGCCCACAAATTTCTGGAAGAAAGGGGGTAGCAAAGAGCAAGCGCATATATTTCTTATAGGATTGGCTATAGAAATATATATGGGTATGACCTGAAGAATTAGGCAAAGTCAAAGCATCGCTTTGTGAGCTTGAAGGAAAGACTAGTGTGGGTTTTACCAGATAGTAAAAGATATTGTTTAAAGCCGTTGAGCTCCTATGATCTATCTAATCTGTATGACAACCAATTAGCCGCCGAAGAGAAAATTAGTGGATCATCTTATTGACCTTAGTTAGAATAGCTTAGAGTTTATAAATCGCATTATAAAGTAGAGGCGATTTTAATCGATTAAACCAGGAACGGATTTTTGTACAAAAAATATTCTAGCGAAATCAGCGTCATAACAACAATAAACAATATGAAAATTTCCTCCACATAAAACTTGTCTACAAATGAGGCAAACGGATCGGTTTCTATTTCACGATGAACCCAAACATAAATTTTAGTTTTAAGTAAGTATCAGCGGTCATAGCTGAGGGCTATACGTGGTGTGTTCGCAAACTTTGAGTTTATTTTGTAATGAGATACTGGACAAAGCGGAAGCCAGAACTCCGTAGCAGATTGTCTATTACCCTTTGACCGACATTGCCAAACTTCCGTATTTGATATAAAAAAGCTTACCATACTAAACCGTTGGCTTATTGGGGATTACTAAAAATTGCATGATCTCCATGTGTAATACAGAACTTAGATGATTGTGGCTAAAACTAGGATGATTGGATAACATCAAGACAAAAACAACAAATGGCAGGAGAAGCTCGAACAAGCAATTAGCATAGGTTAGGTGGACCTCGGCTGGATTCCTTGATACCTTATGATATTTATGATAATAAAGTTAGATAGGCTGAGTGCTTAATTAAACGCTAAACGTGGTTTGAAGTCGAAGTATAGCTTCTTATATAACGTGAGTTATGAGCTTAATTTTAACTCAACATTCTAAAAACATGGTTTTTAAACTAAATCCCAACATAAACACCCTACGGTATGGATTACTTAAAAGCTGCCAAATTATTGATGCAATCACAAAATCAGAGAAGGTTGTGGATATATGTGAGTACACCAGTTTCTGTGCCAAATATATCCAGCTTGTTGTTGTTACTAAGAACAATTGACTTACTCGCTATTCGTTTGTTACACCTTGATTGGTATTTGCGTGCGAAGTATGCTTTATTTATTCATTACTTGATGTGCAACATGCCACACGAATTGCAGCAACATGCAGACATACCAAAACCTGTGTAAATATGTAGCTGCATAGGTATGTGGGTGTGTGCATATGAGTATGGGAGTATATGTTGTTCGTGGCTTTTTTGGTTTGGTGCTGTTAGTATGTTGCCACATTTCAGGTGTGCTGTTGTTACTTGCAGCACAGCGGCACTGTTTGCCCAAATCAACCGGAGATGACACAACTTGTGATTTGACTACGAGTATTTGACGAAGTGGTCAGCACGAATGTGTAGCTTGAGACATACATGTGCAACATTTGAGCACAGCTTAGTCGACTCGTTTAAGTTCCGCGAAATGGATTGATTTGTAGGCAATTCCGGGAATATGCGCATGAGCATGGCACCTTTACCTCTTTCACTGATTTGCTGAAGGCCTGCAGCACGAATGCTTGGTGGTCGAAAGTTGAAATGCTTGCCGCACTTCAGTTAGCGTTGAGTATGCTGTGGCTCCGGCACCAGTCTCCACGACACTCGAAGGTTGTTGCATATTGAGTGTCTTAGAACTTGTAGTTGTGTAGCAACTTTGATGGTGTAGCGACACTGAAGTGGTTACATTGTTGTTATTGTTGCTTTTGTTTTTGGTAATCGTTGCTTTTGTTGTTGGTTATGGCTCAGTTTGAAGTGTGAACTTGTTGTTGTTGCTTGCGGTGTATTGCTTGCAACATCAAGACTTCGCCGCCCGCTGACAGGTGAAGATCGCGCTGTGGCTGTTGGGCATTCGAAGCATTCGGATGATGAGCAAGCAATATTTTTGGGTTAACGATCTATGGACATATATAATAAAGGAAATCCATAAATAAATTAGAACAAAAGTACTCGAGTTTGTTTACATTGAAATTTTTAAACACAGTGCACCATTGAGGGATTGTAATTTGTCAATTTGAAAAAACTTCACGATTTTCAGTAACGCCATAATTTTAATTGCCAAGTGTTGCAAAGCCATTCTATCCCATTATCCACGCCTCGCTTCGAAATCTTTCAGACCTGGAGGGTTTGGAATCATTCAAAAAAAGGAACACTCACAGTCCTAAGATTTTTGATGTCAGATATACACAATTGTTACCGACTTTCTAAAAAACGATTTGCAGAGTATAAGCACTCACTTAATCAACTCAGCTAGGGTGGTAAATATGGGCGCCAATAATTTTTTCGCAGCCTCGGTCGGATTCGTTTCGACCGCAGTTTACACCGATTTTTTGCGACTTAGATTTAGCTTTGGACAGTGGCTATAATAAGTCAATTTGCATACACCCTTAGGGATTCCCCCTGCGGGTCGGGGATAAGAATGCCTGTCATAAAAGGCGACTAAAATCCATAAAATGCGCTGTATTTGAAATAGACTTTACTCCAGAAATAGGCTAAGCCATGTCAGAAATAGTGTTATATTACTTAGCTTGAACTGAGTTTATAACACTTTAAATGTATTATGTACACACTTAAAGAGGCATTTTAGTTCAAGCTACAAATGCCACTAGTCGGAGTTGAATGGGTAACTCAACTGGAAGTAGTCCAGGCCACAAGGTCTAACCGGAGACTTTAATCTGGTACCACGAGGAGCAGGAGCCCTCCGGAGTAGGAAGCCGCTCCATCCTGCTCATTGCGGTAGGCCCTTCGGGGAGTATCGTGGTGGCTGTGGTTTAATACCTGAATGCGGGTGGAACTGTTGGGCGGTACAGTTCAGTGTGGAGTTGTATTGCAACCGGGTGTCGGACCCAAAGCAAGGCAGAGGTTTTAGATAGGCCTCGTGCCCTGCCAAAGTGGTTATTGTGTCCATTTCTTCAATGCCGATCGGTACCGTTGGTTTTAGCAAAGCTTTTACTGACGGGGCGCTGATCAATGCATTGTATTCATTCGTTGTGTTTTTGAACACCGTGGAGTTAGGATGTACAAACGGCAGGTACCCACGTAAAGCACATCGTTTAATACCCTTAGGGGTCTTCTCTAAATTTTATCTTCTGATACATTTCAGCACTGGTGATATCTTGAATCGCTACTTCCTTTGAGGCTTCGAATAATCAGTTTTGATTAAATCTTGCTGAGGTTTTGGAAAAAGTCTGTCCGAGTGGTTCGGGAGAAATTCAGATGAGAAAATGTGTCGAACTCCTTCCAAATTCGAAGTTTATTGTGGACTTTAAGCTGTATAGGCATAAGTATCTTTTGAAATTACAGTTTTCTAGCAACACGCGTTGGGTTCAACATACTAATTCACAAAACCAACTCGCCAAGTGTTAAAAAGTCAACTTATGTCAGTGATGCTTCGAAGAGAAGAGCGCGAAATTGCATTAAAATCAAACAAAAACTCGAACACCTTTGACTGCACTTTACGAGTCCACTTTCGGCAAGTCATTGTACCCGTGCGCCAAGTGCCTTCCGATGTATTTCTTTTGAATTTCTTTCGAATTTCGTTCTAATTGCGTGTGTTAAGGCACTACCAAAAGGAAGCACAAAAAATCTTTGCTGCGCTCTGCGACTGCAGTCCGCCATGACTTTGCGATTTTTTTTTCGTTTGTGTACTTGCGCTTGCGCAAAAGGTGCATCTTCAATTTGCGCATTGCGACGTGCGGGAGATGATCGGCTCGCGTGATTCTCGATGGCGATTTACACGACACACCCAAAACCTTATGATGAGGCACCGAGCGCTCGTTGAATATTGCAGCTGTTGCACTCTTTCGCTTTTTATTTATTTGTATTTCAGCTCTTTTGTTGATTTGTTGAGCCCTTTTTCGGAATATTGTTTCCATTCTTTATTGTTGTTTAATATTTTAACGCTGCCTTTCTGCATTGCTGATTGTTTGCATAATGAACTTGCTATATTTTTCGTGCATCGCCATATGCCTCTTTGCATACTGTAGACGCCCTTATGCCGGTGTCGTCCAGCAGACACTTGGTAGGTTGGTGTTTTTGTTCAAGATTCTTGTCGCTGTGTGAAACGCTGTTATTTAGTTGACTTAATGTCGGTTGTGTTGTCGTCGTGCCAGCTGATTTTTCATACAACTTAATCCGTGAAAATCTCTCCAAATTTGTTTATTTAGGCGCATTTTCTGTTAATTTAAAGTACATTTAAGCCACCAAGTACTTTTTACTCCGTGTCAAGTGGTTTTATATTGAACAGGTGCTCTTGAGAATTAAGAGGAATAATAATTAATGAAGAATAAGTGAAATAAAGGGGTTAAACTTTTGAATTCAGCTTTTTGCGTAGCGCGTTCGACTGAAACTTAACCTGCTGAAAGTATGTATCGAACTCCCATATCTTTCCCTTCTAAAATAAGACCGAATGTTGCTATTCAAACACCGAATCCAACTTCACTCTTTCTTCCCTTCTGAGATTAGACTTACGGTTAGCTCAGATTACAGACCATTTAACGCACCAAATCTACAAGTTAAAGACGGCGTTCATTGTAAGTTCTTTCACAACTTAAAAGCACTCTCTATGTCTCCCTGAATCTGAAATTCATGAGCGTGGAGCTTGCTGGATAGATTGGTAAAACGTAGGTCTGAAAGTTATCGCCGGTGTAGTGACTATGAAGACCGTTAGTGTTTTAGCTTAACTGGTCTTATGGAAACTACACACTCTGTATACGTTAGCTTTAGACTATATACCTTATATTATTCGAGAGAAGATAAGCGATATCCAAAAATTTTCTGATGTATATCTCTTACTCAGTTTTCGGACCAATGATGTGACTGTTTTTAGTTTAAAAAAAATTTATCTTTAATTATTATTTGTTGATCTATGAAAACCATTCGTTTTGGATAATAGTAGAAGGTAATAGTAAAGGCCCAATGTTGAGAACGTCAAAAAATCCGCATTCGTTTCTATTCACAAAATCATTTATGCGGTGTTAGAACCCATTAGCAACTTGATAATTTTATTCCTGTATTATATATAGGTACACGAGCTCTGAAAATTGTTGCTTTCGACTTACGCGACTAGCAATACTTAAATTTAGATTACTTTTTTGGGAACCACACAGCCAACTTTTCATAATACCATCATATTCAAATTGGAATGAGATTAATTTGAAGTGATCAGATAATTTCAACCTTATATTATATCAGAACCAGATTCATATGTCCACACTAAACCTACAAGTAGTCTGCAAGCTTGCTGACAGCAGGATGAAAAAATTATAGTGATTGATTTTTGGTCATACCTTAAGATATATCTAGCTAGTACCGTTATCAAGACTGGCTTGTTATCGACAGATTCACTACATAAAGAGGACTGTCAAAAACAATTTAACGAAATTGCTCAGTTCGAGGACTTTAGGTACCTAACTTTATCCATGTTCTGAAGTAAACGGAAGCTCTGTAAGGCTTATGGGACAAAGTACGGCATAAAAGGGAGGTTAGCTGAATTTTTCAGCAAATCAATATCTTTAACATAGAGGATTCACCATCACCACAATGTAGTCAGTGCATGAAAAAATTAAGAATTTGGGCTATACCACCTCCCTCAAATGCCATATGTAGCTTGCAACTTTGGTAATCCGAGAGGCTAATTTCCCAAAATTTTTGTTCGTTGGAGCTATGAAATATCTAAGATCTGAACTATTAAAAAAAGGAGATTTTCAAGTTTGGAAAACAGGCATTAAAACAAAAAAGAATACCTGAACATAGCTGAGCATATTTGCCATTAAGCGAACATTTAGATATTGCTTTCCTGTCTCTAAGTTTTAATTCCTCGTTTTGTCTCACTTTAAATGCCATTCCGCACTACATAAGTAAATACCATGCTCGATATTTGATTTTTTTTGCAATTTTGACTTCGTGCCACAAACCACACACAGGCATGAACTATGTAAGTCTATTTGACCGAACATCTTATTGCCGTCCGATTGTCTGTCCGCCAGACCGTCCAGCGGGTTTATTATTGCATTATTTGCTTTTGTTAGTGTTTTTGTTTCTCCATACACGCCGCTCACTTGACTTGTTGGCTGCTGCATGCCACAACTCCACTTCACTCCAATTGGTGCGATTTTTGCACCTGCCGGATGAGCGATGGCACAATATTTCCTTCCTTCACCGGGCAAGCCAAGGCGCACCGGGGCCCATCGAGTCGTCTGCCCTGTCGTCGCAGTGGGAAAAAAGCAAATATCTTCACGTAGTCGTTAAAGTCCGCGTTTTGGTTTAAATGCGCATAAAGCGCATTGCCCCCGAAGGTGAATTGAAGGTAAAATTCCAGCCTCATACATCTTGCCACATGCAAGGTCTGCTACACGTACACACATATTCAAACTGATTGTGTTTGCAGCAGGTCTTCTGCACGGGTATCTTTTATCTTCGCTTTCTGTTCCACTGTTGCTTTTGCTGTTGTTCGAACTGCGGCTGCCTGAGACGAATTATGCTTGACTGTGGCAAAAGTCAGATAAGCTCAAATGATTTCTAGTGCAAAGCCAACCAAGTTTTGCAACGCAACATGCATTGTTGCTGTTGTTATTGTTTTGCTTTATTAAAAGCCATGCTTATAAATTGTGCATAATTCCTTCGTGTACTGCCAAAGTGATCTGTTTGTTCTGCCAAAAAAAAAAAAAAACAAGGCCATCCAGGTGTTTCCACGGTTTATGTCATTTTGTGGAATTTTTGCTTGCGGCGCGCTTGAAGAATATTTATTGCACTAAGTGTACAAACAGCTGGAATTCGGAAACAAAAGCCAGCTATTAAATTAGCCTAAGAGCGTAATCATTCTTTGGTGCACACAATTTCAGTGGATTGAAGGCAGAAGACCGTGAAGTATTTTAAGTAGATAGAGAAATGGATCTCCGAGTTCTCATAAACAATTCTGACACTACTAGGAGTAATTAACCTGCAAACCTGGATGTCTGTGAAAACAGTAAAGTTCAGTTAATATCATTCACTTGTGGATAAAGGTACAACCTTCTTACTATTTAAGGTCAGGCCCCCTTACAACTTCTAATCGTCTTCGCCGATTATAAAGGGTTTGTGGCTTGTGGCGATATTGAGCACAGACTCCCTTTTTTAACGAAAAATAGTTCTTCTTCTCTTTTCGCTATCACCAGCTGGTTCCGAGTACTTTTAATAGTGATTTTGTCTTAGTGTTTATAGGTGTCAAATATTCATACATATCGGGGCGCCATGCCCATGACAGTAGATTTTAACTCACACAAATATTTTGTTAACACTATGAAGCTGCTATTGCTAATTTGTTTTCTTACGAAATATTTAGCTTTGTCAACACGAAAAGGTATATAATGCTTCCCCATAGTATACGCATTCGGATATAGTCTTAATCCTTATACACATTTAGTACCCTGGACTAAAAACTTCATAATAGAACCTTGAACTTGATCGGTATGGCACTCTCTAGTTGCAAAAATATGCAAGTTCCTTTGATAGACAAACGTGTTCTTGGGCACATATAAAATATTATTGTAGTAAGGTACTTGGGATGATTTCTGGATTGAAAAATCTAATCTTCTGTTGTCTGAAAGTCGTCTCAGTCATTTTTGGTGAGATGTTACCAACCCATACCCCATATTTCTTATTATGTTTTAACTCCGAGCCCTGTGAAACTGAAAGAGTAACTCCCCACATTAAAAACAACTATTGGAATTTTGAAACAGTCTCATCTGTATAAATTTGAAGTAAATCAAGTCCGATTCACCAATATTAGAAATGAAGTTCATTCTTTTCTTCAAAAACTGTTTCCTGAAAAGCAACCTCGAAGCCCAAAACCAATTAGCAATAAATTCACCACTAAACATGTGCTCAATGACAAATTTACATTGTCATATAGAGGAATTAAACTATTTTCCAAAAAAATGTCAACAAGCAATCTAAAGGAAGGAATTTCATCAACACAAATATTTGGAAAATTAATAGCGTCTAACGGGGGAGTAGTCTTCTATAAATAGCAAACACAGCTAAAGTGTACAATGGAGCAAAGGTGCTCGATCAAGTTTTTAATAGAAATAATGTGTTTTTAAGTAGGTGCGAGAGAGATGTGTTGAAAATGTGACGATAATGAACTTTAGGCTAAATATACTTCAAAGGAAGTACCTTAGAGGCATACACATGTTCAAAAATATACGCTTGGGCTCAAGAGATTTGGATTTGGAATGTTCAAAGATTTAAAAGTTTAAAGTGATCGAAATAAACATGTGTAGGTTTTATAGAATTATTGCTGTAACGGGATTAACACGTGTATTTAAGATTCTTAAGTATTTAATTTAAAACCTTATTTGGAAAAACTCCGAAACGTTTAAGTGAAATAAAAATTTATTACCAAGGGTCGATTAGTTCATGTTTCCCGTAAACCCTTCGCCTAAAATTTTTCAATAGTCAAACAGTTTGGGTCAAGTTTATTGGAAATTTGGAGGTGTAAATTCTTTTTTTTTTGGTTTAATTCCGAAGATCGACCTCAGTAAATGTATATATAAAAATAACTGTATAGTTATAAACGTTTTTTAGGGTGAGTACTTCTCCTCTAACTTTGACCAGAAGAAAATAGTTGTTAAATGAGTAGATTTGAAGAGTCAGAGTTGAGTATAACCTACATTGTCCATGTTGCCCAAGGTCGTGAACTATGAAAAAATTGTTGTAGAAAGCAAAGCCCCATACATTGTGCAAAACTTTAGTTTTTATGGAATAAAAGTTAGAAAACAAGTATTTTGCAATATTCATTGGTTGGACCTACCAGAAGAACTTAATTGAAATCCGTAGAGAATATTTCGCTCAGCTTGATGTGATTCGATAAAAAGTGTGTCAAATCGATCAAAATAACTCCACAAAGATGTCTGGTTGAGTCAAATTTGCAGATCCGGATAATCAGTCAATTTCAACTCTTTTTATGAGATGTTCAGAAATTTTTCATTCCGGGATCTGAATAGTAGGATTTGAAGTGTATTGATCTACCGTGGTGTGGCCTTTTCCCCCCCTTTTTCGGACAGATTTAGAACCTACATCCATATCGATTTCGATCGAATGTGTCGAACCTTCAACTAACCCCTCCATACGACTATCTTCTTATAAAGTGTCACTGTTTCCCACGCCAAGGTCAATTGCTTATGTGCTATCCTAACCGTTCCACGCGTTAAAGGCGAGAAAAGACAGGTTGTGCTGGAAAAAGTGGTGTAAAATAGAACAGTCTGTTGGATGGTCTTAGTAAGTCGCAGTCGAAGTGGCTATATGACCAAAATTCTATAGAAACACTGATGGCCATACACTTCTCGAATCAATAAGCCAATTTTCTAATTAAAAGTCTAATTAAAGAATTAAAAGTTCTGGACGTCTAAAAAACACGTCTCTTAAATTCTCACATTCAGAGACATGGGTCTACTTAATATACAGTTTCACCTCTGTATTGATAGGAAATGGACAACATGTTTGGTTTTCTGTGAGTTGTTCTAGAGCTCACGAATCTCTATGTTTGGTTAATCAATAAAAGTATATTTTCGAAACATGTTTTATAAATTAGTGGTATATATTATAAACCTTGTCTTTGCAGTTTTTTAGAACATAGTGTGTCGTTGAAATATTAATTCACTAAAAATTGATCATCACTCCTTATTATTTAACAGTACATTATTTATTATTAGCACCACATCAGTATTGTCGTTTTGTTATAGCTGACCCTAATTAGAAAATTTGAAAAATGTTTGAAAATAGTGCGGCCAGACGGTGCTGCTTTATGTGTTGCGATCATGAAAACTTATTTCAATAGCTACTTGATACATAATATATACATATATTATGATATATAAAGATATATAGATATATAGAAAGATATGTAAAGTTAAGTGCAGCCGTAGTGATACGCAACGGAAATACAGTCATAAAATATAAGTCTTTATTGACAGCAAACACGCAGATACCGTTGCCTATTCCACATTCTTCTCTTCTTAATTCGGCGCTCTGAAGTCTTCATTTGATAGGTGTCTAGGTGATAGAACAAATTTGCCACACCTCATTAGTGGCAGCTACAAACACCCCAGGCGCACGGCACTGCATTGCAGCATACATACATACACACATATGTCTGTGCCTGTGTTATGCAAAAGAAAAAAGGGTGAATACGCATTGATAAAGCGCGCTCTTGCCGAAATATGGAAGGGGCCAAAGGCGGATGTCTATTTGTTTTGATGGCATAGGAAGGTGCAACAAAATGTGGCTGCACTGAAGCTGAACAACACTTCGCCCCTTTTTCATGCTTTGTCATGACAGGGGACACACACACATGCACACATGCATATATGCACATATGAGTGCAGGAATTTTCGGGTGTCAAAAATTACATAATTTTATTCACTCGCCTTAAAATTATTATAATATGTGACATTTGACACGGTCGCTGAAGCATGGCATTGAAATATGTTAACTGGAGGCAGGAGAATATTTTCTTCCATGCGGATATCTACAGCTACCATATGTAAAAAAGGGCTTTTGCTTCAGCCTTCTGCTCGGTCTTGTGTTAAAATGCACTCTCTTAAATTAATTAAAAATAAAGCGTTACTAATAAGGTGTTGTTGGTATTTGAAGGCGTCTCGAAAGGGTTTATGAGAATTACTTCCACATTTGAATACCAATGCAAGACCTCTCTCTATAAATCACAACCAGTTTAGTAATTAGCATATATCAAATTAGTGACGGATATGCTAATGTGCGGAAGTAGAACGAATTGCGTTTGAATAATAAAACTTCGAACTAGCTTTAACGAGTTCTGTATGACATAAATTTTAAATCGCTTGAGATAATTAATTTTTTTTTATGTTTCTTCAGCACCAATCCTATGGGGTTTAACCATATACAAAATTTATAATTTTTCTGAACCTCTAAATGTCTTCAATAAAAGGCATTCGTTTGTGTACACTTTTTTTTCACACTTCGTATCTTAGCGACTATACCAAACAGCAAGTGAAACTTAGTTGAGTTCTCATTTCCCCAAGAAAGCATATTGTCTTAAAATTCTAATCTAATAGGAAACTTAAATTATAATATTATAGTGGAAACCACAGTCAAAATGGTGATTCTGTCCTCAATAATCATTACTTCCGAAACGTGACTTCAATGTTCCGAATTGTCCAATTAAACTTGGAAAAATGCTCCACAAATTTTGATCGGTTATTTTATTCAATATGAGATATAAATAGGTGTAGCATTCTTAAGCTATTTTAAATTTTTTCCAAGTTTAAAGAAAACTAATTTCAGCATTTTTTTTACCCGAATAAATATTTTGTAGTATAAAGACATTGATTTGCTTCATAGAAGATGGAAGACACTCCAAAAAATTATTAAAGAAAATGCTCTCTTCTCGGTTTCTGAATGAATATGGTTGCAAAATGAAGTAGAGAAGCACTAAGTTTGGGCCCGATTTACTTTAAATATCCTCTACTTGAGTATAGAGAGTGAGAGGGAAGGAAGCGGGAATTTAAGCAATAAGAGCAGTTTTTCGGAAAACATTCACGGTCTATGTTACCAGATATTTAAATAGACAGAGACAAATAACGTCTGCTTTAGACCAGTTTCTTACATTTTTATACCCGATTACCATGAGCTAAATATAACACCACCCCCTTGTAGCTTCCATGACTGCCCATACAAACATCAGGAATGTTTTCTAAGTTTGAAAAACAGGCTTATACATCGATTTCATAAACATTTAGGGAGAATTGACCTTCTTGCTAAAGTTAAAATGCACATGAATGTGCTTAATCTTATGTGTACTTACTGAGAAATACATTGTGAAGTTAACTGTAAGGATGTAAGTCAGGCTTATTTAGAGCAAATGTGGTAATGAAACGTGCGTGCTTTTTCTTGGTCCACAAAATTCTTGGTCCAATAGAAATTCACATAAACAATCAAAGGGTATCTGGTCAATACCTATACAAATCTGAATTAACCGAATGTGAAAATTCTCAATAAAATATAGCTCAATTAGATCCGATACAGTCAAGTTAGATTTGGTGATCAGCACCAACGGCATCGTACCCACTGAACGTCCAAAAGGGGCCGTTACGGACGAGAACACTAAAAATTTTATCAAATGCTTTTGGATGATTTCTGTTCTCAGACCAAGATTAAGGCTTATTTTAAAACAAAAGATCAATACTACTACAAAAAATAGTTAGATTAATATCTATAATTGGCTATATATATCTATAATAGCTATTATTGGTCCATGCCCATGGCGCATATCTTTTGCTTTCCTGTTTTTCATTCAACACAATAAAATTTTAATATTGGATATGTTTTTATATCTAAAAATATAAATTCGAATAAAAAAAATCTAATCAGCGAATCGAATGAATATATAATACATACAAATTTTTTTTTACTAAGCATTTATCTTTGTAATCATTCTGCAATTTCACCACTGATTGCCTTAATTATACACTAAAAGTTTTAATAAAACGTTTAATCGTATATTTTTGGTGGAAAATCAGGTCTTATATTTTCATCCTTTTCGAATTTTTTTTCAAATTTTTATGAAGTGAATGCAAACACACTTTAAATTTCTACGAAATGCCTTTGATGACGCTTTAATAACGTGGTGACTTATTGTTCTATTAAAAATATATTTCTACACACACACACACACACACCTACTTAATGGACCCGAACATCTACGTAGCACTTACCCAAGACGCCTGATGTTTCCATGGATAAGGAATTGTAGCGCAATAAAATAATTTCCAAAGACAAAATATTTTTGTTGCCAGCCAATTTAAAAATGAATTTAAAAACACCCAAGTAGAGATGTGACACTTACTATTAAATGAAATCGCGTGACCCCTGAAATGAACCGCACAAAAGAAAAGGCGACTTAACAAAAAAGGACAACGAAGGATATAAATCTTGATGGAGCCGCTGTGATGCTCAACAAAAGATTGTCAACGATTGCAGACGAAAATGAGTTTCATTTCATAATAGCGGGTTTATAATAATGTTAAACGTAGATGACGTATAAAAGTAATAGTTACATAATAATAAACACGAACTCTGAGCGTCGCAGAACAGTGAAGTGCGGTAAAGTAGTGAGTATGGTCGCAGAATTGGGACGCACTGTATTGTGACTTAGCAAGGCACTTTCGACCTTTCTGCCTCATTTGTTGTTGTTATTAAAATATTTTTTGTTATTGTTGCTAGGGCACGATAGCATACCGGTCCCTAGCAACATACTGCATACCTAGCATGCTGCATTCTCATCTCACATACAATTTTCTAATGAATGGTAAAACTCCACAAACCACAACAACAACAATAACAACTGATATAAAATAAAATTTATGTGCCACAGACGCATGTGTCAGGCAAGTGACGACGCACAGCTTCGGTTGCCGCTGCCAAAATATTAACGCGCTCCAAAGTCAGCTTGAGCCCCGCCGCAGCTCCCACTACGCCCTCGCTTCGCGCTTCACCTGACGCGAGCTCCAACTGTGCGCGCGTGTGTGTGTGCATTAGCGCCGCGGGTTCATGCCACAGCATCCACATTGCGATAGTGATTGTCATTCGCCTCGCGCACAGCCTTTTCAAGCCAACCTTTTCTTCAAGTCATTCTGCGCCTAATCATTCTTTCTTCTTTGCGCTTTGCGCTTTGCGCTTGCGCAGTAGGCGTTCAAACTTTATTGTTTTTTTTTTCTTCTACTTTTGATAGCGCTTCGCCTGTTTTTATTTGCTTTGGTTTTTTTTTTTCTTCACTCAATTTCTTGTTAACGTGGTTGGCGAGGCAAATAAGATGTTGATCGTTCGCTTGAATAATGACGCCAATTTAATTTGTACTACCCGGTGTGATTTGATTTTTTTCCAGCGCCTTTTTAATTTCGTTTAATTTTGTTGTTGTTGTTTTTTGTTGAATAAAAGAAGCTAAAGTATTGAGTTACCATTTTTACGTCAACAACTTTATGGTTCCGTGTAATTTGCTGCGGCATAAAAGTGCGTTTATGGAAACAAGTGTTTTTTTTCCATTCAGTACCTTGAGGTTAGGTTGTAGTATTAGTTGGGGTAGTACTAGTGTTTTGTTGTTACAACATATTAATCTGCGATCTATACATGGTGTAAGATTGATTTTCTGTTATTTGAATGTTTAAATTAGAAAGAGAGTTATAAAGAAATTGAACTGAAATTGAAGAAATTGAAATTGAAGGGTGATCAGCCACAAAAAACATTGAACCGATTCAATGCAAGATTCGCAAGATTATATTTGAGTACTGAGGACTTATCGGCTATAAGTTTAAGTCTAATTAGAGTAATTATCGACAACAGTGTATCTTATCAGGCAAGATAAACATCAGGGAAATCCAGTATCGTTCATTGGCAGACTTTCTTGCAACCCTTGCTAAAGTAAATAGCTTTTGTGAGAGATCAGAATCGACCTTCTAATCAATATTCGTTAATAAATGGACTTGTTTACATGTTCGAAACCTTACCGATTTATAACCTAGATATATAGTACTTTCCACACAGTAACTTTCTCCAAAAGTTTTGACAATAACAATAAAAGTAGCAATATCAAAACGACTCTATTGAAAATGTGCGCCAAACCGGAGATGATTCCATTTTAATTACAATGAAAGCGCAGAATTTAGGAACCACAATTTTCGGTACTGAAACTGTTATATGCAAGCCCGATACTCGAAGTTGACACTATACGCCCGACAAAAACGATGTTACAGATATGCGCTGAACGGGAAAGCTGTGAATTTTATTGAGCCCTCTGGTGGCTTTTAAGCAAAGAAAAAGGAGCACCATCGCATGTCGAATTCAGCAGGGAAGGTATCTAAAGATCTGAACCAAATTCAATACCCAAGTTTCAAAAAACAGCATAAGACTGATCGACGTGGCTAAAGTGTGAGGCAAGACTGTTTTAATAACTGATATCAGTACAGAAAACTTTAAGCTTTATGCATACTTACAGATCAAAAAAACCCAGTACTAAATCAATAACAATGTCATTAACGGAAGATGTACTTTCACTGCGCTTACAAATCGAAAACTTTATATCGGGTCTGAAACACATTAAATTACGTCACAGTTCCGAAATCTCTCGGCGCAGCGAAAAAGGTAAATTTTGATCATTCATGGAGCAATGCACTAAGAGAACAAAGTCTTACGAAGAGAGGCTGCTAGTTGGAAGAATAACTTTTGAAGAGGCTTCTCAGGTCGGCAGGATGCTCGGCAGGAATCAACGAATTTGCGTCAGTTTGTTAAAAAGAAAACACTTGATTTGCTTCGCTTGGATCGTTTCGGCGGTTATAAAGGAGTGAGTATAACAGGGTGAGTGTAAGAACGTCAAACTCATGGATATTATTCGTTCCAAATCGGCGCCATAGCCCACAACTTCACTTATTGACTCAAAAGTAATACAAATGCAGCATAATGGAATTAATATTAATGCGAGTATTGAATTATGCGCCATATAAGGGCAGAAGAATGCAAAATATGAGTACAGCAAAAATAAATTCTTATTACTAAATTGAATAAAGAAATATTTGTTTTCAGTTGGAAAAAAATGTAATGTGTGCTGTAGACATAAAAGTGAAGCAGCAAAACTTTGGGAGCAAGAAATATTAAATTTAAGTTGAACACATCATAAGGATTCTTCTGCGTCCAAAATGGAATGCATACCAATATGCGCTGATTGTGCCTGCGGCGCGCGCAGCAATGGGCCAGCGCCTGCATTCTGCAAACAGATCACGTACCAAATATTGATATTACTGATGTTGCTGTTGTTATATATTTTTACGAATGCCCAAAGTAGTCATTTACTCACTTAGTCAGTTAGAGAATGTCTGCGCTGTTGCTGCCATACTTGATTGCATTAATTCTTATTATTGGCATTGGCATTTTGTCTGCGAGTATTAATTTAATTATTCCCTTTATTGCGCGCCACACCGACCAAACCAATGGGGCAGTAAAAAATAAACGCGCTCATAATTGCAAGGAGTAACTTGGAGCAACTTTTCGCTAAAAATATGCCAACGCCAATGCCAATGCCAGCAGCGCGCAGCCACTGCTGTCGAAGTCGAAGTGGCAAAAACACGAAACACGCTGCCGACATGCTGAAGTGCTCGCATGCGGAAAGGAACTGCTTGCTTGACGATATCGCATGGCATGCAACAGCCATTAAGCGGCGTGCAGGACAGAGCGTAACGCGTAGCAAAAACAACAAGCGTCGCGGCGTGCGTGTGTAAACATAGCCGGAGGGGGCATAACGGCGGACTGCAAGAACGCAAGGCAAACGAAGTTACTGAAGGAGCAACACAACAACAAGCACAGTACTGAGATGCGCCGCCAAGATATGGACTCTGTGTGTTTATGTTGTTGTGAACCCAGTGTGCTCCGCGTGGCTGTCAAACAAGCGACTGGCGCGCTGGGAGATGCCGGCGGACACGGATACGCATATCGTATCGCGCTGGTCAATCGTCAGTGCGCCGGCGCGGCGAGTTCGCGCATCTCAACCATACTGACATTCCCCCGTTGCTCGCAGGGCGCAAACAAGCTCTTCGCGTCTGTCTGCCTACCTGCCTGTCTGTCCGTAGAGCAGGTGTGTTTCTCACGCAGTTTATAACTACAGGCTGCAAGTTGTGTGTTGCTGTTTTTATTGCCGTTGCCTGCCCCAATCGATCTTCGTTGCTTTGCTGCGTTTGATTTTGTTGCTATTTTCGCTTGTGTACCTTTGTTGTTGGTGTTGTTGCGGCATTTGTAGCGATTTTGATGTGTCTTTCAACTAGTTGCTTTTTGCCTTGTTACTGTTGTTGTTGCGTTGTTAGTGTTGCAGCAATTGCGCGCGCTCGCTTCCCTTCCTGCAAGCGCAATTGCTCCGTTTGTTCGCCTCATTGCTTATCTGTCCGGTTCTGCCAATCTGTTTGTTTGTCTATTTGATTTGCGTTTGGCATGTTTTGTTGGCAGTAAGTTTTTTTTACTTTTTAGTTCTATGAACCGGGTTCTTGTAAGGTTTGTTTGTAGCAGTGGTCCACAATAAAAAAATAGTAGATCTTGTCGATTTTTAGGGTGGGTGTATAGACCGATCCCAAGATGGTCGACGCTGAATAATTTGAAGCTTTGTCGCTCATAGTCTTCTCCCTCATCCCTCATAGTCCCTATCTTTGGCAGTACCTAAGAATGCCTTTGGACTAACCAAGGCCAAGCGTTGTGAAATACCAAGCACTAGTTTGTATTGGGATATGAATGCCTCGGCCTAAGGTTTACCTTTTACATTTTTATCGGTTATCCCAATCAACTACATTAATTCCAAAGTAGTACTATAAAGGGATTCTTCTGAACACGATTGCAACCCCAAGAAGCATCGTATTGTCAGGTTTAAAACTTTATTTAAATCTTAAGCCTCACTCTGAGCACACCAAACGAAAAGCTTTCACTTTGGGTTCAAAAATTAGGTCTCTCATAACCTAGAGAAAATATGTCCATTCTTACTTACTAAACTATGGACAACATTCCTACAAGGAACACTGCTATAAAAAATTCTGACTGAGAAGTCGCCAGCTTTCTCATTAATAACGACCTTAATATAAATCTCTTTGCTGAATACTTAAAAAAGCTACTCTTCAAATAGATGTTTGGATCCAGATTCAAACTAACAAGTGAAATGTTGCATTAATTACATCTTCACAAAGAAACCGTCGAATTTTAAGAAGTTTTTCATATCGGAAACATACTTGGAAATTTAATATTACTGACTCAGAGGGTTTCTGTTATAAATAGAAAAAAAAATTAAGTTTTTGGATTATTATCGATCTGGGCCTGTACACAGGTTCCACACAGAACAAGAGGTAAGAACAAGAAATTTTCAACTAGGTATCGGAAGCTTTGTTGATGGCTAAGTAGAGACCTGTATGTAAGATGGAAAAGAGAATAGTTTGAGATACTAAGATATTGCAGAAGAACCTACCAAAAGGGGCTAATGCCTATAAATCATTTCAAAGTGCATGTTTTTAGAAATAATGTATAAGACTTGTATATCTTACATTCATCAAGATCACACTTAAATTATCGAAAGATCACTATAATTAGTTGAATGGAGATGTACCATAAAAGTGTCTTGAAATGGGATCACTCATCACTAAATGTTCTCTTCAAAATAATGTATCACCACTTGTTCAGAGCCACTACCCAAAGCTGGTCCAAGTTTCAGTAATACTTCTCATCAGAAATGCACCACAGTCCCACTTAACCACTGCCAACAATGATGAAAACTGTTGCAAAATGTCTAACTCTCGCTTGTTATTCCTTGCCTTGCATCTTGAAGCAACATGCTACTCCACCGACATATGTGCTCCAACAGCATTTAATATAAACAAACACATAACCTCAACATGTGCTGTAATCAAACCTATACCAACAGGTAAACTAAACTCAATAACAACAACAGAGCGTCGCTTGCTCTTTCGCATGCATTGCGCTAGCGACTAGTGTCGGCGTGTTGCATGCGTCACAGAGCGCTCGTTATAACTCCCAACTGAGCTCGGGTGACGGTTGTTGCCGCGATGAAGACGTATCGGCGCTGATGATGATTTCGCCTGCCAGCATTGCGGCTGCTGTTGCTGCCACTGTCGTGCCGAGTCGTGTCCACCGTGGCTGTTGCAAGCACATATATGTGACTGACTGCCTGCCGTCTGCCCGCTATAATTTTTATTGCGCGCGGCTGTTTAACTCTCGCCTAGACGTGGTCGCTGTTCATAGGTGTCTTGGCCATGGCCGCCAATTTGGTTGGCATAAATCAAATGAAAATAATTATCCAAGATGTGGCAGCGTGCGCCAGCGCTCGTGTAGGGCAAGGGAAATTAGCGACTTCAACTTGGCTACGTTGTTATGGCGGCGCTGCGCGTCGTGTATTAGTTTGCCCTGAAAATGGCAGGTTGTTGGTATTTTTTTGTCCGCCAGCTCATTTTGGTGTTCACCTTGTGCTGCTCGCATTTTAATTCGCCTTCAATTTTTATTGTTTGCTTATTTTTTGGGTTGTTTATTTTTAGTAGTTGCTTCACATTTCGCTGTATCATTTCTTATTCGCCTATTTAGTAGGAGTATGTAACTGCATTAAGGAGGTACTTAAATGTAGTTATAAAATTTTTAAAGCAGATTTTCTAAACCTCAACTTCTATGTCTAAATACCTTAGATGAGGATTCCATATTGGAGTTTCGGTTCCGATTGTTATTCATTTCGGTATGCCGACCAGAGTCAATACTTAGACTTTTTCATTGAAACTCAAAGATTTAAGTTATTGCTTTTTCTTTCCATTCCTAGAATTCATACTAATATAGAGTCCGCTCTATTTAAGCTGGTAACCTGTCGAGGGCGTTACACCCTCACGGTGTCAAAAATTGCAAAGCTTCAAGAAACGCTCCAAAATGCAAAACCTCCGATACCATTTGGAAGTACGCAATGGAAACACTAACCACTTTGGTAAGTTTCCAGCTACATCTCTAAGTATTCTGCCATACTTTAGTTCCGGAATCTGGTTGCAATGCAACTCCACATCGAGCTGCCCCAAAGTCAATTCATCCCGCATTCAGATATTAAAACACAATCACCAAGATATTCCTCATGAGACCGTGTCACATGAACAAGTTTGTGCGAATTTCGAAAGTTTCTACTTTACTCTACTAGAATTACAATTTCGATCAGATCTCGTATAAAGAAACCGCCCATGTAGGAATTACTTTCTTGTTCAAATTATTCAGTTAAATGTTATCGCCAGCTCACGCCGGCCACTTCCATTGCAAGTAACTCTAACATTTCGATATAGTACACATTGGAGATCACACTACTAAACTCTTCACCTCCTTCTGTCTAGCTAATCTTCAGACCCTCAAGATACCGAATGGCCGAGTTCATCAGACGTTTTACGGTTATGTTTACTACAGTTGTCACACGTAGAAACCCCGACGTAGTGAGAGATACTATTCTTACGCCAAAATGAATTAAGAGTCCAAATGAGCTCAGAAAACCGTATTAGGACAGAATTTTAAACCAGACGGTTCAGAAATCTGAATTTCCTTCAACATATGAAACGTTAGGGATGTACTCGTATATCTCCTGACCGTTAGTCTCAACCATCTTGGCACTACCGAATGGATTTTTCTTTTGGAATGGAATTGAAAGAGAAATCCATGAGAGGTAGACACAAAAGAAGAATCGTGATTTTGTGTTTTAAAGTACCACCTTAATGTGCATACGAGTTGTACTTATGTTTTGATGTATGCATATTTATTTCTACGCGAACTTCATCAGCCTATGCTTACCTACTATTTATGTAGGTATTCCTCTTCTTCCTATGTAGTTATTATAGCAATACCATTCCGCCATTGTCGATGCAAGTTGTAATTACATATTATTTTTCGCTTTTCTACGCTGCTTCTGCTTCAGTCTATACTTTATGGCTGGTTTGCATTGTAGGCAGCTTTTAATTTTCGCACAACTTTCTTGCCATAAGCAGGCATATAATAAAGTTGGCCATAAACAAACACACATACATACATATAGGCATCTATGCCAACCTGCTCCAATTGCTCGCCTGTGAAATGTTAATTGTATCGTTAAGTTTATTTACTCACATGCCTGTATATATATGCATGTGTATGTATGTGTGTGTGTCTGTATTAAACTTGTATCCGCTTGTAGGTGCAATCTACGCTTTTGTATCTTTAAACAGCAACATTGTTGTACGCAAATTAATTGTAGCTACACGTGTGTATGTGTGTGTGTGTATGTGTGTGTGGTGTTTTTCTCTCTCTACAGACATGTATTTGTCGTTTGCATAATTGCAGCGTTCGTTTGCTGATTTTCTCAGCTCGCTAATGGCTGTGGATTTCGTGCACAAATAAATTGCCACTGCACACATCCATATAAATGTATACAAAAATTCAGACATACTCAGGCATTGTTAACAATAAAGAAATATAAATAACAACAACAGTAAATAATTTGCATTTACAGTACAGTACTTCGATTTTAGACTTTTTATGAAATTCGAGAACTGAAATAGCATTTTAATTCTCCAGTGGTAACTTTCTCTCAACAAAATAAAAAAATAACTGAAACCTTAAATGCAAAAGAAAGTAGACTTTAAGTCCAGAATTACTGAAAATCCTAGAAAAAGCATTTCGGAGACTTTAAGTTTGGCAATCTTGATACTGCTCCGATTTTTGAGTTCGCCAGCCCGTCTTTAAAAACCACTTATTTATGAATTATGCAGCCACAAAAGGAAATACTCGGTATTATTTAAAGAATTGACTACTCTCTCTCACATACTTGCGAAGAACTATGAAGTTTATAAAAAGTTCAACAACAGTAAATATTTCGTTTCTTCTAATACAATGTATTTATCCATATTCTGTAAAGCGACCGGATTTCTTCAAATTTCATTTTCAAAGATCGGAAAATTTCGCATTAAATAAACGCCGCATAAAAAGTTTTTGGCGTTCTCGGGCCTTACACCACCTACAACTAGAATTCTTACACTACAATTGAATCTGAAACATTTGAACTTTTAGTTCTTAGTTCACAGTACCTCTATTTCTGTGAATACTTTCTAGTCTCCATAATTTATTCTGCCTGACTAATAGGCACAAATCCTCCATACGAATTGTATTAAGAGATGTTTAGGAAGCTCACTTTTTAATGCATCGAATGCATAAGAGGAATTCCAATACCGAGATTTGTACCCGAGAGCTTAATATACCAGAATGCTAAATCGTCTCAGGCGTAGGTACCTGGAACGGTCCCGGGTTTATAATCAGCAAAGAACTGCCACCTCAGCAGTAGCTTCCGAAAGTAGTTGCAGAATGTGTTGTGATATGAAAAGAACAAATTATTGCAGATAATATTATTTTTACTATGCAATAAAGGCAAGTCAACTAACATTCCAATACGAAGATCATTTATCACTTAGTATTTATTCGCGAAATTGCTGGAGCTTAATCGATGCTCATCTCAAACGTATAAATAATTTTTAATCGGCAACCATGTATCTCACAGCTACGGACATGTAATGCATTTAAATGTCATAAATGGTGGCTGGACTAAGGATTAGGCAGTTAACTGAGCTTAGTGTCTTAAGAGTAAGAGGAAAGTGCATATGAGAGCAGTGGGAAACCTGAAAATGATATTGCGATAAAATGCAGGACAGCAAACAGAACGTTTTCGAAGAAAATAATGCTCTAGGTTCCTTCGGCGATGTTTTCTTGCTTCATTTGTTTTATTTACACTGTGCAGGAGTTATGACATGGCACTTGCAACATATTTCGAGACTTTTATCATGGCTTGTAAGTGGTACATTGGAGCCTCCACCGCTGTGAGCGCACAATCACATCTCGAGCAGATCATTTATAAAGCTGCTGCAAGTGCAGCTCGGAGCAAAGTGCCACAGTGCTGTGCCACGCCGGGCGATTCAGTAGCCATGTGTGGCGATTGGTGGATCGGTTAGCTGTGAGGTACTGTCCGGCCTCGGTTGACTATTCAAATCTTAGAAGATTGATTGTAATCGGTAGCCAGCAAGTGGACGTACTCTCTTGTAATTGCATCTGTGTGGCGGTAACGACGCCGCAGGCTGATCATCAGTGATTACTGCAGCTTTTAGGCTGACTCTCTGTCTTGCCACACCACTTCTTTCGATGGCGTGTTGTTAAGTGGTCGAACCACAAAGGTATTTTGTGATGAATGATTATAATGTGTTCGCTTCTCATCTTTTTTAACTTGTCTGTATTTCGTTTACCCTTTTTTTTGGACGACTGAAAATATCATTTCAATAATTTCTATCTTGCACACATATATATATCTTGCAACATTGCGTGTTGCCTTAACATCAAAAATGGCCTTCCTGTTGCATTGTATTTCTAATGTTTCATTAGAATTTGAGGTTGGCAGTGGCATTTGTAACTGCCACAGTCATCATCTCAGCAATGCCTCTTGTCTGCTTGTGGCAGTATGCTTACTCTTGCTCTTTAGTGTTTACTACTTCGAGGTTTTGTCATTAATTCTAACTTTTGACAGCTTGTTAACGTCATTTATTAATTAAAATTTATTTAAATCTTTGTGTATTCATATCTGAAAAGTAAGCATTGTGGCAACATTGAATAGCCTAGTGCTAAATATTATTTACATCTGTTCTGGGCAGCTATGAGAAATGAATTCACAGAGTGATCGTGAAAATTATTCGCACTATTTCGGTTTTAGCTTTTTGCTCCGGAAGCCCTGCTCACTAAATATTATCAAATCATGGCCTCTTCCTAGTAGAACTTATTAATCTATTTGTTGTCACACAAGTTATTCCATGTCCCTTCTGGAGGTAAAGTAACTATTTCGGCCCTTAATCAGCTAATTGTGAGTTCAGAAGTGGTTGGTGAGTAGCTGACTTTCATATCGTTCACTCCTCAGCTCCTGAGACTCGGCGTTTTCTGTTTTATTTCTATTGAATGCCTTCCAAAGACGCGAGTTTGTCAATAGAGATTTACTGGAAAAACTTTTTACGGTCTATTATTTGATCTTAGTTTGAAGGAGGCATAGGGTGCATAGATATTACAATTATAGTGCATGTGAGGCTTTGTAAAGAAGTCACGCTGAAGTTGTTATCTTTAACGAGCAAAATATTTTTGGATTCTATGTTGTGGCTTACAATTTCCAATCGGTTAGATAGATTGCGAAGTTCCTGAGGAATTACTCCTATACCACCGACGTGGTTCTTATGGTAGTATAACGAAACTAACATCTTATAAAAAAGATCTCTTGAGGTACCTTATCGATAATATTCCCGGTTAGGAACAGCGAGATTACTCTTAGAGAAAACTTTACCTCAATGCAAAGCAAGTTATAATTTATTGAGGTTATATTTATTGATTGAGCTAACGTAAATCGTTTCAGAAAACCCTTGCCTTCTGAACAAATAATTACAAAAGATATGAAAGTTTTTACTTTTCTAAAGACTTTTCGGAAACTTTTCTAGAGATTGTAAATTTAGAAATATTTTACAGAGTTACCGCCTAACGGAAAAGGAATATTTAGCAAAATATTACAAAATATGTGACAATGTATAAGGGTTTTACAAGTTATCTGAACAATTTTTCAAAATTTCTTCAATTTATCTTTTATAGGGTTGCCACCTGGCGAATCATAAAATTTTGCCAAATTTTTTTAAATATGTGACACAGTTTTTATTTTTTTTAATTCCCTGTGGAACATTTTTAAGATTTCTTTAAATTAGAAAATTTTTTATGGAGTTGCCACCTGTCGCAAAAATAAATATTTGCAAAATGTGACAAGCTGTGTGTTAAACACATCATATATGTTTCGGGAATTCTTTAATTTAGGCATATTTTGAGACAGAGTTACCATATATCAAAATGTGAAAAATTAACAAATCATTGCATTAGTGTGGCAAACAATTAGAATATATCTATTTTAAACAAAAATATACACATATTAATAAAGTGTTTAAAAATTAAATATTTTAATAAGCTATCTAATATAAAAACCGAAGCAGCCTACAACAATTTGAAATGTCCGATTTTATATCTACCACTGTATATTTGGTGAATAAATGACGTACATACAAAATAGAAATCTATGCAATGAAACTGTGCTAGATTTTTAAAAGATGTGCTTGCGTAAACATCTCTTAATGTCTCCGGGGTCAAATGTGTTTAGGAGGTTTACTGCCGCAGGCTATATGGCTTTTATAGCTACTGTAGGTATATACATTTATTTACATACAAAGCTAAAATAGCTAGCCTAATTATTTATGCGCTGCTTAAATTAATTTCAACTAATTCAGTATGATTACAACTCCGCTATTAGTTGTTTGCTTAATTAATTATCCGTTAACGGCAGCAAAACAAAAGAGTACAATAAAGTTTCCGTCGGCATTGAAATTAATTAAATCTTATTCGCTTCCCTTCTTAATTTCTTTCGATCTTTTATTTATCTTTAGTTATGTTTTCACTGATTTTTCATAAAATTTCTTTCTTTTTTTTTGTGCTTAAATAAGCAATTAATGATTTGTGTTGACAGTCGCTTGATTGATTGCAGATGGTTGCGCGATTACCTAGAAATAAATAAATAAATATTTTGTTTGGGCGGCCATGTCCATCAGTTGTAAGTACTAATAATTGACATTTTGCTGAAGCAAATGAATGATGTGAGTTTGGATCATGTGATGGCTTTGATGAAGAATGTGACCTTTGCTACTGTCTGCGATGTGTGCAATAGGATGTTAACAAATTCAGTCTTTAATAATACAGAAGTTCTGTCTTACACGCTTTCTTCCCATTTAAAATATTTTTTTTCATTAGACATTTAATTCATTTTCCCAGATTACCTATTTATTAAATTTTTTATTTTTTGTTTTGGGACAGACTTATGAGAAATATGAAGTATTGGACATACAATTAATTTCGATTGGATTAAGTTAGAAGAATCAATATTGGGCCAGGTAAGTAAGTAAGGCATTTTCTTCTTAATATTGTTAAAAGTGTACCTCAACGCAGGCAGTTATAGATTTGAAGAGCTATTAAATTCAATTAAGACTAATATCAATATATTGTGACGCTTTGGTTTCATGTCGAAAAAATTATATCAGTGAATCGTCCGCGTGGCTTATTCGTTTCCATCGATGCCCCTGAGACATGTGGAATGGTTTCCAAATCTAATGCCGTGCCCTTATGAACATTTTCTGGGATGGTTTCAGAGCCATTAAACTATTTTTAAGAACTATTTAGCATTATTTAAACATACTCAAGACAAATTTAGGGTCCGTTTTGCAACAATGGAAATAGCTTGGATCTATTACACTGTGCGGCAAAATCTACTTTTTCTGGGGATTGGATCAAACCTAATTTTTGAGAGGTCTTGTCTTAAGTAAAAAATAATTTCTCTGTTCTTCGTAATTAATTTCCATATTTTTACATTTTTAGGAACTTACATACTGTAATTATTAGCAATGTTTTCAATAAGCTCAATATTGAATTTCGAAGGCAAATATTTTGCTTTTGGATACTAACTTTGAAAAACGGAAAAGTAACTTTTTTACTCCTTAGATCAGAATATAATTATAACCCCTTGGTTATATTTTCATTTAAATAAAATTTTTGTATTAAATTAAACATTTAAATAGTGTGCAACAAAAATAACATTCAATGAGGCGGCTTTTGGTATAAACGAAAGTTGTCCTCTAGAGAATATGCAGAGGCCTTTGCGAGGTATCGAATACAGTAAACGATATAATACAATAAGATACCAAAACACCATATTTTAGTAAAAATAATTTAGTTGCTATGTTAATTCGAAAGAATGGTCTCCTCTTCGTTGAACTTGGTACATAGAATTAGAGGCAACTTCATACAGAATGAAATCACGTGGACTTCGGCTAAAGCACAAGGTTCGTTCCAGAAAAAATTAAGAAAATAATTTTTTTTTTAAAGTTTATAGTTGTGCTTTTCGCTATAACAAACCGACGAATCTGTCGACGAATGGACGGACTATCCACCAAGATATTTAAAGCTTATTATGACAATTTTAATAGCTGAAATTATTTAAGAGGTTGGAATACTGCTTGATACTATAGCTCGTTAGTCGTTACTGAACGAAACGTAAACCTAATAGCTTTTATATATATATAGACATTTGGTTCGGAACGTTCTTTCTTCTATGAAAGGAAAAAAATTTATACTGATAACCATTAACAATGTTAAAATTTCTCTAGGGGACCAACCATTAAAAATAATGTTTGAAAGGCTTAAACTTGGGATAGAAATTTCTGCCAAATACGATCTTTCAAGGGTATGTCAAAGAGACCTCAATATAAAATTATTATTTTGGAGTATGACAAGGGTCAATGGTCAAGTATGACAATATAGTCTCTTATTCTATTATTACTATTACTTATATATGGCTGTATATGGTTGTAAAGACAGTAGACCAACTATATATATCGAAAATGGCCGCAGAAGTATGAAACAAATTTCAGGAAAAGTCGAAATAATAATCTTGTTGAAAGACTTTGTTAAACAGAATCTTTTACTGTACTAGAAAAACCAGGCTTAGAAAAACTTAACCGCAGCTTTTTTACATCAATAAAGTTACATTAACGATTAGAGCCCCAATTACGAAAAAGCAGATGGCGTAGAGGAGCTAGATCCTAGTTAAACGACATAAGAAATTTATTTTCTAAGACAGCAAACCATGGAAAACATTTACAACTGCACACATTCTCGTTTCATGACAAAAGCAAAAATGTGATAATTGCTGACCAGCTTGTGAGGGAATTTAGCATTTTCTCAGCTGTTAACTTGATTGCTTTGACACCCGACTAAATGTCGTGGAAGCCGCACTGCAAGCGCAAAACGTGGCTCAGAGATCTGTGTGTGTATGTGTGTATATGTAAGTGTGTGCGCATATTGAAATCCAACAAATTGTTAGAGGATTTATGAAAAATGTTTGCATTCCGCATGAATGTTGTGTGGCATTTGTTGGAAAATCACAATCACAAAGCAATGTTGTGGCATGAACACGATTCACTGACGAACACACATACAAAAATACCTATTTATATAACTAGCACAACAAGTCAAATGCACAACAACAAACAAATTTCTGTTGACGAATCGAAAAAAAAACACCTACCGATGAAGAACCGACTCACGGAACGACAAAGCGCGTGAAAGGAGGCGGCAGAGAGGTGGTGGGCAGTCAGCCGTTGGCACTTAAGTAATCAGTAAATATTAAACAATTTTGTCGTAATAAGCAAAGGCAGGAAAAACACCAAACCCAACATACGCAAATAACAGCAATAAAAACAATAATAAAACTTTACAACAATAACGAGAAGCGCGCCCGAGAAGGAAGTGCAATCATACCCACAGCAATGCGCAAGCAATGACGGCTGCAAGAGACAAAGAAATTGAAACAACAAGTTAAACAAAAAGACTTAGCAAGTACAAGATTCTTGTCAGCGTGCAACAAGATGCCGTTTTATTGTTAAAATTGTTTAATGCTGTTGCTGTGATTTGTTGTTGTTGCTTTTGAACGGCAGCCACAGCGGCAAACAACAAAATTTACTTAACTCAAAACGGTCAATAAATGAAAGAAAAAACGAGCGTTGCCAACTGGGGCAAAGTTGAAAAATCGTATACCATTCAATGTTTGGAAGTGGTGGGACCTTGGATTTTCAACAAATTTCGAAGTTTATTTCTTGGTAAGAGTGAGCTCACATATGGTAACCCCAAAATTTGAAGTAATTTCCTCTCAAACAGAACATGTCTTTCATAAATATGATTCAATTGATCTATTTACTCTCTTCCAACTATTAATTGAGATCTGACTCCTTTTGGAGCTCAAATCGGCCAGTTTTTACGTGCTCTTCTCTTAATCTTTATACTTTAGAAACATTTTAAGCTTTTAAGTAAGAACGTAATAGCTCCCCTTTTTGTTCTTTTAGCTGGGGATATTGAGCATAACAGACTTAATCTGGGTGATTTGGATCGAGATCTACCGTTTATACATTTAGCAAATTTCGTGTCAGTTTACACCATCGAGTGATAGTAAGTTTTTCAAGACTTGATCTTTTTCTTATTTTGTATTACCAGTTGGAACATCATTCGGTACTTTCAGAGCTAGAGAGTTTGCGTCAAGCGCAGTTGGGCACTTAATGTAGCTCCAAGTCACTTGTATTTTAGTACTTTTACGGATTTTAAATATTCTGTCCCAATGGTGTTTTAACTGTCTCCGAAACGCTGCTGGCATTTTATAACATGTTTTTTTGACTTTAGACATATATTCGGTGGTCTCATATTGGTCACTATAGGGTGACCGCTGCTACTTATTAAGTACTATTACCAATAAAAATATAAAGTTTTTAATATAGAAGATAATGCAGAGATAGAAAGATAACTGTTTCTACAAATCGAGTTTTGATTTAATTTAAATCCGAAGGTTTGACCAGAGCTTGACTTCGAGGATATAAAGTTCGATTCTGACAAATCATTCGATTATCTTAAAAAATTTCCGACCAAACCTAATATCATTGTGTGCTCTATGCAGACTTCCTCAAAGAGGCATAAAAAAGGTTTGAAGTTGGAATGAAGCCGGATAATCTAACTCTATTCTTGATATTACCTTGGAAAGAGATGGTGCAGTACTTCTGAAAGTTTTTTTGTTACTATTTTGCTATCTATAGTTTTACGTTGTCGACGAGGGAAGACCGTTTTTTTTTCTTTTGATTTTCTTAGGACCATCCTAAAACCATATTCTTCGAGAAATGAACTTATTTGGAGTTCTACTTCGTACATTGCTTTTCAGATCATGGATCTGCCTACTATGTAACTTTTTTTCGGTATGGATCTTGCTACATTTTTAATACGTTTTCGTTCAAAGCTTTTTCAAGTCTTGTATGTTTTTGTAGTGATATAAATCTTAAAAAAACTTTTTTTAGATATATAGCTGAGGTGATAGTTGATTGACTGGCGATTTAGCGGACTATAAATCCATGGTGCGTGAGACCTGAGTGATCAGAATTTTTGTTAAAGTTTAATTTGGAACGTACACAGACCTATAAGGTTCGGTATTTTCGACAAGTGAGTCAATCATAAATAACCCTGATCATGTGCTTTCCAATGCACAGGAATTTTTAATGAGACAGACCCATATTTTTGACTTGTTCGCTAATATTTTTGTACGAAGATACCACGCGCAAGTTTCGGCTTCTTTGGCTACTGTTTCTTCCTTTTATTCTTCCGAATATACTAAAAATGGAGTTATAAAAAACTTTTAATAATTAGCAATAGAACCCGATCCGAATATTATACGTTGGCGATAAAAAAAATGTGTAGTGTTCTAGGTACTAAGATCTAAAAGCTCCCATAACTTAAACCCATTATGTCTTACTGCCTTGTGAAGGGTATATCCCGTAAGCTACAGGCACACACTACTTTTCTGCTCAGCTCACTCAGCCGTTTATTTACGCACATAGAAACATATGCAGCACGCAATATATCTGCCTTGGAGCAACACACCGGCCGGCTGGTTAAAGCGCAGACAGGTGTACTCGAGTGTGGAAGTCAAGCGAGTGCGCCCGAAAGCAGCCAAATACAATAATAATAACCACATGCACATATAATATTATAGTAGACAACAACCGAGGGCGCAGACAAAGCTTTTCCACACACACTCACTTGCTGCTCTGCATTTCCTTTCATCTCATGATTTCACAGCCGAAGGTGGCACAGAGGGCGTGAGAGATGCACCGCACATACAGCTGATGTGCTGACAGTCAGGTTGACAGCACGCATCGCAAACAGTTAGCCAAGCACATGGTCTAGCCGGCGCGCAACGTGGTGGCGGCAGCGCACAAATAGTACGCAACACAGTCTAACGTCGGCATTGGCAGTGACAATGTGACAGCAGTGTCAAGCGATAAAAATGTCAAATGCCAAGCTGACGTTTACCTACAGCGCGATGAGATTGCTTATTGCTTGTGTGTTGTTGTTGGCATACAACATGATCGCTTGTTAGCAACTACATGCCACTTTCAAGCATTTATAAGCGCTGCGCAACAAAAACAACAGGCGCTTTGTGGCTTTGACTTGTTGTCAAGTTGTTGAGCATTTTCTTATTGCGTTAACAAGCTACTTGTTAGTTCGGCGCGCATGCGTGTCGCGCAATCGCATCAATCGGCCGGCCCGGTCGTACACTTACGCGCTACCGTGTGGACTCGCTGTGTTGACGCTTGAACTGCGCGCAACATTGCGTTGCACTTTGTTGGCCAAAAGACAACAGCACTTTGCTCTCGGGTCGGCCAATAGCCGGGAAGTGAACGCTTTGTTTCAGCGCGCTTTTGCTGGACGCGGCGCCTTCGTTGGCGGCACTCGCTTTTCATCTTTCGCGTGCCGGCACAAAACCCGATTTTGTGTTTATTTATCTGCAAGCATATGTACATATGTATATATAATAATATATACAATTTGTGTTTGTGTTTACCGACATATGTCTGAATGGTGGTTTCGTCTGAGTTTTTATAGGCATTTCTTTGACATTCAGCAGTCAATCAATTAAGTACATATTGCCTGAGAAAGTCTTAGCCGTGTTGTGGGTAACTCTTTGACGTGTTTATTCTACAGACTATCTCCAATACAAAAGATATTTCGAGATTTTTTACCGTTACTGACTATTATTTAAACGAACACTCGAGTCTGAACCAAGTTGGTTAGTTAGTTTACAGAGTCCTGCTCTTAAGACACCTGTCTGTTATTGACCAGTAAATCACCAGGAAGCCTTTTGTTATTCTTAAATAACCATAACTTTAGTTTTTTTATTTAAGAAGTCCATTTCGGTGGGAATTGATTATAGAACAATCTGCTGATTCCACCCTAACTCACATTGCACCTTATATGCCCTTTGATCTCTCTTAACACTCAGTTTTCATAGTTTTTCACTATCAACCGGACATAATTAGGAATCCTTTCATCAAGAATTTATGCTTTTGTATTACGAAAAACAGGAATAGTAAGGTTGATCTATTCCGAGAAGTTCTCATCGATATAACATAATATCTGCACCTAAGAACTCATAAAACATTAGTTTTGTATTCTGCAATTAGACGAGTTCAAATTGGTTAGTTCATTTGAATACCCTCAGGTCTATATAATTATACAAGCTCCATTTTGGTAAACTGTCGTGTGACCTTAGTAATTTTTAAAGTGTTTAGTTGATTTAAAAAGCACATCTTGAATCTTAGTTGTCAATGTAGCCGTGATTTGTCAGCCAAATGTACTGACCTGATTTTCACTGATATATTATAGTAAGTAGCTGGAGAACCTTGACAGCTATAGTGATCCAACACCAGATTTGTAGGCTTATTTTTATGTATACTGCGCACTTTGCAGACTATAGGTTTGCAAGCCCGAATAATGCGCTCCAGAATCAGAGCAAAGTAATTGTAAAATAGAATTATAATATACGGTCTGAACGCTAGTTAAGTATCAACAAGTGTCTATAGGTTTCGGTAGAACATATTTAAGATATCAGCGAGGTAATTGCTACAATTACCGGCTGGTTAAACAAATAAAATGATAATGGGCTTGACGAAGTTAGGAATTAAACCATTAGTGACTTGCCTTTATCTATGAAAACGCTGCTTAAGAACTGAAAAATAGCTTTCAAACATACCATTTTGCATGAATTTGGTCGACAACGGAGCATAGCTGATGAGCTTGTTCAGGACTCATGAGATATGAAGAAATATTCAGAATATTTAGGAACTAAACTCGTACTTCCAATGGTATATTCCTGGACAGGCGGGCTTTCGGAATGTTTATGGTGGGTCAAACTAGCAGCTTCATTCGCCGCTTGGACCGTTGGGTCGGTCATTAGTTATTCAGCGCCGGCCAAATTCTAGGTCTTGCAATGTTCCGATAGAGAGATATGCTCCAATAGATAGCTATCCTTCAATTAAGATACCATTATACTTAAATTGTTTCTCTCTTTCTTTGCCTCTTCAACTGCACTTTTGACTGCTTCAAGTCACATAACTCTTTTGTTCACCCGATTCAATGAATTTTATGACCTTTCACTTGAGTAGGAGTAAAAGTTTCCAAAATATGTCCTGAAATAATTGCCATCTAACCAGTATTCACTTTGTGATAATCAATTTAAATCATCTCTGCAATTTTTAATAGATAATTTATTATTTTACTTCAGTGTTGTGCCGATTTTCTTATGCTCAACTTCTTCCTTAATGATGCATATGCGACTTTTAAGCCTTTGAGCATCATAAATCAGTTAATACTGACCTAAGAATCTTATTTTAGGAGACTCAGCTGTTCTTTAACGAATTTATCGGACTTAGCCAATAATCTTTCTCCATCCTGGTCACTCTATCTCATACGTCTACGTCTATTTCAATTGAGTCAGTATTGATTGATCTGGCTTCGAAGCTCTATAGAGGTCTTATAGAGAGTCAATATTTATGGTCTTTTAGACTAACAATAATGAACGTAATTTTTTGGGTATTGTACATAGGCCGAAAAATATTATTTCCGAATTTGTTTTATTAAATTTTTCTTTTTCTTTTCTGAGTTTCATCTATAACCCCTTCGTTCAATATTATTTGAAAAATTAACACTGCCGCTTTCCGTTGTCTCACCGCTTTCTTTTGTTTTTTAAGTGATTTCTCTTTTGCTTCGTGCATTCTACTCGTATTTGCTAAGGTCTCTCATTTCTTCGCATTTGGTCTGTTATTTATGTGCGCTTAAAATCAAATTTTTTCTGCATTGTGCAAAGAAACAATAAATAAATATTGTACAGCTGCTAATGGTCGCTAAGCCTTCTTAAATAAGTAAATACGACTTAAGTAGGTATGTAGTAAATAAGTCAACGGTGTTTTACACAACAAAAAACACAATGCAACAAATGCATATGAAGAGGCGTGTGCAGGAACATAGAAAAATATATGAATATATGTGTACAATTGTTTGTTTGTTTGTATTTGTAAGTGCGTGCGAGCGTTTACAAAGCCTAAAAGCCGCTGCTGTTCCGGTGTTAACAACAAAAATCAACAACAAGCTTGAATGGCAACAAGAAAATTTACTTAAAAACAGTGTTCGTAAGAGTGATGGTAGTGCTAGTGACAACAAAAACCGCAACTACAATAACAACAACACTATCATCACCAGCGACAGCATTCCTTTTGACAAGATGCTCTTCCGGTCGTTACATTTATTTCCGCTTACAACTAGCGGCAACTAAAACGCGCCAAGCACCGCTCATAATACCTCCATAAAATATAGATTCTATTACCGTTGTTTTGTATTTTGATGTGTTAGTGTTTTTGACACTCGCTCCCCATTGTCCGAGCCACCGAACCGTTCCGTTGCTGTAGCCTGTTCATCTTCACATTTCATAATCGGCTCAATATCGTTAAGGCAGAAGTTCACAATTAATCAAGCACCATTTTCCCTGCCACATAGTGTGCGTCATCAGGCAATTTTCTTTATTGATGAGAAAAATATATGTATGGGATATGACTATTGGTAGTATTATGATGCTCGTTAAGGTCACTATTGACTTTTTTGTTGTTTTTTACAAACACATTCATATAAGTCCCACCAAAAAATATATAGATATACAGGTTGGTTCATTTAGTGGTTGTTTTCCAAAACAAAATATATATATTTGTTCGAACTTTAGAGCTAAATATAAGCAAAAGGGCGGAAAGGTCCATTATTCCTAAAGCAAGTCATCGGGTTTTGAAAAACCTACTTAAACCTACTTAAGTTTTTAGGTTTTTAAGTTAAAGTTCTTAGTTGTTCACGTGGGATACTTCGTGACTTTTGTCGCAAGGATCAACATAATAATCCAACCTAATCTAAGGGTCTTAGCTTTAACTATCTAAATTAGTTTAGCATCGCCCGATCACAGCTTTGAGCTAACTGACCGACATTCCCGAAATGGTCAATAACACTATTACGGAATCTTAGATGCGAAATATCAAATGAGGCATTGGTTGTGCTACTCATTTCTTAGTTTTGCTACTCCGAATTACCGTTCCTTTCCGCGTTTTGAAATACAAATGTACCAGTGACCACTTGGCTACAGAACCGAGATCCACATTAAATTAACTCTCTCTATGGTTCCTTCAAGAGAGATCGATTTTCAAGCAAAATAGCTAGATTTTAATTTCAAGTTGAGAGGCGAAGGTGGAGGGCCGAACTACTAAGTCTTTTGGAGTTTTAGTGATCGGTCGGCGTCCCATTAACGTCGGAACACTACTCCATTCACAGATTCGGCTGTAGATTTCGAAGTAGCCGATATTTATGAAACTTTGCAAGATGTTCTTGTCCCGAACTCGGTATACATATATCTCGTTCATACAACATCGGCTCGCAAAAAGAAGAAGTGTAATGTTGTAAAATCGCAGCATTAGAGATGAGTGGTAATACGATTACCAAATCGTTGTGCTCATAAGTTTAATCAAGCCTATGCGGTATATTCCTGAGAATTCGTTTTCATGATCCCGTTAGGATTTTTAGTTCCTTCTGCGTCTCAAAAACTGAGTTCTGAAGCAAATGTGTCAAGAAATTCTGTTAAGATTTTCACTTCGAAAGTGCTCTTATCATCAGCAATAATACACAATTAACATTTTATGAACCACCTTATACATGACTACCCTCACAGCGTCGCATCTACACGCATCGCACACACGGGCTCTACTCTGCATTTACCTTTCCCAAACTCACTTTCTTGGTCACTAACTTCAACTGCTCCCATTAAACGCCTTCAGCTGGTTCATGCATAGCTTCATAGCTGTTATTGTTGTTGCCTGGACTCTTTGTTCGCTACACTAGAAGTCAACAAATTCCATTTGTAATGCTTACTTTAGTCAGTTCTTGCACCGGAAAACTGAAAATAATTGCCTTTGTGTTAGCCACACTTTTCAATTTCAACTCCTGCTTCTTCTCTGGCTTCTTTTTCAAATGCTAACAACAACTATAGGGGCTGCTTGCGCTCACCTTGATTTGCTCAATAGTTCTTGCTCGCATTGTTTGGTGTAATTTTTCAAATATTTTTTACAACTCTCATTGTTGTTCTTATTATGCCTGATAGTTGTTGTTTTTGTTTTCTGCTTTCGAAAGCGGAAAAACTACGCTGTGATAAATAATGAAATGAATGAGTGACGAATGCATAAAGACACGGAAATGGCCTGAGCAGCAATGCAATAATCAGCATAATGCCCATGAATGGCGAATGAATGGGCAATATGTTTGCGATCAGCTTTCCGGTTGCTGCTGAACTACATACAGACACACACAAATATACACTTAGCTCGTAAATGGTAATCTGATCATTTTACTGCTCGGTGGTGATCGGTGCACAGCATCACTGGTGTTCAATTCGCTTTTATGCGGTTTCTGCAGCACGCTTGCTTATCAAATTACGCGCTAGTCGGGCGTACGGGATGCGAATGAGAAATAAGAATGTGCAAAAAGTGCATGAAATATAATGAGCAATAACTGCAATTTGATAAGGAAATGAGATTTACATTTAACGCAATGCGTTGGCAAAAATAATCAATGCTCTTGTTGTGATCAGAGGTCGACAAGGGAGTTACCTCGAATTACCTAAAGTTAAAAACTCAAAAGGATGCAACATAGTTTTAAATTTAGCTGCCTTGTTTCTCTTTTTAGCCGCTCATGAAGGCTAAAGGGGCAACTGACGACAAATTTCAACACAATATAAACCTTAGTATAGCTTTTTGTGTAGAGTATTTGAATACCTTAAACCTTTTTGGTAGTAGACGATTCGTAAAGGATTTCTTCTAGTCGAAGTGGCATCTTATTCTTCAGAGACATAGATCCACACACTGTAGTCTTATTGCGTTATTAGCTCTCTTAGTGTAATTTGAGGGCTGACTTGTTCGCATTTCCAAATTTCCATGGATCTTACTGAACAAACCATGTAGTCTCTACTAGCCGAGCAGTTCATCAAAACGAGGTCGACATTGTGTCTCGAAAGATACTTGTGTAATCGAAGTCCCATTTCCAAAAATAATAGCAGCGGAAGTTCTACTGACCAGTAATTGGAGAGATTACTTTACTTTACTTTCTTTACTTTCCACTTTTTTTCATCCAGCTATATTGTGAATGGAAACGCATACATAGAATTTATCAGCCTATCACGGTATATTTAATATTAATAGCAGTCAATTCGATACCGCTGTTAAAATTTCGAAGCCCTTTGATGGAAATCTAGGGTTTATCATTATCAAAAAATTCTGCTCTTACCTTTTTCATTCAACAAAGTCGTAATTTATCTACACTGGATGCCACTTTTACTTAACCCAACTTCTTATTTCTGTTTAAAAAAGTTTTAATTTCTGTATAATAATGTTATATTTTGTTATATCTCTGTGAGAAAAATTTTTTATTGGTATTATAATGCTCGAACGTTCTCATAAATTTGAAGAATTTACATTTACTAGACGAATTGATAGACCAGATGACACTTTTACCTAACCTTACTTTTCGTTTTTTAAAACTGAATTCTGTAGCATTCTTTTATCTTTCTGAGAGGGTAATGCTGTACTGAAATTACGCCCTCATAAAGTTATAACATTTCCATAAAACATCAATTTTTGAGAGACAGCCGCTTTAATATTCAACTAATATTCATTTATATTTGTAGAAGCCGACTTTTTGACCTTTCTATTTCTATAAGACAGAATTATTATACTGACTTGGTGCTTTATTTTGCTGTTATTACTCTTAAAGTACAAAAACCTTTGTCCTATCGTTTTATTAAAAAATAGAATCGCTCTAATGATTAGAAAGATCTTCTAGATCTAGAGAAAGATTTTTTAGAATCTGCATTCTAGAGAAAGATTTTTCTAGAAATTCTGATACACTCACTGTTAACTAAACCTGACCCAACTAAACCTAACATAACTCAGGTGGGTTAACAAGAACTCACAACTGATATCACGAAAAGCCTATTTAACAATTTCGTAATTTTCCAAACTGTACGAGTGCACACAGATCGAAACTCACATTTCTCAGTGTGTTCTTGTATATTTTCAGCGGTTTAGCTCACACTACACTCCACTCGTTGGTCTGTCAACTGTCAAGATATCAAATGGCAACAATAAATAAATAACCCAGTGAACTCTATTAAATGCAGGAATGCCACTTAAAGTGCACGTGGACTTGAACTGGAAGGTTTGTATGTATACTGCATACAAATTTATACATACATATTTCTATATTTTTATAAGTAACCATAAGTATATGTTTCAATATATTTCAAAAGGGCTACATTAAGTACCTAGTGATGCTATTTTTAAACCTTTAAGTATTTAAGAATGTCGCAGACACTTGGTCGTAGTAATAAATATATATATGTATGTAAGTTACAAGTTGTAAATGTCTAATAAACTAAAATCTTCATGATGTATATATTTTCTTTCGGGTGAGAACTGCTTTTTATTCTAACCCTACATGCCATATATGCAATATATATGCATATCCCCAACAAGGCAAGACCATTTAAAAAAAAATTTATGCAATAAGTGATTCTTAGAATTAATATAGTCTTTCTGTTTCATTGAGTACAAAAAAAAACCCAAAAAAAATCGTTAGACTGACGAAGTTTGGCTCAGAACTTTTCCTTGAGAAGAGTGACTTATTTAGGATTTTCAGATTGAAAAATATATAGTATAGTTTAAAATTTCAGATGAAAGTGAAGGGAAAGGCGCAATTATAGTGACCGTTCTCTCGGCGAAGGGCGATATTTGACTGATCTTCTATCGTCATTTCACAAATTATCATGTCTTCTGTATGTAATCGTGATTTCTGGTTCAAAAATTAGGAAAGTATCAACATTTTTTTGATCTCTTTTCTGTTTTCAATGTTGTAAACAACAAAGTAATGCAAGGTTTTGATTCTTGTATTACGAGTCTTTCCATGTAATATCGGTAATATCTGGGTCCTAAGCTTTGTTAGTTTTATTTGTTTCAAAGCCTTACCGATAAGTTTCTATTTTGAACTCAGGTTAATACTTAATCAACTTTTTGATATTTGAAAAAATGTAGTCAGCTAATACTTCTCTTACAGGATTTGAGTACCTTGGTCTGTTGTAGATTTATCTATAGTACAATTACACTAACAGAGGCTTTAAGCCATATATCAATCATTACAAATCTGAAAAGTGTTACCAGTTTGTTTTTTCTTCACAATAAGGCTTCCTATTTGATAGCTCTGTGGATTTTGAGATACTCCTCTTAGGAGATTGTGCGGAAGATAGTTCGCTATGAGCTCGCTATTGCATCGTCGAAATAGCTGAGTCACTAACACATTGGCTACTGTAGGATTTATTTTATTCGTGTTTCGCATTCCAGACTTTCTAGATATTAATGGACATTGTGAGGCCAATCCTCACTTATTATATAACTAAACGCTTGTAGATTAGGTTTCTCTGGAGGAGGAACTGGAGGAGAGTTGACATAGGCAAAGAGGATTTCATTCCATTCGATATAGACGACTGTATAGTGAAGAGCAGTGTAGGTACAGGGGTCTTCTTTTATTCTTTGCCAGCGTTTTCTAAGTGGAAATACAAGGTCTGAATAAAATATATGAACCGGGACTGTGGGAAAAATGAAAGATATTGATAATCAATGTGAAATCCTTCCAACTTAAGTTTCAGGCAGCGCGTTAGTAACTGAATTAGTTAATATTAGCTCAGCTCTTGAATCATTTGAGGAGAAATGAACACTGTGTCGCTCGCGAATTTTCGAAGAAAACGACACTTGAATTTTAAGTCGAAACTTATAGAAGGCTACGTGCATCTCGCTATCAAATATATTCCATGATTGTGCTCTTCTATTCACTTGTAATGTTGTAATTTTATGTAAAACTGTATTTTGCAGAATATTTAAATAATCTTTCAGAAGCTACCCTTCAAACATTTTGCATAACTTATAAGACATATTGACACCTTTACATTTATATTAGGTTGCAAGAATATTTTTCCATGTGTCTATACTTATATTTTCGCAAAAATACTTAGCGCTTTGTTATAATATACCTTAAATATTTGTACAATCCAAAATTTAAAGGCTCTCTTTTTCTCCGCATCTCCAAACAAAAAAAACAAGAAATCCATTAAAAAGCGACAAGGGCCTTAAAGCAAGTGATTATGATGCACTTGACACATTGAGTTAAGGCACTTGAACATTAGAATTTACTACATGAAACACTATATGAAACCTCAAACTCAAAACCAGAAAAAAAAATGTATCTAAAAATCTTAAGGACACATGCTGAAGGCTGAAGGAGGTCTAACAGACTTGTTTGATGGAAATATAGTTGTCTGTGAGTATGTATGAGTATGTATGGAGACTCATATATTCAACAGATTGAGTCAGTGATGACATAGGTTATGTCGACGCGCACGCCCATGTGGCAACTACCAAAAAAAGGTTGTATTTTTTAGATAATAGTGGCATAAACATGTCACTAGTGCGGGTATAATTGAGTGATAAATATTTCAAAAATAAAAAGCAAGTATAAGGAAACTGAAATGGAAAATATGTGTAAAAAATTAAAACAAGAAAAATAAAATAAAATTAAATTTAAAAAAATTGTATGATTAAAAAATTCCAAACCAAACATTAAAATAAATGTGCGAACATATAAAATATATTCATAAAAATATAAAAATTTCAAATAAATGTAAGAAAGCGATATGTAACATAAAAAAAATAATTGAAATAAAATAAAACTTAAAAATTAAGTAAAATGCGACACGATAAAACCTAAGCCGAAAAGTGAAAAAAAATATTAAAAATAGTTAGAAAATTATAATAAAATTAAAAAATACAATTTTTTTAAAAGAAAATTAAAGCGTTGAAACTAAACATAAGAAAAAGAAGGTAAACTTAAAAAAATATGAAAGCATAATAGAATTAATTAACAAATGAAAACATATGCAAATTTGTTTTTAATTTTTAAAAAAGAAAATAAAAAAATTTCGAAAGATTTGAAAAAAAATATAAATTAAAAATATTGTGAATAATTAAAAAAAGAGTAGCGTTGGAGTTATAAAAATAAAAAAAATTTAAATATATGTAAGAAAATGATAAAGCAATGTGCAAAACAACAAATTTAAAAAAGAATATTGGAAATGTAAAATAAACGTAAAAAATATAAAGGTTTAAAAGCAATATTTAAAATTAAAAAAAAGGTAAATGAAAATGCAAAATGGAAATAATAATTTTTTTTAAAGAAATTTTAAAAACGAAACAAAATAAGAAATGAAATAGAAAATAGACTTAAAAAAATAAAAAATGAAATTAAAAAATGAAATTAAAAATAGAAATAAAGAAATTGAAAAATTGAAAAATTTTTTTTTCTAAATTTTCAAATAAATGAAAAGAAATGAAATAATTTTGAAGAAGGAAATTTTAAATTCAATAAAATGTTGAATAAAATTTAGAAAAATTAAAGTAAAAAAAAGCTGAAAACGAACTAAAAAATAAATTGAAAAACGAAGAAAAGAAAAAGAAAGAAAATTAATTAAAATAAATTTATTTAAATTAACAAATTAAAAACAAAAAATTTGTTTGTGCCACCATACTCAAATCTACTCCTACATATGCTTGCGCTCAAGTGTCTAACATTTGTTTTAAGCGCTCTAATGCACTTACACCATTTCCCGGTACTTCAAGTACTTAAGAAAACTCTTTTTAAAGTCAGCTACATACAAATACATAGGTACACAAGCATTTATTGCCACTTAAGTGCGTTTGTGCCACACTCTGTATAGATAACGGTGTTTATATTGCGTTTAATGCGAAAACAAAATCCTTTACAGACGTGTGTGCGCCCTAATGATGCTCAACTCACTAACGGTTATGCTGATAAGAGGTGCTTAATCCAGCCAACATCAACAACAACAGCAACAACATCAGGGCAGCGGCTACTTATGTACATATAGAAAAACGGGTGGAAAATAATCAGCACTCTTCAATAAAAAGCAAAAACAAATTAATAAAAAATCGAAACAAAAAAAAAAGCGAAAGACGAAAAAAATCGCGTTTAATCGTTCGGAGTGTTGGCAATGCTTAGCTGGCTTTTGCTGTGGTACTGCTGCCGCTGGTAGGTGACTGTGGCAAGTCTAATTATGCGGATTCATATCTGCAGTCAGCCATCAGTGGCAAACAAGCGCACACACACACACACACATTAGTTCCATATGTGCGTCAGTGTTGCCCCCACATTCTTGTTTCACCTTTACGTATCCTTTCAATTAACTCATTTAAACGAGCGTCGCGGATAATGATGCGGCTGATGTGGTAAGGTGAAGGCGCTGACAACGTCACACTGTACGATTATACCACATACATATATATACACACATGTAGATATATATATGTATATAAAGTAGGGAAGGTGTTGAAAATCATTAGTTTGGGGTTGTGTTGGCACATATTACTCTTTGAACGTTAAAGGTTTTCATATGGTTCCTACATCGTTGTTGCTGCTGTTGTTGTTGTGCGCTGGTAGCGTCTGTTTAATTATGTATGCATGGTTCTGCTCGTGCAAAAGCAGAAATCAGCCATTTGCATAAGTATGCTGGGGAGTGTGTGTGTGTGTGTGTGTGTGTGCGGAGCATTGTGGTTTTAAAATTTCTTACGCCATATCGCACACGCAGCACATATATAGCGATATTGTATTTGTATATGTGAATGATATATATGGATGAGGAGATCCCAGCAAGCATTTTGGCGATTTAGTTAGTTAACAATTAGTCAAAGCACCTAATGCATGAGGCAAGTTTATAATTAATTCTCTTTTATTATATTCTAATCCAATCATTCCGAGGCCTATGCTATCCCATTCTTCTTCTTTCCCATTCTGTTTTTTTCTGTCATATCCCATCTATTCCAAACTTATTCTATCCCATACTGTTCTATCTCATCTTATCATAACATACCATATCCACCAAATCCCTTCCAATCGTATCTTGTAATTTATATACCATTCTACCCTTTCCTATCCAATTCCATCGTATCCAGTCCCATTCCATCCAGCTCTATATTTTGTCAAAACTTTATGCTACGATGGCTAAAGACGCGTGTAGTCTACTCACTCGAAAAATTTGGTTAGTGTGAGTTCAGTAACACTAGAAGATAGTCTAAGCTGAGGAGTTAAGGGCTCTCTTAGCTTAACGTGGAAGTAATATTTTTAAACCATTTGATAAACCTTTTTTTGTAGACATGCATATATAAAAATCCTCCACTTTTCAGTATGCACTCTTTTGAGGAGACCAGTCCATACAAATCTTATCGATTTTCTGTCAACAATGAGTAGGGATTTCCCTTGATATTCAATTACAAATGTGTTAACTGGGTTTTGGCAGCGCTTCTTTTGCATTACCAAAGCACATACTCGTACATACATACATGTACTTGCTTGTACTTAAGTACTCGATTGGTAATGAGTACTTTATACTTACATGCACGGTTAGTGGCGTCCTTCAAGTGCTCACAACACTTGATGTCAGGCTAATATTAGATTAACATTTGCTACTTAATCGCGGAGTCTGCGCACACTAGTTCGCCCACAAATGCTTATTTGCATTCAAAGATTTGTATGTTGGCATGTGTGTGTGAGTGGAGCTTACTTTCACTTGCGGTGCATGCGGTGATTATTGCTGCTGCCACATGATTGATGCATTAAGTACCGCTATGCAAATATATTCATACACATACTTATGTATGAATGCATGTAGTTACCTCGACCTATATTCGAAGACAAGGGAGCAATTGGCTGTTTGAACGCGCCCGTCATGAGTGAGCGCTTAATTGGTGTTGAAAGCGATTTTTCGCAAGATTAATTACTTAAATGTGTTTGTAAGAGTTTTTTATGCAGACAATTTTGAATTTTTTCTGCCAATTCACTCCTAATCGACTTCTGTTCAATTACTAATTTTTGAACTTTATTTTAAACTATATACAGCGGTTTCCCAGAATCGTCAGAATGATAAACATTTCGTTAAAATCTTAAATTAATGCTTAAAACTGCAACAAAATATAGAGGTTCTTGACTAAAGTGACTGGAGTATTTCATTTGAAGGCTTCCGTAAAATGTATATATGAATGAAGGTATATATGAAGATATGAAGGATCGTGATCAAATATATTTTCTCTCTCTCTTAAAAATGCCATGTACTTCTTCTTAAAATAGATATCGAAGGAAAACTGCCGTTGAGCTCTGCCCGACTAATGAGTAAGCTGTATGCTAGAGATACCTAGCTAGAGAAACCATTTATATTATTAAGCTTTGCATGTATAATTATTTGAATTAGAGAGGTGGTTATGATCATTACTTCGTCTCAGATAACTTATAAATTGCAAATACTTTCCGAAATAGACAAATATGATTTCAGGAGCCCTTCCGGCCAAATTTATAAGGAAAGTTTTACGGTTTCTGGATTAGCAGATCGTAAGGCAAAGTACTGAGGCAAGCAAACAGAGTCGGCTTATCAACAGGTAGCACTTCGAGCTCACCATAACTGAGTTTATGTCGAGCACAATCTTACGATGATCTGTTCTTATAATAATGAGACAAAATTTTCATAATGATGTGTTTTAAAGTCTTCCCTTCGACAGTTTTGGTTTTGTTGACCTATATTTATAAAATTTATAAATTCTATAAGTTAACCTTACTTCAAACTCAAATTTTGAGGATTGTATGCAGTATTCTTATAACTGTACCTTGGCAGACACTATACTAGTACTAGTATACTATACACTATACTATACTAGATACTAGTCGCTCTGAGCAAATGGCTGAAGAATGTCTTAAATAAATAGTTGCCAGTTTTTGTCATATTAGGTTAGGTTCAATGACTGATCCCCCCGAAGGAGTTAAGGTACCGTCCTTTGTGAAGTCAGATAAAAGCTCTTATATTGTGTAATAAAACTCCACAAAATACATTGAACCCAACCCAAATCTGGTAGGGGCTTTATTACCATTTCGGCTAATTCACCTGGATGCCCAAAAGTAAGAGATCCAAGCTATTTTAGCCTTGATCTGGTAAGGGTGGGATATTAAAGAAGAAAGTATTGAGATGATTCCATCTTGTCTTCTTCCATGCAACTTATACAACTGGAAAACTCTGAGGAGGTGGAATAATGGAGCGTTCTAAAGAAAGTCTATTTGCAAAGTTATAAAAAGAGTTTGCTGTTATAATATATGTTTTTGTGTGGACGGAATATAAATAAGGATCTTAAAGTTTTTGCAACACTTATATGCGTACACATATAAATAATGTAATTATTTTCCGCCAGATTTTTTCTTTACTTATGAAATTGTTGTTTATTGTCGTTAATCTTATTGTATAATCTGTATCGATCTTGTTCTTGAGTGATTCCAAGGTTATTCAAATAACATTACTAATTTCAGGTGACAGGCAATTATTCAGAGATTTCTTTGTCTTTCTCTCTCTTTCTCTTCATAAGGTGTGGTATTTTGATGTGAAGATATGATAATATGTTTTAGGATTTCCAGTTAACTATGTCAAATAAGAATGAAAACACCAAGAAAAATTATATCGATTCTAAATTTTTAATATTTTAAGTAATAAATTTGAAAGACTATACTGTGGAACAAATAAGACAATCATAGCCTTCAATAACACAGACAAATTTTGGCAGAATCTGAAATAATAAATGGTTTCATATTGAAAATAGTGCTTATTTCAAAAAATCTAATATTTGTTTCTATTTTCAAAGTTTTAAAATTTTAAGATATCTTTTGAAAATAAAATTGTTTTCAAACCAGTTGGAAAATATCAGTACAAAACTGTATAAAATTTATAATTTATAGATAACCAGCTGTCCTTTTATATTTTAAAAGGTTAGTATGAAGTAATATCAATTCAAACACAGGAGTTCCTTTGGTTGTAGGTTTGAAAACTCAGGGGATGAATTTAGGAAATCTACCGTGAAATTTGTAGACCTCAAACACCTAAGTGCCGAAATATAAAAACCGAAATTTTTATGGATAGCAATAGTGATAATACTGTCAAGCCCACACTTAATTCATGCTACCTTTCAACATTTTTCGATTTAGGCAGAAAGCGATCATTTTTTTTCGAAAGCCACCATTATACGAATATAATTCTAATTGTTTGATATTTTTTAATATATACGTAGGTATATAATATTGTATGCAAGGGATTTTATTTGAACACTTTAATCACTACTTTTGGCAAATAATCGAATCAGAATATTTCTTTTGTTACAACACGCTTTCAAGAAATATTGTCGAAGTCCAGGGTGGTTAGTAGGGTCGGTAATTTGTCGTTCCCTGTAATCGACAAGTTGTTTCGAAAATTTAAATTTAAGGAAAAAATTTTTGTATAAAAAAAAATTGTATGAGTGACTCTTTCGATTCATCGCTTTCAGCCGATTCATAAAATATTTTACTTCCTGCTTCACTTAAAAGTTTCAAATACGAGATCTTTGTAAACCCAATATAATAAGAAAAACGTCCTCAGTCACTTGCCGCACGCCACCAACAAGAGCGCTAAGTAAATGCTCCTGCCTGTCAGGATAACAACGCAGCATGCCACAGGAATTGGGCATTTGTGGCATGCAGCTGCATTTTAGACCTAAGCAAAACTAAAGGTCAACCACACAAATACACAAACAATTGCTGTTGAAAATTGACTGAGTGAGTGCGAGTTTCAAATGAGATTGAGTGAAAGAGAGTAACAGGAAGCGCATTGAATGCATTTCAGTAAATCTAGTGCTTTCAGCGACCTCTGCCGGCGCACTCATGCTGAGAAAACGCTAGCGATGGATGCGCTACGCTCACAGCATAGCAGTCAGAAAGTCACTCTCTCTCTTTCTTTGTGTGAGCGTAGCCAGTCGAAATGTGGAGTTACAGGCTCTCCTTGGTTTTGATGGCCAATTGCTGAGCATTCACTGCAAATGCAGCTGCCTTTTTGCTGTCCGCTGCCTGCTGCTTGCACTCCGATAAGCTGCCGCGCTAAATGTTTCGTGTACGAACTCACTAAACTCTCCGGAATGCTTGTTTAAGCGCTCTCAAACTGGTTTTCCAACCTCTGCTTGCAATTGCACGAACTGCTCGGCGCTCACCGAAGGCAAACAGCGTTAGGTTTTGAGCGCGCTTTCCACACCAAGAACTACGACGAGGCTTGTTGTTGCTGTTCCTAAAATGCTATCGCTTGTTTTGAGGCAGTTACTTGCTGGCTGGTTAGGTAGCAGAATTATTTACGCTTGGCCGCTTCTCCGTGGGCCACTACAGCGCACCGAGGTGTTGTTAACACACTCAGTTCGTTGAAGTTTCAGTGTAGTTCGTTGCTTGGCCGTGTGCGGTTGTATACTTAGCTTCTAACCAAGAAACTAATTCGAACACTTTCGAAACTTAGCAAAATCAAATACAAAAGCCGTCTGTGAATGTAGAGCGCGTATAGTTAGCAGTTCGAGCGTCGAAAAAGTGCCGAGTTTTTTTTTCGTATTAGCAAAGCCGTGATTAAAGCGAACACTTGGATTATCGCTCACGGTGCAGCTATTGCATGGAATTTGAAAAATTTTCTAAAAAGTGTTATCAAAGCGAAAAAAAATTACAACATAAAAACAAAAACAAATGAGCAAAGAATTTTGAAAATTGTGTTGAAAATATTTTTGAAAGTTCTGAAAGTGATTTTATAATTAAAAACCACGGATTTTTGTGTACGTTTACGCCAGTAAATAACTGTATCAAAAACAACAAAGAACAAATTAAGTGCAAAGCACAAACAACAACACGCAATTGTGCTTGCCACGGAAATACGTTATTAGACATTTTGTGTTTAAAATCGCTGTGAAAATCTAAATTCAATCGAATCGCAATTAAAGTGCGTGGGAAAAGTTGGAGAAATCATAAAAATCACATGACAATTGAGTTTTAAATGTGCACGAGTTACTGCTGGACAGTTGGAAAAGGTTGGTTGTGTTGCAATAAATTTTATGAGAAATATTTAAAAATTGTATGTAGTGTGTGCAAAACTGTAGTTAAGTTTAAATAATTGCTGAATGTTGAGAAAAATTGATATGGGAAAGTTTTTTTTTTAATTGGCTGCAAGGAAATTTTCTTAAGATTGTTTTTCTGTTTTTTCTTTCTTTAATTTTGCAATTGTTTCAAGTTCAAAAATGTATTTAAAAGCACCAAAATAATTACTAACAATATAAAAAATATTAATTTCGAAATGTAAGAAAAAATTTACAATATTGCAAAAATATCGAAATTTTCAAATAAAAAATTAGAACATATTGAAAATTGTAAATGCGAAATTTTTAAATATTAAAGCTTTTATAAAAAGAAACTTGAAAACGTGTTTCTTACTTTAAAAACTGAAAAATAAAATATAGCTAAAAAGTATGCTGGAAATCACTGAGACAGCAGTTTAACATATCAAAATTGTGATAGTTTTTAATTAGACAATATTTATTATTTGTATTAAGTCAAAAGGCACGGAAGTTAATTACGATGCTAAAATAAATGTGATTTATTAACTAAGGATGAGCTCAAATATTTGCTCCAGACTTTGATAGCATAATTAACAATTTAAGCGCAAGAATGTGCTGGTTGTACATATTTGAACTTTCTTTCTTAGTTGCCAAAAAAATTTCGAAAACTCTTCCACTTAAAAAAAATTTGTTTCAGATAACTCGTCAATTTTCCTAAAAAACCTCAATCGTAATACATTTTCAAAGTCAAAATTCTTTGTGTAAATTAATATTTCGGAAATGTTTTTTTTTTTTTTTTGAAAAATTTGTTAATGAGATTTTAAAGGTGTTTTGAACTATTCGAAATGTATACATGAGTATGAAAATTCTGAATTCTTGCAAAATGTTCATAAGTGAAATGGTGAAAATAGGTGTAAACAATTTTGAAGGTTTCTAAGCCAACAAAAAATCACAAAGGTATTGAAATTATAAACATCAAATATGATAATAATTGGAAAGAGTTCGTTTAACAAATTTTTTTGCCAATTTGTTACTAATAAACAGTTAAATTTTTAGGTGATAAAATTAACAAAATTTGTTTTCTAAAAAATTTGGAAGTTTAAAAACTTTTCTTGTTAATTATTTTTTTTTAATTATGACAATAGCAAAATAAATAAAACTAAAATATTATTTATTTCAGGCTAAAGATATGCGAAAAAATTTTAAAATTTGTAAAGTGTAAAGTAAATTGGTAAAAAGATATACTGAATCTCAAAATGCTTTAAAGGAATATATATACAGAAATTTAAATAAGTTTGGAAACATCATAATTATTTGGTAGAAGTGCTTTAATGGTGAATTTTGCAATTTTAAAAGTTGCTTACTAGAGTTTTTTGTCTTTAAGCATTAGAAGCATAAACATTTTATGAAGAGTAAACCTTTTATAGAAATTAAAAGGAAAACATAGAAATAACAAAACTTTTTTAAATTTTCCTTTAAATGTTCAAGATTAAAATAAATGAATATTAATGCCGGACTTGTTTGTCAATTGAATTTTTTGAAAAAACAAATGCTTAGCGCTTAAAGGAAATAAAGCAACAATAAATTTCCTCACATTTTTGCTTAAAAATTTTTTATGAAATGAAGAAAATGTTGAAAGTTTGAGGAAATATATCTTTGAAATATAAAAATAATATTTTCCGTATCCAATACCATTCGGAACGTTAAAAATATATTTGTTTGGTAAATTTTTGCTAAAAATTTACTAAAAATTTTTTTTAATTTATTATATAAAATAAATTTATTAAAAATATTTTTTTTTCTACTTTCATAAATTTTCATTCAAACTACTTTCTTACACTAAAATCAATTAGTAATTCGACATTTCTAACTTTGTTATCTTTTCTAATTCAAATTGTTGTTATAAACAACAAAAAATAGGCGCACATACACATATACGTATGAAAAATATATTCAAATTAATTAAAACCACGAAGCACAGAAATAATTTTGTCTGCAAAGCGGAAACCGAACTGCACATATTTCACCATCAACACACACACACACACACACAAAGAAAGTTTTCTTTGCCTTTTTCACATTTTCCAATTTTTATTGATTTTATGCATTACTTATCTGCTGCATTTCCATACATTTAACATTGAATTAATTTACTCCACTTCAGCGCATTATTTAATCACCACTTCTTCTTCTTCCACCATTTCTTTCTAGCAGCAATGGAACGCTTATAAAACCAACACGCATTAAAGACGCAACGTATGCACTACAATAATCAACAAAAAACCAATACAAGAACAGCATTGAAACCACAGCTTAATAAGAAACCACGCACACCCACACATACATATATACATACTAGAAAATGTTGCAACTGAAGCGCATTACTTACATTTCACTGCTTTGTCTGCTGCTCGCTGCCGCGGCTAGCGGTTTGGCTAACTGTCCACCTGGCTGCCAGTGCGATGACAATACCTTGGTCGTGCAGTGCGGCGAGGGTCAATTGGATGTACTGCCGATTGCACTGAATCCGTCCATACAACGCCTGGTGATACGCAACAACAAAATCAAGACGATCGACTCTTCGATACAATTCTATGCCGAGCTGACATTCCTCGATTTGTCATCGAACCACCTGATGACCATACCGCAGCGCACCTTTGCCTATCAGAAAAAGCTGCAGGAGGTGCATTTGAATGACAATAAGATCGGGGCAATCAGCAACAAGACTTTCATTGGGCTCTCAGCGGTGACGGTGTTGAATTTACGCGGCAATTTGATTTCCGAGCTGCACTTCGGCACCTTCACGCCGCTGGCTAAAATCGAAGAGCTGAATTTGGGCAAAAACCGCATTGGCTTTGTGGATCCGAAAGCGTTCGATGGTTTGGCGCAGCTGCGTATCTTGTATTTGGATGACAATGCGTTGACTTCGGTGCCTGATCCGGTTGTCTTTCAGGCCATGCCTAGCTTGGCAGAGCTCTTTCTTGGCATGAACACTTTGTTGAGCGTGCCGGCTGCGGCCTTCCAAAATGTGCCGGGCTTAACGCGTTTGGTTTTGCGTGGCGCTGGGTTACGTAATATCTCGCATGACGCTTTTAAGGGTTTGGAGGCGTTGCGTCAGCTGGACCTCTCCGATAATCGCCTAGCACGTGTGCCCACTTTCGGTTTGAGTGATTTGGTGCGTTTGGAGGAATTGGCGTTGGGCCAGAATGATTTTGAAGTGATTGTTGAGGGTGCTTTCGTCGGTCTGAAGCAGCTCAAACGCTTGGAGATCAATGGCGCTTCGAGACTGAAGCGCATAATGAATGGCGCTTTCTCGACAAATGGCAATTTGGAGTATTTAAATCTGTCCTCAAACAAAATGTTGCATGAGGTGCAAGAGGGCGCCTTGAGCGGTTTACCCAATATGCGTCATGTCATATTGAAAGCAAACGCGCTCACCACACTCGCTGAAGGCCTGTTTCCATGGCGTGATCTCATCACGCTCGATCTGTCGGAAAATCCGATCTCTTGCGACTGCCGTGTCATGTGGCTGCGCAATTTGTTGGTGGAAAAGAATGGCACCAACGATGCGATCTCTGAGGTCTACTGCGCTTTCCCCGAGCGGCTGCATGGCGAAGCTTTGCGCAACTTGAACCCGACGCTCATGGGTTGCACGCACGCCGATCCACGCAAGCAGGCACTGATTGGTGCTTTACTCGTCGGCTCAGCAGCCACGCTCACCGCCTTGGCTCTTATACTATACCGTTGTCGTCGTAAGATACGCGAGTATATCAACAGCGGCGTCTGGGGTAACTCGGCTTTGGGACGCAAAGAACGTGAATACCAAAAGACTTTCTGCGACGAGGACTACATTACGCGCCATCAGCATCATCCCTGCAGTCTGGGCATACACTCGACCTTCTCGAACACCTACACGCCTCATCATCCCGCTGCACGTCATTACGGCTTCTGCACCATGCCCATCAACGACTTGAACGCGCCAGATGTACAGAAGAATCTACAACAGCTGCAGGTGCCCACCGCCACAGTATTGAATGAGAAGAAAGCTCTCCAAACGGGTATTACGATTGACGATTGCGCATCCTACTCGCTACGGCTTAAACCTTGCAATGGGAGCGTTTTGGAACCGCAGCAGAGCGTGAACCATTACACGAAACCGCAATTCGCACACTCCGCCGTTACGCTAGACGTCGGCGAGTCGTGCTACTCGTATGCCGATGTGCCAATGATGCATTCGCCCGGGGTGAACACATGCGAAGCACGCCAACACCAGCTACGACTCACGCAAGAGCACTTCAACCAACAGCAGCAACAACAGCAAAAACAGCAACAGCAGCAACAACAACAGCCGCTGCATTATGGCACTTCGTCACGTAGCGATTGCGATGCGTCTAGCGAGGTAATGGATGCCAATTATATTTACAGCAACACACACTACTCGTTGCCGCTGGAGCAGGGACGTTGCGCCAAAACGCCCACACCACCGCCACTACCACCAGCATTGCCCTTACGTAATGGCGTAGCGACTACGGGTCGTCGCTCCTTCATGGGCGCTAATGCACAAAAGCAACAACAACAGCAGCAGCAGCAGTCGTGTAACAACACAATGCGTAATCCCCACTGATCGCAGGTGTTTAGTGTGGGTAATGAGCTGCCGTTGGCGGTGCATTACCCCACCTATCACCAACCGAAGCTGAGCTTGTACGCTTAGTGGGCGCCAACTGTGATGTAACCGCGTGTCGTAGCGTAAGCGTATTATCAAAACCGCACTTTGAGCGGGGCTACTGCGTATGTATGCAAGGGATATAGAGAGGGGTGTTAGCGTGTAGGAGAGATTACGAGATAGCATTTCAAGTATTACTACTGAGGACCCTAAGTACATAAATAGTAAACCAACGAATTATATAACTTAAGTAACTAACTCATATATAATTAGCGGCAAAGACGATAGGCTAAGTTCGTGCACCTAAAATAATGCTTAGAGAACCGGATTTTTGATGCGTGAGATTGAACTTTAATTTTGAAACCAAAATAGTACTTTGCAAAAACTTGTACATAAATATACTAATATTTTAAAATTGAAATTAATACAACAAAAACAATTCAATTTGTCGGACAACAAATCGGAAGACATAGTGTTAATTGTAAATAAATTATATAAATAGTCTAACAGGTAGTTCATAAGCATTTTTATTATTATTAATTTTTATTTCTGTTTCGAAAAAAGCACTGACTTCACGTTTAGTAACTGTAAATGTACTATTGAACGAAATTTGTACTTACTTAGCCGTTAAGCAAATGCAAATTATTTTATAAAACATCTTGTTTAGTTAGTTTATTTAGTTTAACACAACACAACACTAAGTTCTAATAGTTAGAAGAATATTTAAATTATATATATAAAAAATCAATAAAAATTCATAAAAAAAAATCATAATGAAGTAAATAAAGTATGAACTTTTTTGAATTAAAAAATAAAAAAATGAACTTTTTCATTAGGAGGAAGGAATACCAGCAGTATTTTCAAAAATGGAAGGAAATTTTATTACAAGAAAAAACCATATAGTAATGAAATGAATACAACAATGAATTTGAGAAAATTTTTAATAAAATTTTTTTTTCTAAAAATAGCAAAATGTTAAAAAAAGAATTATTAAAAAAAAATTAGTACTTGTTAATTTAATTAATTAATTAATTCTTCTTATTAATATTGTCATTATTGTTTTTTTTGTATTTATTTTATTTTATGTTCTATTTCTAACTGTTTTGTTTTATTCAAAGATTTCAATTCTATTTTTTTTTATTTTACTTTAAAAAATTACAAAAATTTTTTTTTTGGATTTTATCAATCTAGATCTAAACACAAGGTGCTTGTATAAACTTTTTAAATAAACATTTTTTTTTAATATTGACTTTATAGACTTGGGAGTTTACAAGAGTTTACTTTACAAGAGAGTTAATATTAGAAATTGAGAATAGATGATATGTTGTTCCGACAGATCATACATACTTGAATGGGTCTTTGAAAGGATAGAATAATTCTTACAATATATTTTTGTTCTTCCTAAAGGCGTTAGGAGAGTGTAGGATTCTCAAAAAATGTGTAATTTCATCTTGGATTAGGGTAGACTTCAAGATCATAAAATGCTAATGCATTTGGAGGAATGTTTTCTTGTTCAATTCAATGTACTGTTGAAGCTTCCCATCAGTTAGTTGAACCAGATAAAACTATAAACACGCTTTTCTCGAAACTGCATTTCTAAAATTGAACAACGATGGCTCTGGAAGACTATGCACTATGTATCCGTTCTAGTCAATTCTTTACGATTTTTTGTTATTATTTCAACTTGCTTTTTATAAACAATTTACTGCTAATTTGTTTTTGTTAAAAACTTAATTTTTGAAATTTTTTAATTGAAGCAGGTTCACCATTTTCCGAAAAATCGATGTAAATCGAAAAAACGTACATACCAGCAAGCATTCTGTAGATTAAGATCCCGTATTTTATTTTGTTTCAGTTAGCAAGAGTTCCTAGAATGACCGTCGTCCATTGAGACCCTCTTGAAAAAGGTGACTCCGTATATTATCACAGCAGACGACATTTTGGATCAAATTGTCAATATAAAATTTTTACACAGACCTAATTACATGTTTTAAAGCATGAAATAAAGAAATAAATTTATTTATCTTATTTTCAGAATAAATTGTCAAAATTTTGTTTTACGGCTCTAGACCACTTAAATACTGGGTTTTCCTTTACAGCTTAATCTACATATAGTATGCCTATAGCGGGGAATTTGTCGAAACTCCAATAATTAAGTATAAAATGATTTTCAAATCTTAGTCAATACGGCTGGTTCTTCCATGACATGCTGCTCATCGCCCACATTATCCTTGAAATATATAGAAACTCAACAACGAATGTTGGTTATTTTTGCAATTGGCATTAGGTAATTATTGACAGCAGCGTCATCTTTTGATAAATAAGGCAAAATAACGAAACAGCAACAACACTTATTTGAGGGTACCACCTTACAGGACTAAAATGACACAAAGAACTCCACAACGAACTGCAGGTTTCGAATTTCTCATAAAAACAGGTACACGCTCACTTACATACACAGGTAGACTCAACTAAAGCACCAAGAAGCATGCATCCATACATGACTACGCATCTATTTCGAGCATTTCGCTGCGGCGCTCCTGCTGTGTAACGGATTGTGTGAAATTACTTGAAATTGTCGAGAAGTATTTTTGGAAACTGCAAAGAAATTAATAGTTCATTATTGCTTATAGAAGAGAAAGACGACAGTTTACGGTTTTTATTGCTATTCGTAGGCCTGCGCGTAGGATGTCGGTGGCGGTGGGAAAAGCCTTTTGGGTTCTGGCACATTTTGTATTGTCTACGGAAGAAAGGACGAAGGAACACTACAAACACACAGGCTTAAACACTTTTGTTTCTGTATAGCTACTGCCTAGTGATGATTTGTAACAGAAAGAAGATCTCATGCGGACAACGATTATGGATTTGCGGGGTTGCTTCTAAGCATCTAAAGATTAGTGCGAATAGCGTGTGGAGGAGGAGAGTAAGATTTCAGCGCGCTATTGTTGTAGTTGTAGACGTTTGAGGAGTGATTAGTTGACCTTGAGTAGACCTTGAGTAGACCTTGAGCAGAGTATGTTTATTCGTAAGTGTTCAATTGGGTTTGCGAATAGAGTGTGTATGTGCTGTGTGTGTATGCACATGTGTGTCAAGTTATGTGAAGGGATTAATATACCAATATATGAAAGTAAGTGTTTATGTTTCCACTAATTTATTTTCTCTATTGAAATTCTATGAGTTCAAATGCGCAAGCAAGAGGTTATCATTACGTCGACTCATAGCGAGATCTCGAACCTCTAGATAGGGCAATGGCGCATTTTACATTTCGTTAAATTTATTCCTACGCTGAAAAATATTTCTAATTAGTACTTTTATGCTCTCGCAACATGTTCCAACAGAGTATAATAGTTTTGTTCACCTAACTGTTGTTTGTTACATCTAAAACCAATCGAGCTAAGTGTGGAGTTATAAATATCAAAATGATCAGGTTTTTTAGACGAGTTGAATCCCGAGTGACGGTCCGTCCGTGCGCCCGGCCGATAACTTGAGTAAAAGCTGTGCTATTATAATGGAATTTGGTATTGCAGATGGGTGCAAGCGGACGATTGCCACGCCCACGTTAATTGAGAAATTATGAAGTGCTTCTACCAAGTCGCAACCTTACAACTATAACCGAACCGAACCGAACCGAATTTAGCTAGAATATTCTAACTTCCCTTATTACAGTATGAAAAAGGCGAAATCGGGTAAACTTTGCAGAAATATTGCCTTCAAAGTGTTTCAAAGTAATTTATTTGGTGTTCAAAATCTGAGATGTTCTTCCAGAAATTGTTGTTTTAAGCAAGACTTGGTGTCCTCGTCCGCTGCCATAACTTAACGATACAACTCCGCCGGTTATTCGGGTCCTTCTTAACAAATGGGAACGGGACGCAAATGATGACCTATATTTTTAAACAGTAAAACTTCGACTGCCTTATATATATATACCAAATTGTTGTCATTTACTTATTATACCGATCTATATATCGGTGTGCTTAGAAAGCGAAAGTTGCAGTGTTTTGCATAAAGCTACCAGCCATACAGAGAGTTCTACTACTGTGCCTACTCCCCATTTAGATCCATTGGTGAATACCTATAGGGCACTGTTGTTGTATTCGATCGCTGTGACTTCGCATTTACTTCTCTGCTAGGAGAAAGAGCTAGGAAGAAAAGGCTGGCTCCGGTCTTCTCGTTCAAATTGCCACTGAAAACTCACTTCCTGTAAAGAGATCCAGCATTAGGTCTGGTCTGCAATAGTGGTGAGCCTAGGCTAAGTTGTTTAACACTGTTTAACGGCTAGTTGCAAGCTTTGACTTATGTTAAACTTGAATTACTAGTGACTGATGTGAAGAATGCTTTCCAGGCTTCTTTTGGAGAGCTATACCGATAGTTCTCATAGCTAAGCCATATCTAGTAAACAGGCCAACAATTGCATACCAACTATTTTGGGATAATGACGTTACTAAGGGCATTCAAAGTCGGAGGCTCTGAGCTCAATGTGTTCCTTTAAGCTTAATTTTTGTAACCAAAATAACGGTGAGTTACTTTTTAATAACTTTACAAGTACATCTCAGCATGTTTAGAGGAATGACAGCAAATTTCGAATCAATAAGTAATTAAGCACAAAGAAAGACGCAATAAAGCGTTAATCGATTAGGCAGAGCCCCAAGGGCGGCGCGGGGGGCAGACAAGAAGTTTGCTTCAAAGCACCACAGCGGCTTAACTTAGAAAACAAATATTTGCTTAGATTAATAAAAGGTCGCCACTTCATAACGAAGTGTATTAAAATAACAACAACAACAACACTTTTTTATGTTGAACGTAGTTATTTCTAAGAAATGCATTTTAACAATGATTTCACAGAAATTTTACGCTTAATAAAAGTAGAATGTCTCGCGTGAATTTGGTATAATGAGGAAATGAATTCCCTATGGATGTGGGTATAAATTTATTTTTATTTTCGAACAGGTTTGATAACCTATAGAAACCTTTTCCTGCGTATTATTTCCAATTCTTGTTATTTAGCGCAATTTAATTTAATTTTTTCCCAATAATTTTTATTTTTAAATCATTTCAATGAGTTTACACTCAGCATTAAATGTGTGCATGTGTGTGTGTGTGTGTGTGTGTTTGTAGGTTCACCTTTACCTTTATTTGCCTGCCGTGGCGATAATGTCTGCAATTATTTCATTCTCATTGCACGATAATGAACAATTTTCAAGCTGCTCTAATTAAAATAACAAACCGAAAAATATGAATTGTAATTATTACACAAACAAAAAAAAAAAAATAAAAAAAAATCATGAAAAAAAGTTACACAAATAAACAGACCAAAGCAGGCGTGAGCTAGCCGGAGGTTGCACGAATGCGCCTTAGCCACAGCGCAAGGCCTGCGACGCGGACGGCGCATACGGCGGGTGTATAGAAGTTCAGCTTGGCACACAATAAAAAGTTAATTGCAAAAGAATTTATTTTGTTACAAACACACACACACACACACTTATATATATATATATATATATATATATATATGCACACAATAGCGTAAAGTGGCATGCAAACCTGTTCGTGGCTGCCACATCATGAAATTAACGGCTGGACTGTATACAGTAATATAGTAAGCGCGCTTGATTGACTGACTGACTGGCCTATGCGCACGATAAGCTTGGCGTTTGAGCCGCAACTGGCGGACAGACGCTGTTTGACTGATTGTTATTGCTTGTGATTGTGTTAGAGAATACCTGTTTGTGTTGTTGTTGTGTTGTTGCGCTGCTTACTTTGTTATTGTTGTGCCATTATTTATTTATTTTGAGCCGTTGTTGGCGTGAACAAGTAGACTATAGGAGTTACAGCTATAAGGGATCACTGATAAGTAGCATTACAACAAAAAGTCGAAGAAAAATCAGAAAAAAAATAGAAAAAAAAAATAAGCTGGAAAATAAATTGTAACAATTGTGCGAGCTGGTATGCTTTAATTTCTAAAGTACACCATTAATGAGCGTTTTCAACATAGTCATCATTTAATAATGAAACAAACCGGCAGCAGCATCCTCAGCCTCAGCCTCAGCACCACAGTACCAAAAGCGACGTGCAACACATGATTCTGCGTGTACATGCAATATAACACTTATATACATACATATGAACATGTGCAGTTACTCACATTAAAGTGGCGCTGCCGAGGTAAAGAAAGGCAAGAATTCCGAGCGCGATCAGGCTCACAACTCCGCAAGCCGTCAATTGACTAACAGAACACTTTGTAAATCGATGTTTATGACGCGGTTGTTTGTGCTACAACAAACTGAAAATAGCGGCAAAATTAATTTTTTAAAGGAAAAAATCAAAATACAATTATTGTGTGGTAGAAAAAGCTAGAAGCAGTTAGCAAGCAGTTAGAACTTCTATTTTTTATTAAAGGCTCCTCGATTACTTTCCAGAATGCTTTCTGTAACACTTCACTTTTGGCCCTAATTTTAAATACTTCATTAAGTTTTGATTTCTGGATAGATGATAACCCTATTTAAAAATATGTCAAAACTAAAACCTTACCAAATACATTCCAAAATTCCTTTCAAACGCTTTACTAATTTTAGAATATTTTGTTACTTATTTTGTAACTTTATTTATTTTGTGAGATGGCAACTTTGTTTCAAAAAATGTCGCCTTACAAAGTAAACTACATTTTTTTTTAAAATACTTAGCAATTGATAAAATTTTTAAAACATTTACTTAGCCATAATTTTTTCGATAAGTGGCAGCTGTACTAAAAAATATTAAAATTAAAGCTCCCTCAAATAGTTTCGGAAATACTTTCTAAACACCTGATATTTAGCACAAATTAAAAAAAAATTTATTCCTTTTTAATTTTTTCGCTGGATGGCAACTCTTTTATAAAATTCGTTTGAACTGAAAACTTCCCACATACTTTCCCAAAATAAGAGAGAGTAATCATAATTATTGTCTTTAAAATTTAGAACGATCAGTCAAATATTTTTTGTAACGTACAAGCTAACATAATGCTTGTATTATAATAGGTCTAGTTGAAGGTCTTCCTAAAGGTGAACAACTGTAAAAACACCTTTTCTAAAATTAGGAAAAGAACCAAAGGTTTCGAGATGATTTAAATCATAATAGATAAAAGTTTGTCGTACATCCATCAAACAAAGGACGCTAAAAAAGTTATTTCTAAAAAAGAAGTCTCCAAGAACACCCTTAATTGCAATCAAAATTGGGTCCAATGGATCAATAAACTATGTACACTTCTTTAATAGCAAAATAACCATTTTTAATTGGGTAAGCTGTACTTTATTTACAAACTTTCTGGATGGAATGGTGGGTTTGTAAACTTGGAACGTTACTTAAAAACGAAGTGAGACAAAAGTTTAGTTATATTTTATGGGGCCATAAGTAATCTAGTGCTTAAAAGTTTCAACAAAAAATCATCGTCACCAGTTTTAGTAGGTTAGATCTCTAGGGTATTCAGATTCATGATATTACTTGCATTTTTCTGTTTCCTTGATTAACAAACGCGCTCTATGAGCTGTTTCGGTAAAGCCCACCTTAGCTCTTAAATCGCTGTCTTCTTTCCCTAGATGGAATAAACTTCTCTCCATTTTGTGTTTTGGAACAAATCATGGCTATTTTATATTTTACTACTAGCAGCGATTCTTAGTTCTATCACCTTCAGTGCTTCGTCGATTCATTTCAGTAAAAGTAAAAGCTCAGACGAACTCTGTATAATAATGCTGTCGGTAATGCAGAAAGATTTGTAAATATAGGGTGGTCCAAATAGTGGTTTAAAAAAAAATTTCAAAATTTTATAATATTTGATAGTAGTTTGATAATGTTTTTCAATATATTTTTAGTTTGTTCGACATTTTTCATTGGCATTGACTATTGTAATTTTTTTTTTATCAAGACCTTGATCTTAGTTTGCCTTTTCCAAAGTTGTTTGAGCGTAAAGTGATTAGTTTCGTTCTTTGCACATATAATTATGGTCTCAAGTTCAGGTTTTCTTTTCAGAGAAAAGGTGTCAAAATCACCTACGAATAAATATTAAACTACTCTAAAGACCACCTTATAAACATTATTAGTTGTGGTCGTAGAGAGACTTTAAGCGACTGACTAAGGGTCAAGGTCGAAAAAAACAAATACTTCTTATCAACTTCGTACAAAATCCGACCATATCGCCTCTATTCTATATCCTAAGAGCTAACGGTGTTCAAGCTTCGAGCAACAGGTTGGTCTTTGTGATCCTCAATTTCCTACATAAGTAACGACAACATTCTAATAATTTTAAATACACATTTATGTTCCTGTCCCACTGTGCCGCATATCAATTGCCGCATATACAATATTTGAACCAATGGTTCGTTTTAATTATAGCCTACGTAACACATTTGTGCCCTTAAATTACACTTGTTGCACAAACACACACACACACACATGTTTACATATCTGATCTGAAGAAAGTTGAAGTCGAAGTCAAAGTCGCTGCTCGTAAGACGTTCGACAGTTGAGGTGGAGAAATCAAGTAATCACCCAAGTCTACCTAACCACACATACATACATACTCAGATCTGTGTGTTTACAAGCGTGAAGCGTTAAAGTCATTGAGGTGATTTCGGCATTTTTGTTTTTGTTATTGTTTATTTTACTTGTTTATTTGTAACGTTAATGCGTGATTCAGTAACCCTTGAATGTCGATGGGGCAGTTAATGCTATCAACAAGATCACAAATGCGGCAATCAGAAGGAAAAATAATCAAAGAAATTATGTAAAAAGACAACAAAAATAAAATAATTGCATTCTCATTGCAACGCTTTGATCCAAGCATTATACTGGGTTGAGGGGAAAAGCTCAAGGATCGCAGTGATTTTTGATCGATTTTCTCAAGCATACTTCTATGTATAAAAGCGAACCTTTCAACATTATCAGCAATACCTCATCAAAAGTGGCTCATCAGTGGGAGGAAATGCGAATGCGTTGAAAACGGAATGAAAAATATTCTAAAATTTGTTTTAAACTTTGTTTTCAAATGAGTTTTGAAAATTTTGAAAAAGTGGCCTTTGAATTGAAGGCCTCTACTAACCGTCATACTCATAAATTGAGGTTAAGTAAATTGTATTCAATAATACAGCCTGAAAACTCAATATAGAGTAGGAAGTTTGGTTAGCAGTACCTGAAAAAATTACAATTCTTCAAAGTTTTCGACTTAAAAAAAAAGTTTTTCAATTCGGCATCGATTATTTATTCCAACAACCAGATCGGAGTTAAGCAAACCAGGCGAACAAATTGAGATCCACTAAATTTTGGTTAATGGTGGCAGTTCAAAGCCTCCTCAATAGCAAGGTGTTGATATCATATAGCAAATAAAGTTATTGAATAGTTTTAAATTTTTTCAGGTTTGGACTAAAACCACATCCCAATGATTTCGAAACTTTAAATTATCCATTTCCATCCATCCATCCATTTTAAATTGGTTACAGCGCTTAAAAAATACCAGAAGTAAAATTTCTCTCTTCCAGTTTTCGAATAATGGCCAAATAACGGCTTTTGGTTTATGAAATAAGTTTAATTACAAAAACTTTTGATATTTTGGATATTCCAAACCCTACTAACACAAGTGATACATGAAGTTAAAGATAATTAAATTTCATGATATTCTCCTAAACACAATTCCTCAATTTTTATCAAGAAGCAAAAAAGTAAGCAGGTTTTCCAAAAATATAAAAAATTTAAACTTATTTAGAAGAAAAACACTTAAAAGAAATCAACTTAAAAAAGGAGTTGTGACTCATTTCTAGAACAATATAAAGCATAAATTTGAAAGTGAACATGGAACTCGAACAAAGATGGATTGTGAATTTCAAAAACAAAATAATGTGTTCTGTTTTTAAATTCGTTCAATATTTTTCTTTAAATAACCGAGTTAAGACCTTGCATACAGTCACTAGCACTGCTCACCTAGATATTTATACAGACTAGATATATTTTGCTGACAGACAACCCTGAATACAATTTTTGATCTCGCTGTACTACCTATAAATAGATGAGATTTTCGGTAATATACCTGTACTGACTGAGATGGAAAATATGTGAATCTATGAATGAGCTTACTTATTATTACGACTTAGAACTTTAGAAAAAATACTAAAAATTCTGAATGATAACTTTTTAGACCATTGATCACAACTAAGATCTGTTTTTTATTGGAAAGATGTCTATAATTATGTATCGCATTGTTTTAAACATTCCATTAAATCAAAAATTAAGCTTTCAGTTGTCTATAAATATATAGATTTTCCTCCGTCATTTGGTTTATTGTGTATATATAAAATAACAAAAAAAATGTTGTGTGGTTTTTGAATTTCTAGACCGCTGTAAATAAAATAACAGTTCAACTGAGATCACGCGTTGCCTCCGTCAAATCTGTACAGTTTTAAATGACCGAGAGGTTCACTATAAACATTTTATCATAAATATGCTTAAGCGACATTTTTGTTTGAGAAAATATGAATTTAATTTACATCGTTCTTGAGTAGTCATAAGAGCGGCTGTGAAGCCGACTACAGTACTCCGAAGACCTCATCGTCAATGTCATTATTAGTAGTAAACAGTACATAGTCAACTTCTCTCAAGTTTTTCCCTCATGGAAATTTACTGCTTTTACTTGAGTTTGTTAGAAGCTTGCAACTACATGCCATGTGGCTTACAACCAGCTTGAGCCAGCCTTTTTCTGGAATACATTGAAGGTTTGATTTGATGTAAAAAATATATTAAAACGAAGTCCTTTGTACGGTAGAGTCAGAAACCGTTACCAAGAGCCCGGAAAAGCATCTAAGTGCGCAGTGTTTATGCTAACAGAGGTTGCGAAGTTTATGAAATCGCTATAAATACATCATGGGGAAGTTTTTCCTTTGGAACAAAATATTGCTTTTAAAAAAAACTAGAATTTTTACAATTAAAAGAGTACTCATATGGACGCTTGGACAAGTGAAGCCAAACAATCAAGATCGTGAATTCCAAAATAATCCGTGAAGTTTATGAACTCGTATCCGATGATAAAGGAATGGAACTGTGCGGGATAACTGAAATCATATAGCACGTTACCAGGTAGGTAAATCAATAAATGGAATTGAAATTCGTTCTTTGGGTTCCGCGTCTGCTAGAATTGTATGAAAGTACAGCCGCAAGGGTGCGATCCCGATCTCTGACAAATATCACCACGAAATTCGACAAGTGGCCGTTCCTTTGGCAGTCGTTTGAAAACCTCTGGGTGGAAATGTATTTATATTGATCGCAAAGAGAATAAGTGAAGTCTTCACATCGTTATATAACCGAAAGATCACTTCTCTTACAGCAGTATTTTATATATTAATATAGTATTTTATAGTAGTATTTTACAGCTCCTGAATTTGCTTGGGCTGAATGAAGTAAGCTGTGATGATGATGGGTAGAGCAGACTTTAGGCCGCGGTGCAAATCTCACATTAAATTTAATATGTAATATAAGCAATTGCACTTGACAAGGGAGGAACTTCAAAAGAAGGAAAGACTTATTATAAAATAATTATGTGAACAAGTGAAACAGCAAAAATACCTAACGAAGGTTGAGTGTACTCTATTTATACTACTCTCTATGTTTAATATTGAGCGAATATAACATTTCACAACTTTTAAACAAGTACTCTTTAATTAGTTCCAATAAAACCGCAAGCTCGCTTAATAAAATTTTTATCAACTTATAGAAAATACCGCTACAAAACCGTTTATTATTGCATTTATTACAGACCTTCACTTAATTCATTTAATATAAAAGAGCGCTCAATATTTGAGGTTCCCAACGACCGCAGATTGATTGCAACGCTCGGAGAAGCGTAATTCTGCTGAAGAAATCTTGTCTTGCCGCTAATGAAGCGCTGAAGTAAATGAGAAACCGAAATGCAATAAATAAATAAATTCGATTATTTATTTAATCACATTGATGTGCTGACAATGCAACGCGGCAACTATAATATATTAAAATATTTATTACCGCGAACTCTAGCGCAACACTGACTGATATGCACGCACATGAAGCGCGTGTGTTTGTGTGCGCGGCGAGAGCTCCTCAGCATTGCGCTTGATTGCATTAAAATCGCCAAAGTATGCACTAGAGATATGCAGCGAATGCACACTTTGAAGTAACTGTACATGCGTTTGTGCACGCGCGTGCATTTCTTTGCGTGTGCGTGTGAAGATGCCGCGCAGATGCGTTGCGGTTTACATTGCGTATACGTAATTTTAATAAATGTGCTCGTATTTTATAGCCTGCACATACATTAACTATAATTATATGCCTACCCATACACACATAACGCCATTGTTTGTGTACAATAATAAAATAACAAGGTATTTAAATGCATGTAATGCCATTAAATATGCGCGTTTATGTGTGACTGTTGCGGGGCGCAGCATGCCAATGGCAATAATGGAGCTTTTTGCCTACACGCATTTTGTCTTCAGCCGCTCAAGTGCCGCTCTCCTTTCAGGCGCGCGCGCTCATAACTCCTTTCTGAGAGTGTTGTTTTCCCTTTTGTTGAACTTTTTTCCGTTTTTTTTGGTTTTTTTTTTGGTTTGTTTGTGACAGACCGATTGTTGTACGCAGTTGTTGAAAACCTTCAGTTGTGTTTGCTTTTGTTTTTGCTGTTGTCAATATGCTTTAAGCGCAGCGCGTTTGTGTAATAAATAAATAAATAAAATAAAATTTTCAATTAAAATTGTTTATTTTGCCAAGGATGCATCGTTGTGGTGACAGTGAGCGCAGACGTAAAGCATATTTGAAATGCTGCCGTGCGCGCGACTGACAAAGCCATCGATCACTGTAAATGCCCATGCATACATATGTGTGTATCGTCATGCGTTATACACGCATACAATTGTGTGGAACTGAATAGTGCAAGCTTACGTGGACCACTGTTATTGGACTGCCAACGGAGGCCATGGACTATTTACCGCGCATCCAGTTTGATTGGTTGCCTGTCCAGCAATGCATTGCTCACCAGTATTGCATAGTTCTACAGTTGGGTGATGAACTGTCGATACAAAGGCACGTTATGCACTGGAGTTGTTTAAGTATTTTCAAGGAGGGGCTAATCAGATTCGACTATAGAGGTTTGCAAGACTTGAAAACATCTGTTATAAATATGGTCATTTGGTCCAAATTAATGGTACTGACAACTTTTTACAAAATAAGGAAACATTTCGAAAAAATAGTGCCTGTATCTGATTAATTGGAAAGGTTATAACGGAAAAGTACTTATCTGGGTGCTATAAAATATAGTGCTCCGAGTTAGCGCATCGCAAACTCTTTAGTATCGGCAAGTACAAACTTTAATACATAACTTCGCAGTTGTAGGAGCTACAATACAATATCTCTGTCTGAACAAGCGATTCTACGGGTTTTAAAAATTTTATAGTCGATCGAATTCAGCACATTTCAGTATCGAATTTCTAATAAATTAAAATATTGCAAAATTTCATGCATTTCGCTGATTAATTGAAAATATTATAACACAATATCTTACACCTATAAAATCGATTGAAAAGGAGCTATATGTTACCGTCGTTTGATCGGGCCTATATGGAAAAATAATGTATTTCTTTTTAGTAGACCTATATGTTATTAAAATATTTATATTATTTTAAACATGCTAAATAAAACCTTAAAATTAATGCAAATATTGTATAATTTTACTGGTGAATAAAATTTCAAATTGGTATCTCTAAATGATAAGGATTTGGATTTGAATTGGGAACTAGATAAAAACTTAAGTCAGAAGGATCTACTCAGCTTAAGATTTCATATAAATATATTTCCTTAAACATTATTTCTCTTCCACTAATTTTTCTAGTACTACTAAGCTGGAATATAATAAAACTTTCTGTCAGTGATAAAGAGATACACAACTTTTTCCAGTGTGAGAGCGTTTCTCAATATTTGCGTATTTTATAACATTTTGTATTGTTGCCAGATCTACAAAATAAACATTTTTTGGCATTCGGATTAAAACAACCAACATTTATTAGGATTAAAAATGGTTATGTATTGACCTATATTCATGTATAGAGTAAATATTTAAATATATTTCTTGTGATTTCATGGTATAATACAAATATTAATACATTTGGAAATTAGTGAATTTGTTTGTAAATTTTAGATGAAGCGTTACTTAGATATTATAAAACAATACATATTTCCATAAGCTGAACGGGTATTTAAAAATATTATTTTAAAAAAGGTCATAATCTTTTAAAGTAGAAAGTCTTTAGCTTTATCTTTTTATTATCTATTGTGATAGGCCCTTCAATTTCTCACTAAATAAGCAGTCATTCTACTTATAAGCGAAATAAGATCGCACGCTAATATCCAAGAAACTTAGTTCTAAAGGATAGAGCTAGAGCAAAGTTCGCAAATTTCAAACCTCCAGAGCTCCACATAAATTTCTGCCATGAAGGATTTCCGACAAATTTTATTAGTTTTTCGGAAGCAGCTTAACCTAAATTGGGCTTGTAGAACATTCCCTTTTCGCTGAAAATATCCCTTCTTTTTCCTCTTGAGACGACGTCTATGTGCACATTTCACATAAGCAATATTATTTATGCGAAAAAGTGCAATAAAGCAGGCGTAAGTCTGTACTTATTCTACTCATGCAGTGGGCGCTGCATCGCCCGGTGACATTATTCACTCTATATTGCATAACAAACTATACAACATTACCGAAATTAACCTTTTCCACGCCGTTTTCGCTGCACTTTATACTGCGTAGCAAGTTAGTGTCACACTTTTCAGGCGCACTGTCCACTTAACTACTTTTCTGTGGTCGTTTACTGTCGGCATGTTTTGGTCAGCAATTATTCATTGGTAATGTCTGTTCATGAATTCATCATTCAATCAGCTGATTTATTGTGTGTGCATCATTACTTTTATTAAGTATTGTAGTAATTATTTAACATGTAAGGGTCTAGGTGCTTGTGTAGTAATCATAGAAATTTATGCGAAGAGAAAATTTAATAATTTTGTTTATAAAAGGGCTTCGCGGAAGGGTTGGATACTGTTAAACTTGTGGAACAATTTCTGAGGTATGTGTGGGCAGTTTAATCACATATAATTCGACGGTATGTTCTCTAAATAATAATAATAATAATAAATAGTTTAGAAGTCTTTCTGTTCTGAATCTCACTAATGCTCTTTGTCTTCGGTTGTGGTTCTTACTGGTCCGTTCCAAAATAATGAAGGGGAACTTATACTTTCCTTTCCTGCTACCTTTCATGCAATGCAAAATTGGTTTACAAAATATATTTTATCTTTCCATATGTTTTGAGTAAGGTGTATCTGGTCCTACTTAATTTGATTACCGAAATAACACTTGAAGATTAATTAAGTAACTAGTTAACGTTATTTCCCTTATTATTTCTGTAAATTGTCGGTTTAAATACTTTAATCTTATTTTTCGAAATTGATCGTTGAACGATTTTATTTTATATTTTGTATCAGTGAGCCAAAAAGTACTTAACTTTTTAGACCCAAAGCCTATCTTCATCTTTATAGCAAACTACGAAGATATTTCTGCAATATCAAGCAATTGACAGCAGCTGATCTGAAAAAACAGCCTTTATCTAGCCGATATTGAACCGGTACAGAGGATTTGTCCATAGAGAAAGTTATTTCTAGGAAGGAAGTTTCTTCATAGGAAGAAAAACTAATGTTCTTTAAAGTATTCGGAAAACTAAAGACTTTCGTAGCTCCACAATCAGACTAGATTACAAAAATTTGTCTCTAAGACGGGCAACTGAAGCCACAAATAGTTTCTGATTTTTAAAGATATATTAGAAGCTTTTCCCTTGCTAATTAAACTGCGAACTCTGCTACTTCCATACTATAGGATAGACTATTAATGGCTAAGAGGGCTTCTTCAATTTGCTATCGATATTAATTGCGGAGTAGGTCAAGTTAGCTAGAATGTATGTATGAGAAACCAGATACAATGTCGGGAACTTGATGTCAGTTTCATAAATAGCGCATTTGCTGTCTCTACGTAATATATATCTAACGTAAATTTCCTCGTTGTTAAATTTTTCTGTTTTGGGTTTTTAGACGAATGAGTTTTGATTCTCCATGGCAACCAGGAGGTCAGAAGTTCCTACCATTGGATCCATTTTAGATGTACTGTCTAACGGTTAGTCTCATGATAAAGACCATTGGCTGTTTACATGTGAGAAGACTACAAAACTCATATTGCCCATGTTTTCATGGTTACTACTACCGCAAATATGGTCAAATTCTGAGTTAATCACGATTTTATGAAGCTCTTATCAAAGCATGGTACTTCAAAAATGATTAATCGAATTAAAATATTAAATACATTTCGAAATGAAAAATGAGAATGCTATGGACTGAGCGTGTATATTAGGGTTGCTCTTAAAAAACAAAGAACAATTTCTTTCAATGCCACTACACCAGTGAGTTATTGCTAAAGTCCTTGTTAAAATGCATCGATATTAAAGACGGTTTAATGCACATAAAGCAGTCAAAGTTGGAAATACTCTCACGGTTATTAATTGTGTTTAAAATTGCTCCCTTTGGTACGCTATTTCTCTGCTCGCTATTTTTTGTTCTGCGCTCCTGTCTCGAAATTTAGGTAAGGAAACAAAAATTATGGATTATCAGGATGTCTAGGTAAAACCGCTTACAATTACAATTTTACTTCTTTTTTATTATACCAGTCTATGTGATTTATACCAGTTTTTTGTTCGATTCAGGTATCTCATTATAAAATCCAGGAGATTTCTAAATATAACATACTATATGACACACATAACTCCTATTATATTTTAACGGCTTAGCTGATTAAATATTCAACTATTCCTTAGAAAATATCCAATTATTGGACTGTGCGGGTGCTCCAAATATTTGCGCCTGTATAACATCGTTTAAACATTTTAAATTGGGTAAATTTACATATATGTTATTTTCGAGAACAGTGGCATCAACTTCAGATTTTTAATTCCGGAAATCTCTTGCAAACTTTTTCGCCCCGCATTAGAACCACCCTAACATACTTATGTCAAAGTTGACAAAGTTCCTACAGTTACTATTTTTTCTATAGTAATTTGTTACCCTCATTTGAGATAACGAACGAACGGGACACTTGATTTAAATGGATGGTTTTTATCAATGTTAATACCGTTAATTTCTGCTCCAGAGTGCAACTCGAAATGTCCTTCGGTAAAGGTGGATACATATCAAACACGCAATCAATTTGCATGTAATGAACTGATCATTATTTAAAATAATATTCTGCTTTAAATTTATTTATTTGCAGGTTTTAAGTTCTTTATATTTGTAATAGTAGTTGTTGTTGTTGGTATTTTTACTTTGTGATTGCATTTACTCTATTTGCAGCAAATTAACGCGAAGCTGATGTGATGATGAAGTATATAAAAACATGTATTTGTGTGTGTGTGTGTGTGTGTGTGCATGTATTTGAATTTGTATGTATGTATGTGTATATGTTCGGTGGATATATGCATTGCAAATTATAGCCAACGGCGGCTAAATCGTTAACGATGTGTCAGTTGCAACATGAAAATAAATATCAGCAAACAGTTATATTTATACGCACACATGCATATATATGTATGTATGTATATATCTACCCACCATAAACATATTATGTCTGTGGTATCAATGCACTCAATAATCTGCAGCGAATTAAATTCTATGCGCAAATGACGCAGCTATTAATAATAATATTAATTTTGCATTTTTAATGTTTTTGTTAGTGTTGTTGCTTGTACTCTTCTCACTTTGGCGGTATGGTTATACTTGCATATATATTAATTAAAATAAATATTACCATAAGCTATGAAATAATTGAAAAACAATTGAAAATAAAATTTTGCAACAATTACAAGCGCAACAACAAATACAAAAACAACTACAATAACATCCGCAATCGCGATTATCGCAAAATATTTTAAGGATGAGCGCATAAATTGCAGTAAAAGAGTTGATTGTGAGTTTAATGCTGCTGATTAAAAATTAAATATTCACAGTAAACTACAGAGGGGTGAGACAAAAGTAAATTTATTGTTTAGCAAATACGTTTCAAGAGGGACAAGCAATTAGATTAGGTTAGGTGAAGTTAATAATAATGGCTGGTATCAGCATGAAACATACAGAGAGACGTTCCGTTAGAGCCCAGTATCATTAACAAAATATAGTAATAGATGTGATTTAAATAATATTTGCTGGAATATTTCTTATTTTTGTGCAGAAGCTGTATACATTTAATCTTAAAACCGGAAAATTTGCTCTCGTTTGGGAAAGGAGCTTCATTCCCGAACCTCTAAGAGTTATATACTTTAAGAATATCTCTGGATGGGTACTCGGAGACTAGCGCACCTATCCACTTGAAATTTTAACAGGAGCTTCACAGTAATATTATCTAGTACAATGTGTTTATTTTTGTTATTAGTGCAAGTTTTTTTATTAAAAATATTTTAGCTAATTTCTCGGTAAAATATTTGATATTTTTTTTAGAAATCAGCCATTTTGCAAATTAGTGATGTAAATGGAAAATCATACATATATGACTAGTTTAGTCTTTCAGATTAAGATCTTTCATTTTATTGATTTTCAGATGGCATGAGTTCCTAGTATTAGCAACGCACGTAGAGGCCTTCTTGAAAAAGGTCATTCCGAAGATTGGCCCAATAGGCGCCATTTTCTATCAGAATTTCAATATAACTTTTTTATACACTCAAATTCATTTTTAATAAAGCCGGAAACAGAAAAATTCTACTTCTTTTTCCTAACTACCGAAAGAAAGCGTCAAAATGGGCGTCGAAGGCGAATTGGGCCTTTTTTTTTAGGTATCTACACTGGCCTTAACGCCTTAAGTAAGTTGAATAATCGAAGACTCTGGGTTCCATGATATTTTAGAGTCACGGTATCCTAAGCAGATTGTTGTAACTAAACAAAAATACCTGTCTGGCAGAATTACAAAACTTGCAACAAAGCATAAATAGAAGAAAATTGCATTGCCTTTGCATTCGACCTCGCTTGAACACGAAATCTCATTTTCCTAGCCTCCAAAACTCATTATTCTTCAATGCACTTACGGGTGCATAGCAGTTAACACCAACTGTAGCACAACCATAGCAGCAACAACAAGCAACAAGAGTGGTCACCTCCTTTCACTTGTTAAGTTGTCATTCAAACGTTTAACGGCAATGGCACCGCAAACAAATGCAATGTAGATGTGGCTGTGTGAGTGTGTGTGTGTGTGGGTACAGAAAGCTGCAAACACACACCGGCATGCAGTAATCGCGCAATCAAGCAAATGGATATAGCATTAGACAAGCGTTTTGTTGCATATCACTGCTTTGGCTTGCAACAAAACCGCACGATGCGCCACAGTCACAGCTGTGCATGCAATACGAACAACAACAACAACAACAACAACAACAACAACTATTACAATAAGCCGCGTCACGGCTACAGCATGTGTCTGCGTATGCATCATGTGGCATGCAACATTCAACAGCATTTCAACCGCTACACATTTGGCCAAAGTCAATTGACGCATTCACCATATCCATCCATGCTGATCTGTTTCAGCGATAGCGTTGACTAGTCGGTTGGCCGCTATCTGCAACGTATTTACGATACGTATGTAGTTGCTGCTAGCGGTGCAACAGACGGATGTGACCGAGTTGTAGGAGAAATAATTGCTAGGGGAGCGGGTCTATATTGGCTGTGGTGGCAAGTGCAACGATTGCCGTCGATCTAATGTGCCACCACCAGTCAACTAGCACAACAACAACAACAACAACACCGAATTGTCAATATGCAACAAAAGCCTGCAACCTGTGAACAATGCGGTGCCGCACAAAAGCAAGAACACTGGCTGTTGGGGCAGCTCGCTCGGTCGGTCAATCTGTTCATTGGAGCGAACGGACGCATGGACGCATGGACGGGTGATCAGATGGACTGCACCGTTGGTCGACGCCTGAAATAGGTGTGTTTATGCATTATTGCTATTGCTGGTGTACAAGTTGCGGATGCTGTTTGTTTTTGTAGTTTTATAAATTGTTGTTATTGTTGTAGTTGTTACATAAAATGTTGTTATTGTCATTGTTGTTGTTCTATAAAATGTCACTGCCGTGGTTGCTTTGTAAATTTATGCAGTGTTGTTGTTGTTGTTATTGTTGTTATGCAATGTTTTTGTTGCTGTTACTGTTGCTGTCGACTACTCGACCTCAACTGGAATGCGCCACATTTTGCAATAAACAAGCCTCGGTATAACGTGGACCCACCTGCGCTCTTGTTGCATATTTACCCATACATACATATAGACACACACATATACATATATACAAGCAAACAAACACGCTTATGTGTGTTTGAGCGCATGTGCCACCTCGTACACATAATCTACGCGCTTGTAAGTAACTCAGCTCCAAAATTGTTTGTGCAACATTCCGCACACATGCAGGTGCAAGAGTTTACCTATTGTGCATATGTGTGTTTCTATGTATGTATGTATGTATGTATGTGGAGCACCTGTTATGCGTGTAGACAAGTTGGAATTGCAAATTTCGACCACATGTTAGATTTTGTAATTGAATTCGTGGCAACACGCATTTTGGCTTCGAATCAACTATTTTGAATTATTGAAATGCAGTTTGACGCATTGCAACGGCGCATAGTTGTTGCATAAACAAGTACCTGTGTGTGTGCCAACTGCTTATGGAGACCTTCTGCATCGCTTGCCCGTCGCACTCGTTGGTGCAACAAGCAAATAGCCTTCGACCAAATGTTGTAAATGAATGTGAGTACCTCAAATGTGGTCATTTAAATGCGTATTAGTGTGTGTTGCATACCTTGTTTGTATGTGTAGGTGTGTAAATTCGTTGACTAATCAGTTATTCGCAATGTAATGGTACATATATTATAAAATGTTGGCGATGAATTGTTCCAATCGTGTTGGTATTTTTGGTCTATAACAACAATGAAGCCAGATGACATGATGAAATTTCATTGAGTGAGTGTGTATGTGTGTGTGAGTAAATAGATGGTGCTAAGTATGGTAATTGTTGAAATTTAAAGTGGTGAACTGAGTACAAAAAAGGGTGTTAGGTTTCAAACGAAGGGGGTTAAGGGGGAGGGGGAGGCTAATACGTATTAGTTTAAAAGAAAAAGGGAGAGAAAGAGAAAGAAAGAGTTCCAGGCATATTTTTGTTGTTAAATAGTACTGCATAGATCTACACAGTTCAATTATGTGTAAAAGAACGCTTCTATCTTGAGGTTAGAAATGCATCATTATCTTTGTAGTGTTACATGGCTCTCCCAGCTTCAACAGTTCTTAAAAAATTACTTTTTTGTGCCGAAACAATTAATCAGTTAGATAGTTAACCAAAAGTTTAGTACACTTCGGGTTAAGGGAACAGCCAGGAAATGAAACCGGTAGCGAAACCACAATAGTTGGTTCGACTTAGAAGAAGAAAGCTGAGTTTTAGACCGGCACAGGACTGTCACATGGGAAGTATCCCGAATATTCTCAAAAAACAACCCTTAAATCTGTGGCTCACCTTGCGAAGCTCTGTCATCAAAGCGCAGTCAAAGCAGGTTAAGGTACGTCGGGTTTCTTCACTACATTTCGGTTTTAAAATTAAATTTCGACTAGCTTACAATAATACTCCGAGGAACTGCAACAATAGCGTGATAAGCGATGACGACTTAAACTTTTTTGTAGGAAACACTTTTGAGTTTCTCTTACTCTAAAATACCCTCTCTTGCACTGTTGAGCATCCAAACGTGGATGGACAGACACGAAAAGGTGTGAAGCGTCATTATTGCTCTCATCGCGGGTCAAAACCATTTAGCGGACTATTTAAGTCTCTCACTGAACTCTACTCTTCAACCCCGCTACGAAAATCATGCGTTAGTAATGAAATCGATAGTAAGAACATCAATTCTAGTTCTCAGTGAGTTCCACTCATCGTTCTTTGAAGTTCTAATCAAAGTTTAGGCTCTGCTTTTGTAAGTTAAAGATGAAAATTTAAGTACCCCTAGATAACATGCTTCAAACTCTCTTTGCTCAGAAGTTGTGGACTGGAATAGCAGTTTTGCTCAGAACTTTGGAATTAATTAGAAAAGTTGAATTCAGTTAAATGATTTAAATCTTAACTTCTGAGAAACTTCGGAATATTTCATTCATTAGAAATTAGCAGACGTCACCCTGAAAATAATGGCGAGTTTCTCTCTCCCGCTTTTAATGAGCAAATCCATATTTTAATGTAATACAGCATCCTCACTTCAAATAACACGCTATTTTGCAACACTTCCCATCTATATCATTATGTATGAAGTGTTTGGTCAACATATAAAAGGGTCAAAAACATTTTTGAAACGTCTCATTGCTCCAGGAGTCTTATTAATTAAGCCGAGCCAGTACGGAATGAGCCATATGGATAGACAGTTCTTTTTATTTGTACCCGTTAACACCCTTTAAGTTAAATTTTTATATTCTAGTATTACCTCTGGAATCGTAATAATTTGACGACAAGTCAATAAACTATTCGATTAAATTTTAGTTACCCTAAGATTGAACGAGATCTGAATATTCTTTGCAGACAAGATAGCCCGTATTTACATAACATACATAGAAATTTCTAGTTTTCTCAATGTGAAACTGGAAAACACCGTTGCTTTTGAAATAGTGTATTTCGACCCAAATACTTTATGATGAGGAAAAGAACGAGCAACCTCTTAAATTTGTGAATATAAAAAATATCCTGGGATTACCACTTAGTTCAGATCTAACTCAGAGTTCCAAAATTCACATTGGAACCCATAACAAAATTTTAATTTTTCAAAAATTCTGTTAAGCTTTCGTCGTAGAACTCTGTTTTATTTTCCAAGCACTTCTTTTTATCATACCCTTGACTTCTAATTTCAAGGACTCGATTTTTTCTACCCGGCTGAAACTGACTTGAATGTCAGATATCCTGGTCCGATGGTTCAATAACAGTTTCAAAAAGGTAACCGTTATTTGGTTTCAAGCATTCGCTACAGCTTCCGGGATAGATACCGATAACGAACGAACTTGCTTGCCTACTGTTGAAGAGCTGTATATTATTTTCATCCCTCTGAGAACCACTTATGTTTAGGGATGGTTTGTAATACGATTTTTCACAAGGAAAACTTTGTTAATAGTCTGGTATATATTTGTTATGCACTGTGTAAAAAATAGCAAAGTTTTTACCTGAATTAGAGCCAAAACTCTGGTTACTAGATTCGTTAAGTAAAATGGACGCTCAGAGTGGTAGTGCATATATGGGTATGATGCGATTTTTTTTTAACTGCAGAGAAGTATTTTTGGTCACATACTTTAATTAAACAACAGGGCGGCAGTTATCTCGACAGAATTTCTATGGCGTTTAGACCTCTTGTGATCTTATCCCTTAATCATCATATACCTAAATGAGTTGGGCTCATTCGGAAATAGTGCATCAAAGAATGCGGAAATTCCATGGAATCTGCACCAGTAAATACCACACTCGTTGCAGTAGTCAGGCAATTTTCACCACAAAGTGAAATGACTTGAAATTTATTTCCCACACTCGAAGCTGAGTGTCTCTACGACGCAGAGCTCTTCTATTTTGCATAAAGTCGAACAAATATCGTTCTAAATTAACACACACATACTCACTCATACTTGGCTTGCCGCATCGGTCGCCTCGTTTTGTGTTCAACTTTTTCACTAACTTAAAGTGTCTTGCTTCTATCAGTCTTCTCACCAGTCCCTTCTACCCCCCCACCCCCCAAACGTAAGCTCACATACCATTTTGTTATCTTAATGATAGATGAGTACATGGAATAGGTTTTCTCAGCGCTGCGCTCGAGAAAAAGTCATTTGAATATACAAATTTTTTCATGTCGCCTTTAATTGATGATTAAAAACACAACAGTAGTTGGCACAACACCACCAACAACTGCAACAAAAGCAAAGTGGTAGATTTAGTTACATTATGAGTACAATGCCAGTTCTGTATCAAATCGAAAGACAAGCAAACGAGCGACCGACCGATTTCGTGTTAGCCAGGTGCATTAAAAAGCACACGAAGTCGGGAGGGGAGAGGGGAGAGGGGATGTGTAGGCATGCAATGGGTGAGCTAGATGCAATGAGACACTTTCAGCGTTGGCCAACTAGCTGACTTAGATGATGCTGTGGAAGTGCTGTGGTGTTAAGCTGTTGAAGTGAAGGCTTGATTTGGTCCATTGCACCAAGTATTTGTAAGTGTGTATGTGTGCGTGTAGTTGTACTTTGATTGTTGCATGCTGATACGCGCTGATCGTGCGCTCTTGTTGTTGTAGTGAGTAGTGCCATGGCAGCGAGTGAATAGAAAACTGGTGTGACAGCATTGCTTGCGGCACAGCTGCTGTTGCAGCTACATACATACACACGTATACGGGACTGGTGCAACATGTGGCAGGCAGCGACACAAGTGGTCAACTAAATCGTTGTAGTGGCGAATGAAGTTTTCTAGAGCAACAACAAAACACAGGTAGAGTTTCACAATAACAATAATAAATCTGAAAAACAACAACAACAGTAACAGAACGGTCGTGCAACAGAAAAAAAAAAAAGAAAAATAACAACAACTAACCGGTAAAACAACAAAAGAGTACAACAACAAAAATAACAACAGGAAAAGAAAACGACAACCAAAAATTATTACAACAACAACAACAACAAAAATAAAGTAAAATTCTAACAACAACAAAAAAATTAGATAAAGCAAAGCAACAGTACGTTAAAAACTACATTTTTGTAAAACAAAAACAACAACAGCAAAGTAAAAAGCAACTACAACAACAATAACAACGCGAAAGAGCCAATTCTTAATGACTACGATTGTAGTAACATCACAAAGATTTATTGCAACTTGACGTTGCACCATTTTCCTTGCTCCTCGCTGATGCCACAAAAGGTGTATTGCACGGTGCATACTCACTTTATTGCTGCATTTTTACACCTTTTTCAGGTGGAACTAACTTTTTGATTAATTTCGTGCTTTTTTTTTATCTTTTTGTTGTTTTTGCTGGTGGGGGTTCAAAGTTTATTATGCACCGTTGTCAACCGATTTGTCACCGCGTGGCGCTGCGATGTGATTGCAATGCTGCGCACTGGTATTATGTGTAGCACACACCATACCGACGACCGTCAAAGTTTTCGACAGCAATGCGGCTATGTTAATTTTGTGGCAAGCAAGCGAAAAAGTTCAACTTATTTAAATGAAGTGTTGCATGGAGTGTAAATAAATAGATAAATACAAAAATGAAATAAAATAAAATGCATACAAACATACATATGAATGGATCATAAAAGCATATGTGCAGAGGAGAGGAAGAAATTTCACTGATATACTTTTTTAAAGTACAGTTATAAAATAATATGAGCACATACTCGGTTAGTATGAGGCAAAATATGGTTGGTTTAATTCAAAAGCTTATCTAGATATATATCGGTTAAAAAATTGTGTATACATATGCGTACTCTGGCGACTTTCTTGATAAGCAGTCATTCAGTTATCCAATAGAAGTTCAATAGAAGATCAAGTGCAACTAAAGCTGCAGTAAATGACCATGATATCTGAAAATACTAGTCGAGAATAACCCAACTCCTACGTAGTAACAGAACTCTGTATATATGATCTTGAAAATAAGATTTTTTTTGGGAGCGAAGTCGACGTTAATATCAACTCTCTAGTAGACTCTCACTCGACAGATCAGGATTGCCAACGACATCATTACTAATCAACAAACCAAAAAATCACGTTTAAGAATGTAGAACAAACGAACACCTTATTCATAGTATATGCATTAAGTCTAACACATTTTGATATTTAAGTTGGATTTGAAAACCAAAAACTTGCGAACGTTTCGCTTGTGATGCAAACTTTTAAGAGCATAATGCCAAATTATATTAAAAAGAGTTTGGGCCAGGGCGTGTTTGTCTGAACTATATTAAAGTTAGTCCAATGTGACAATTATAACCATGCCAAAACCTTTCGATAAATTTCGATTACCTCAATCACTAACCGATCGGTATAAACTTAGGTCTGCTTGCTATTATGCGACGGGTATATATATATACGGGTATTATAGAGTGCGATGTGTCCAATAATTTGATATTAAGAGCCAAGGTTTTTCATTCCACTATATTTAAGATCTCTAAATATTTTTTTTGAAATTGCAGAGCGAATCGACGGACGTTTTTGGAAAAGTTGAGTGACGATTATTAGCTGAGTAGTATTCAACTTCGATAATCATATAACTTGAGAGTGTTTCAAATGGTCTAAACGTCTTGTTTTTCTTCGGTGGAACTATGCTACAAGTATCCACATTATTAAATGTTATCGGTAACTTTTTTGAAAGTTTTTTTTCCACATTACTGTGAAGTTTGGTATTACCAAAGCAGTCTATCTTCTTCGATATCAAATCTAAACAAGAAAGCTCTAGAAGACCTTTAATACACTCTTGAGAATAACTGAACTAGACGCTCATTGTCAAGTTTCTACAGTTTCTCGACTCGAAAAGATCTTTGAGCAATCTATGTAAACTGCATTGTCATTGAAAAGGTGGGGAAAGTTTAAAATAAAAATGTAAAGCGAAGTAGTTAAAGAAAAATACCAGAGTCTATTAACAACTTTTATGAATCGGGTCAATAGATTTTGTTTCATACAAATTGGATTCCCACATTTTGTTAGGGAGGGCCCACAGGTTATCTTAATGGATTTACTCTGCTATACCGGTGTGGTTGGTTCCCAAAGTTCCTTTTACGACTGTAAAGCTATTCTTTTTTTTTACTTTTTGCAGACCTTTTGTGAAACAATCAACCTTAAGCGTCCGAAGCTTTCGGCTAAACACGAAGTGAGTTTGAAAAAGAATGTCAAAGAGTTGAAAATCGAAACTGTTTTCATGGTTTTCTACAACTACCAAGGATTAGTTCAGCGATAATCCTTTTCTGATAAACGTGTTAATTTCTGACCCTTTTGAGGTATTTTTGTGAAAAAATTCGCGTAAGTGTCCGATTGTTTTGAGTAAATCTGAAGCGAAACACTAGAAAGACGGTTGAAAATCAAAACGATGCTCAAGGTTTTCTTCAACTACGTTGGCGTGGTTCATCAAGAATTCTTTCTTTCAGAGACACCTGTTAAAATTTGACTCACTTGAGGTCTCCTTGTAATGCTGTCATAAGTGTTTTGGTTATATCTCAATTTTCGGTTAAGCCTGAATTAACTTTCCGCAAAATTTTTTGTTTCCGAATTGAAAACAAATGTTTTGGAAGGAACTAGAAGCCTTTCTCACCACGTTATAATTAGTGTATGGAACTTGAAAGTTTAGAATTAAGAGAAATATTGAAAACCGAATCGTTTGATAGTGAGCAACACATATTTTTTTTAAAGAAATCAATCAATTAATTATATACCACAAATGCCACCACCAATGCCCAAAGCGTGACAAGAGTAGTCAAAAGTGAAGACTGTGCAAAAGCAAAAACAAAAAATGACTGTTCAGAAAACAATTTCCACAAAACAGCATCCGCCACGGAGTGCTCCAGCAACAACATCGCGAAGTCAGCTCTACCAGCTATCACCAATCGAGTATCAGCAAACAAAAACAACAACACAAACAGCAGACTTACAAGCCCAACAGCAGATAGAGCCGAGCAATGCGCGTTAGCCAAACAACCGCCACCAATCAATTTAATCTGATGTTGATCTGATGCTATCGTTTACCCTTAAGTTAAAATTCATTTGAATATCCTAACATCCTATTTCAATTTAAATTCAAATCCGCAAACATGCGCTCATTTCGGGCAACGAATAAGCTTCCCACCACCAACACCAACAATACCAACAATACCAATAATAGCAACAACAAAGTGAAGAAAACTTTTGTTACGCTACAACGCCCTGCGGCTGCCGCACTTGTACGCTGAGCTGTGGCGATGGAAGTATATGTACCTGCAAAAGCTGCTGCCAGCTGTGTCGTATGTTGTGGCGCATCTTGCCACTTGCCACTTGCCGCTTCCCTTCTACTGCTACATGCTGCATGAACATTTTTGATGTGGCGCAGATAATCGGCAATCTTCTTGCAATGGTCACACTGCCACTCAGCCGGTATGCGGTTACCGCATTTAGTTCTCAACCAGCCGTAGATGAATTGACCCCCCTCTTCACCCGCTCCACAAGCACACTCGCCCAAGCAATGGAGTCCGTAAGTACTTAAAAACGCATGTGTGTTTGCAGGATTCCATCGTAACCCCCCAAAACCCATCGCACACATTTGCCAACGGAAACGAAAGTCATTCTGCTGAATTGCACCATTCACCGTTATCTAGTGTGTGTGTGTGTGTGTATGTTTGTGCCGACTACACATTGTCCTCTTGTTGGCCGCAAAACGCTCGGCAATCGTATGAAAAAATCTCCCAAAAAAATACAGATAAAATAAAATGAAATTTGGTCACAAAGAAAACCTTATCTAAATCGTTTTCTGAAATTTGAATTCCAATTCACTTGGCAGCATCAAAAAATAGTTACTGTTGACCTAATCTTAATTGGATTTTTTATATTTCATTAAGTTGTAGTAGAAGAATAAACGGAAGTTACAACTAACTGTCAGACGAATAAGGGAGGCAGTTGAAATCTCATACAGGGAACATGCAGAGTGACATACAGAGTAGGGTTTTCTTTTTAAATTTTCCCACAAAAAATAAATATTTGTTCCAGTATATTTGGTGATCAAAATAAAAATATTTTGGGTGACGAATCTAGCCTATTTCCGTATACCACTGTCGACGTAAGATTGAAGTCCAGGAACCATAGACAAAGTCCAGGTCCAAAACGGGTGACGAATCTAGCCTATTTCCGTATACCACTGTCGACGTAAGATTGAAGTCCAGGAACCATAGACCATAGATAACCATAACCATAGATAAAGTCCAGGTCCAAAAGGAGGTCCAAAATCCATCATAGACAACGCCGGAAACGCAGCGCCAGAAACATTGTCTATACATTTGTAGTATGGAAAAACTGTCTTAATTGGAACGAAAATTTACCAGAGTTACAGCTTAGTGCCTATCAATAATACAGATCGAGAATCAGAGTTTCATGTCAGTTTTTTTTTAGTTCAAAGGAAGAGATATTTACCAGCCGAATTATATTTTTTCCCAGGCTTGACATCGTTCGTTTATCTTTTTATGAGACTATCATGATGCTCTTGCATGAAGCTCTGTTCCACAAAGCCTTGTGTATTGTGTTTATAGCATGGATTGTAATACCTGCCGATTATAATTTCTTGTTGACATTTCTTCGATATCTGAAACCTCATGTGAAGAACTCAGATAGAAACAGGGAGTTTCTTTTCGTGGGAGAGCTGTAAGAGCTGCTTACGAAAATCTGTTTGAGAGTTATGGTAAGTATTTTTCTTCAGCGACTTCTTCAGATTTTAAACTTTATGACGATCGATCACCGGCTCTAGTATTATTCCACGAAAAAAAAAGAAGCAAGAAACGGTGGTTACTTATTTAAAATGTTATTCCGCTGATTTTAGATATTACGACATCTTAGTATGTGTTTTCGAGTATATTAGTTAGGCGATATAAAAGCGAAATTCCTGACAGACCACTAATTTCGATTTGGAAGTAAATAATTTCACAATAAGTCTCTATTTCTAGAATGAATGCTCCACTTGATTAAATTATACCAACTTAAATTAGATTGCGTTGGATTTAGATAAAATGGAATAAGAATGTTAGTTCTTTATGATGGCTCTAAACAGCGAGGAAGGCTAATAGAGTGTTGAAGTAAGTTTTTGAACATAGCGGAAAAGCTCTTTCGTTTGTTTTCCAATGTGTTATAAAGTGGCAAGTCCAAAAATATTTCTGATCCCGGCAATCGAAATTTCTGGTAGACGATTAGTTGGAATCCTCGCTGCATTTCCTTCTTGATTGCCGCAGTATTATGAGACTAAAGCTAAAGCACTTTAACACTCATTTTTTTGACCTTCCAGCAGAAATATCTGATATTGAGGTTAGTCACCTTGACAAATTTTTTGATGACTTCAGAATGTTACGTCGATACTTAATGACTTACTTCAAATTTGGCAAAATAGCATAAAAATAGGCATGAAATAAAGTGAGATCTAGACTAGATCGTCGACTAGTGCCAATAATCTAATAACACCAAATCTGTAGGGGCATAAAATATTGTCCAAATAATGTGCCTCTGAAAGAAGAAACTGAAGTACATTCTAAGTCGGCTTAGAATCTGTGGCATATTCCTTACGAATATTTACAAAAACATTTGTGGAGCAGCCGATTGCTGTGAGGGGTTCAATAGTTACTGGCGGATTCTACGATTTCGAGAAGCACTTAAATAAAACTATTTTAGCTCTAATAAGACAAATACACACTAAATTAGGCTCAGCAAAGTAGAATCACCACCAAAATTATTTTTATGCCTCAATTGGAAGTTGCAGACTTTGACCTCCAGGCAGCAGGCGAGCCGGCGCTTGCATGACAAATCCCAAATTAGGTTGACTGCGTTCTGAAAAAAAAAACGACCTCTGTGATATTAACAAATATAACCGCATAGTTCTGCTGAGCCAACAGCCTCTAGATTTTAATTAAAATCTCGGCACACAACCGCATATTCCTTGTGGATTTTTCGGTTAAACCGGATGGCGTACGCATGCTACAGTTGTTGAGAATGTGCCGGAAAGAAAGGTGCTGCAGCCTTTTTGACTTGCCTACTTGCCTTTGTATGTGTGTGTATGAATGTGTATGAATGTGTAGTAAGTTGTAAGCTGCAGCAACGCATTGCAATAACGGCCGGAAAACACGTCGGCACAAAAGTGGCTTGGCAAACGCTCGCAGTGAAATGAAATAATTATGAAGAGCAAGCGTGCAGCCAACGGAGTAAATCATGAAAAAATGCGTGGAAAGGGAATGCAAAGTAACGAGCGGAAAGGGGAGTAGGGCATGAGGCATGACAAAAAATGGATCTAAACGGTGGACAGAATACAGTTAGTTTGCTAACGTCCTAGCCATGGCTGACGGCTGCTCCTGAGAAATTCAATTTTCCCAAACATTAGTTGGTGCCGACGGCGGGCGGAGGGCAGGCGGCCCTCAGTATTTTCACCGTTTTTTGGGTAAGCGGTCATGAGGCGAGAGCGTCGCGTTGCGCACGAACAACATTGCGAACGCGCAAAGCGTGCTATTGTTGCAAGTGTAGCACAAGTAATAGCCGTGCGACCGCCTGTGTGTGTGCGTGTGTGTTATGATTGTGGCATGTTGCAACAGCTGCTCGGCATTTGCATTTTGCGGCGCGGCCACACACTCGCCTTGGAGGTCGAACCCACTCAGGTGGAGCGTGTCGCCGCCGCTCTGCTGCACATGCAAAGTGCAACAACAACAACAACAACACCGGCAGTTTCGCAAGCAAGCTTTTGGGCGTTGTGCACCTGAGGCAAACGGAGTGCACAAAAACGAAGTGCTGCAGCGCCAACAAAAAGAACAACAACAGCAACAGCAACAGCTGCAATAACTTATGACTTGTGTGCATTCGTGCAGCTTGCAACGCGCACATTTGCAAGTTGTTGGCCAAGTTGATTGCATTGTTGCTGCCACCGGTGTTTGTAACGCGCTTGTTGTTGGTTTACAGGTTTACAAGTTACGCGTATGCTTTTGTTGTTGTCACGCTTGTTCATTTTTGTTGCTGTTTGCATGGCAATTCGCGCTTTTTCTCCAACATTGCTTTGTTCCTTCGTTGCGTCACAGTAGCACACCTATGTATAAGTAAGTGTATGTGTATGTGTGTGCGTGTGCGTGTAAATATATGCCAAAGCGTGCTCGCATCCTTGCAATTGTTGCTTGATTGCTAGTGGCTGTTGCCTGTTGGCTACTTTGTTTGCTGTCTTCTTGCAGCATTGCGCACGGAACGAGCTACGCCGTTGCAACAATAACGGTGCAACAATAAAGTAAACCTGCACTTGTTACAGCCGTTTGTCTGCAAATGCATGGCTGTGTATGTGTGTGTGCGGTTTTGTATCTTCACAACAATATTATTGGCTAATAAATTGTTACGTGTGGCAAGTTGCAGTTGAAAACACTTTTGCGCAGTCGATATGAAAACAACAACTTTTTATCGCTCCACAATGGAGTCTATGAAGCACGTATGTATTGTCTTGTTCTTCTAGTCTGTAATCCAAAACATTATATTAGCTCAACTTAGGGGACTGATTGAAATTTAAAGAGAAATCGAATGCTCAAAAGTTCAGTGAACATTACCATTATTATTTCCAAAAGGTCTTCGGCTAGCACATGTTAGATGATCCTTCGTACCTTTCAACATGAGCTAACAACAGTTAACGGCATTTTTAGTAACACAAAAAACTGGTATGATGATCAAAAACTGTTCACGAACCCTCTAAATCAAGATATTGATATAACTTGAAGTGGAAATATGGGAAAGACCAAAAATATCTGGATCTACTAAGTAATATCTACTCATAAAATACACCTTTTTTACAAACAATGAAGCTTCAAGTAGTCATGAAGGAGTAAGAAAAGTGCTCCAGAAAGAAGTTCTTAATTTGAAAGGAATGGAATGGGCACAGAGGTGTGTGACAATTAATATCAGCGAACGATACTTTTTACTTTCTCTAAAAAAAAATTAGATTGTATAGAAAACGGTACCATTGATTTTGCTGCTTCGATCCTTAATAATTACGTTAACCCTGAAGAAAGCGTGGGTTCAAGTGTCTCCAAGTGATACTCTCCAATGATTTTTTGTCGAAAAGACCAATAAAGCATCTACAGTACTGACTAATTTTCTTTTAAATTAAAACCTTAGGATTTATAGACATATGGTATCGAAATGAGGAACATCCTTCCAAAAAGATTGATTATATTTAGTGTTGCGCTGAACCTCGGAATTCTCACCTTTAATATATTTGCTGTTGTTTTAGCGGTAGAAACTATTTCGCAAATTTATTGGGGGAATGCTGCTGAGTCGGCAGTTCTTGATCAGATAAGTCTGTATGCGTTCCGCCTATGTGGACCCGACTAACATGCGAATGAGGCTTACTGTATATTATTTTCTCTGTATAATTTAGCTTTTGATATAGTTGTCAGTAAGCTGGTGACTAAGTTAGTGCTGAATATATACAGTCAGAGAAGTTAATATATGATAAGAATGTTACTTTTTTTCCATGAACAAGTATGTAAAACCTAACCAGATATTCAAAATATTGGTGGAAATAATTGGTTAAGAGAATAGGGAACTTTTGATCGACATGAGAAGTCTCAGTCAAATCGCAGAGGCTTTATATGTGCATATAAACGAAATGAAAAGAGATTTGCGAGATAGCTTCCGTATTAAAGTACAATTCGCTCTCTAATAAACGATAAAATTCAATACTTCTTCAATGGAATATAAGCTCTCAATATTCCTACGGAGGGTTGGGGTGGGTATATGCTATTCATTCCTACAGTGTTGCGTCAGATCAATTTTGAAATAAGTAAGTGAGCTTGGAAGAAGTGAGTAAGGAAAGCAAGAAAGTGTGAAAGCCTTATAAGACTTTATCAGTGAGCATCAGTGAACGATATTCATCAAGCACTTGGACGAAGTAAAGCGATAAGTAAAATGAAAAAAAGAGTTCCTTTAACCTTTTTTTATTATTATCATCTTCCTATTATTCCTCACACTCGTTCATATAGCGAACCGCAACTAGAGCCGAATCAAATGTCGTTACAGCGACTGTGCGATTAGGTTCCAATATATTATGAAGTCTGTATTTTGCTGATTTTCACCTTACAAAATACCTTATATAAATTTTTTGCTAATTTAGCAATGGCCCTAATTTAGGTGCTCCTCAAACAAGTATGAAACCCCAAACGACTCTATACTGCACAATTTGAAAAGCGTATATATATAATATTCCACAAATAATATTACTTTGCGACCGAATTTCCTGCTACATTGCGGTAAGCATTTTTCAAACCAACACAAACAATTTGCCGGTTTCGTAAACACTATTTATGCAACAAAAATCCTCAAGATAAATGTAACGAGCAAATTAATAACTTGCGCAAGTCGAAAACCACTAACAAATGCAAAATCTACAAATATACCCGAACCGATCGAAGAGCTTTTGCTTTTAAGCTTTACTGCAGTTTAATATTTAGATATTCAAAATTGTTTATAGATTCAAACCGCATATATTTATTTTATGCACATTAAAAGAGAGCAAATAAATTTTGGTTATTTGCTGATGAATGTTTTCTGCAATGCCCCATAGCTTAAATATTGGAATATACCAATTAGCTAAAGTAGGGATGCACTAATGTAGCGAGCCGAAATGTTTTCTTTTGTTTCAATATACTATATAATCTTGGTGTTATATTGACACTTGAAGACTCCAGCATATTTTAAGACCATTTCTGAACTCTTCAGGAATTTTTGAAGCCTGTTGAGGGATGTTAAACTCTGGAGAAAAAACTTATCTTATAATTTAAGATTTTTCATGTCTCGGCATAGGTTGGATCCACGACTTTCTCAGCAGTAGTATTAAGCAGCCAAACCTTTCAGCTATGACAGACTTTTATGTACATATATAGGACTATATTGGAACCATAAACTTACACTAATTCTAAGAACTTTTCACGTCCGCTGGATTTATCCTGGAAAGTATGTTATTTAGAAATCCAAAGTTAAAACAGTCTGAGTAGTCAGTTCTGAGCATGAAACAAGAATTTCTTCCTCGTGATTACTCGTTCGCTGTCAATTGAAATCATGCCAAAACCATAGAGAACTGAAATCTCAGAAACAGTCTCTAAATCTCAAATATCTTCGTTCGTTCTTAACAACAGCAAAAGTTTGAATAAAAATATTTCAGTCATTGTGGGTAGTATCTAGGGTAGGTTCAGAAATATTGGCCGAAACCTATCAGCTTAGCCGAGATTAAGACGCACGAAGTCAACACTGCTTATTCCTTTGTAAAAATTGCGTCCCTACTTTCGAATTTAGAAGCCGATAACATATTTCTATAAATGCTGTAAGTTCGGTTAAAGAAGATTATTCGCCGGAAGTCTGCGTCTTGCTGAAAAGTTCCCGGTTTTGGTTGAGACACCTTTTTTTATACTAGGGTTTGTTCCAATAACTGATATTACCGTTATTAGAGCGAACGCTGTTCACAAATATTCTTTCAAGCAAACATAGGTCTTGAAGTACTTATGTTCTATGCGACTCATAGAAACACGTCAATAGTGAGTACAATTCCTGTTGAAATGAAGTTGTTACTCCTTTTTGATGGATTTTGTAATCAGGCTATGGTTACAGTTAGTTTCAGTTAGACGGATCCATATGTCAGAGACAAGTCTGTGCTATTTAGCAATAAATCTTCGTTAAATGAGCTCTTTAATCATGCAATATGGCAACCCTTGATTGTTTCCTGCGAGATTTTGGCTAGTTTTCAGATCTCGTTGCTTGATTATATATATATATATATATATATCTGGAATGAATAATTAATATTTTTAATCGCCTCCCAGCAGAAAGTAAGAACATCCCTTTTAATTTAAACGAAAAAATTTTCGATCGCCGGTAAAAATTTGTCTTCATGAATTCGCTCGAACGACAAAGTTCGCCTTCAATTAGCCACTGAAACCTCAAGTCGAAAATTGTACAACAATTCATTATTCAACAGCACGCTGTTGTTGTTATTATTTTTACTGCTTTCGACAACCTTTTACATTGATGTCTTTGTGTGTGTGTGAGATTGTGTTCCTGAGTGTTTGGCTTGTCAATTTAATCGAATATAAAACTTGTTTCTGACAAATTTTTGACGCAGCCAAGGCTAAATCGGGCCGAAAGCATGGCAAAAGTACGTCAAACCCAACGCATTAGTTAGTTTTTCGGACGCACCACAAATCCTTGGCTTAATTGTTGTTGCATGCGTGCAAATGGCAGCCAAGACGAATTGATCGGGCGAACCAAATAATAAACTGACCAACTCGACTGACCGTACGACTGGCCAAGCGTAAGAAGAAGCATGATTTTGCATAAAATGGGAGTCAGGAAAAAAGGGGTCGAACTGGGGATGAGTAGGCGTTTGGAGCGTAGGGAGACAGCTACTTACGGATTTTGCGTTGTTTGCAGGATAACAAAGCAAACAAACACAAGTATGCTGATAACATTTTTGCTGATAATGCACGAAAGTGTGTGTGTGTATGTGTGAGGGCTAGAATGTGGCAAGGAAGTCGGTTTGCCGCTTAAGGACACGCCAATATGTTTTGAAGACAGCAAAAGGATTTTCGAGTTGAAGCATTTGTTAAGACCACTACTGCTGCCACACTAGTATATTTTTATGCATGTATGTGTGTGCGCGTGTACTTGCTACTTTGCGGCAAGCTTTCTAGCCAAATGAAGTGTTCCGAGCAACCAATGACACTGTGCTACAAATATTTTGCCAGCAAATTGCTGTCTTTGATGGTCATCGCTCAGCGCAAACAACACTTCCGTTGAAAGTACAGTTATATGTATGCATATATGTATGTATGTGTGTATGTGTATGACTTTTTGGGACACTTCCAAAGTCATTATAATCAATCATGTGGTGTTTAAGTTCACTACAATGTCGCAAGGCACACAAGTAAATGAGTCAAGGATGATGTGATAAAGCACCGAAAAAGGTTAAGCAGTTCAGGGTGTTCGAGTAGAGGTTGAAAAATTTAAATTTGCAAATTTTTCTTGATCGATGTCATTGATGGGGAGACAGTAGGGTGAGTAGTAGCAGCATTATAACTAACAGACTAAAAATTATAGTTGCCACAGCCTTCGGCCGAAGTTGTGATAAGCAGCTTTAGAGATATATTTTTTTTCACATAAAAAACTACACTATCGCACATTAGTTTGCCGACACACACACAACTTCCCGTTTACTACATGCTGACTCATGCTAAAATGTCAGCGTTGCGTTTACGGTGTCATGCCTCGCATTAACTTTCCGAAAGGGTCCCTCTCGTCTGTCATACAACAACTCCTCAGCCAGCAGCGAAATATTAGCGTGCGTGTATGAAATTTTACGATTGCACTTATCAGCGCTGAATATCTTTCAAAACACATTCGAATTTCACATAATAAATAAAACACATAAATTTATATATATTGATTGTTGATTTTAGGTAACACTCGGTGAACTATTTTTGAACAGGTCTTTGTTAGGGTTTTCTTTTCTAGCTGCCTTCTAATAGCTATTTACTACATGAACAAATGCTGACGGTACAAAATATGCCGTAATATAGAAAATAGATAGTACACTACACTGTGTAACATAATAATAGTGACATTTTAACCCTTTAAAGCCTCAAAGCTCCATATTTATGCCCCTTTTGTCTAAAATACCAACACCTTCTGTTTAGAAGGTTATACTTTTTTGATGTGTACCGCAAACTATTTTTGATAAACTCCTACTAACTTATTTTAAATACAGTTCAACCCACTAGTACCTCCAAAACTCACTATTTATGTCACTTTTATGTAAAAGTTCAGGTGGTTTAATTTTAATAGTAAGTAATGTGTTAAATTATATCGGAAAAATGTATCACCACTATTTTTGTGTCACAGTGTAACTCTTTAACACCTCAGAAGCCTCTAATTTGTCAAAAAAAAAATAAAATACAGAGCTTAGTGGTATATGATGGGTTAATATAATATATTCGAAAAATAATTTTTGCGAAATCGTATTAAACTATTTTACACATATTTTAACCCCTTGGTGCCTCGAACCCCCTATTTGCGTATAGTTTGTGATAAATATAAAGTAAATTAATTTTAGAAGTATGTAACGGGTTAAAATATTAAAAAGAAAAAAATTATACCTAATGTTTTTATGGCACACTTTAACCTTTGAACAACGTAGTAGCTATTTATTTCTATCACTCTAGTATAAAATATTAATTGTACTAAATATAGTGCTATAAAAGGTTAACAAATACCGAAATTAAAAAAATAAATAAATTTTTTGAGTAAGTAATGTTAAATTTTAAAAATTATCAGATTAACCACATATTTATGTTCTTTTTGAGATGGGTGATTTAATAGGGATATATTTTATAAAACGGGTTATAAATATTCCAAAAATTTTTTTTTTATAAATTATAATAAATTTTGTCGGGTGTACTTTAACCCTTTAGCAGCTAAACATTTTTTTATTGGTATAAATAGGGTTAACACATCACGAAAAATTCTATGAAAATATTTGTGGTAAATTTTAACCGTTAACGTTTCTTTTTGCCTTTGCTTTTTGTGGTGGAGAAAATAAGTACCTTAAGAGAACCACAGACTATACCATAATAATATCATAAATATTCCAAAAATTCTATTACAATTTCTTCAATTCATTTCTTCGATTTCTTCAATACAAGCCGAAAGCTTCGTAAAAAAAGCAATTACTCTAATTGTCCACTATGCCACTCAAAGTAACCCAGAACCAAAAAGGTAGGTTAAGGGTTAATGATATTTCTGCAAAAGAGGGGTAATCGTTGCACAGTGTTCCTGGCAGATATCGTATTTACGTTTCTATGTCATGCTCCATGTTCACAGATATCATATACCCTAATCAAACAAGTCAAAAGCTCTGGTATTAGGGGTTGAAACGGAAAAATCAAATATGTACTTAAGCACATTTGTGTGTATCAATAAAAATTATAGATGTGTTGCTGATAACCGTATTGGTGTATTTGTATATTTAAGTTGTTTATGTCTAGCGAATCGGCTTAGGTCGGCATTTTTTTCGAGAAATTTATAGGAAAGCTTAATCCAAAATAGTTCTTTGTTAATGTATTGTATAATAGTAGGTCATATCAAGATAGGGGAAAGATGAGCAATTGGCCTTTATTGGCTTTGAGGTCATATTGAGCTTAAAGGTTTGTGAAAATCACGAATTTGAGACAAATTCTATATACCAGCTTGCTTTTGAAACAGAATATAAAATAGGCGAAATCAGGTTCCAACCACGCCTACTTCCAACATAACACCATTACACATTTTATCTGATCTCTTTAATTTATAATAAAAAACCAAACCCCAATACAGATATCGAAATTAAACTTACTAACAACTGACCTTTAAAAACGTTCAATATCGGACTATGTTCTCAAACCCCTAGATAGAATATAGAACCGAATACGACTAGACTACGACTACGACTAGACCGAATATAGGACCCTCTGAGCCTAGTGCTGACTTTATAAATAGTGGTCAATTAGCGGATATTTGAATGTTCTGTTCGGTTACAAAATTTGATTAGAAACATACCTTAAATGATCATAAGTAGTAATTGATAAATGTGCGCTCAAAATTTTGAAAACGGGGTAAAAGTCAATCACCCTGTGTGTAAGCACCAGAACTGCATCGATTATGCTTGTCACCTTCATTTTTTTCATGGAACACTCATTCATATCTGAGTATAGAAATATGTATATATATGGATACACAAAAATAAATATATCAATTGCTGCAACTAAATATCCGCTCGCTAACCAGGTGTAAAGGAGTATCCATGCATATAACTGTACGTATGTAAGTATTTAAGTATGTGAGTACGTATGTATGTTACTACGTAAGTAAGTAGGCATGCATGTATGTATGTACGTAAGTATAAAAGCCAGTAAGTATGAAAGTACGTAAGTACGTAAGTATGTAAGTATGTAAGTATGTAAGTACGTATGTATGTAAGTACGCAAGTATGTAAGTACGTAAGCATGGAAGTACGTAAGCATGTAAGTAAGTATATAAGTACATAAGTATGTAAGCATGTAAATAAGTAAGTGTGTGTATACGTGCGCTTGTGCTTTAGTAGCGGATCAAAGGTACGCACACCTGCTATGAAATGTAATGTGTGGCCTCTAAACTTTTCATGCATCCATAAGCATCAAAGTGCTTAGAAAACGGAAGCGCCGTAAACACAAACAGGCTACCCTATATCAATACAACGACAGTAGTGAAGGTATGCAGTAATTAAAAGTGTTTGAAAAAAACACATTCACCAAACTAATCAAACGCCACCAAAAGGATTTCGGTTTATATTTCTTAAATGAACCCTGAAAAGTGTAGTTAACCGGCTTGTGGACTACTTTGACGTCACTACAGGGCAGTTGTCGAAAGTTATATATATGTGTATATGTAAGTCTATATGTATGTATGTGTGTGTATATGTGTATCTGTCGCCATATAAGCACTTCCTGTGCTTGTCATGCGGCGCACGAAAGCAGAAAATACGTAAATTATATTATGTTGATGCTCATTAGGCTCTAAGTAATTTGATGATGCCCTTTCAAAATTCTCGAAAATTAGTATCTTAAATGAGATAGTGTCAAATGCGTTTGATGCAAAAGTTTGCCCTTACAACAAGCGCTACATGTAACTACGCTCAGTTGTATATACATATATACATGTCTGTATGTATGTAATTGTATGTGTGTATGTGCCTTATTTAAACAAACATTGATTACGCAAAGAAGATATCAACAGCAACAGCAACAGCAACAGCAATCGACAGTTGACTTCGTTAACACACGCACACAGACCTAAATGACCTCTTCCGGTTGGCGCTTGACACTCCTCCCGGCCATTAAGGCTTTGGAAAGTTGTATGCCGAGTTTACTGGAGATTATTTTAGAAGCGTAAAGATTTTAATGACTTTTGATGGATAGTTTGAATGCTGTTTTCGCATGAAAATGAAGACCGTAAGGCAATTGAAGAGATATAATATTACAAATATATGTACTGACAGGCAAGATGATTGTGTGTGGGTGTATGTGTGAAAGTGATATTTAAATGAAACTGGTGGAGAACATACAGATGTTAAAGATAGACAGACGTACAGACATAAACATATTACATATACATGTATACATTCAAATATGTAAGTATTGAAATATGCTGCCTTTGCATATGCATATGTTTGTATGTAACTACATACATATCCACCAGCATTTAAAGGCGTTTACTGTCAATTAAGCTCTATCAACTCACTAAAACTGCTTGCCATCTGCTAAGTTATTCCTTGTGTCTGTGTGTGTGTGTGTGTGCGTGCGTGTGTGTGTGTGTGTGTGCCTGCAAAGCAGCTAATCCTATTTGTTGGCTTTTGTTTGTTAGTGTATATTTACATTTAAAATGAACTGTTACATCTCACCTGCAAAGCCTTTGATTCATTAAATACTCGCAACTTGCCACATCACAACTCCTTTGTGTCTATTTTACTTAGTTACTTAAGTGAAATCAATAAAAGCTGCAGTAATACATATATTTACATATATCGCTTTTGTTGTTGGCTAACTCTTGCTTTCAAACGCTTACTTTACATGCACACAGCACAATATTTACATACACAGTATAGTGGAAGGCAGCACAAATCCATTTGTTTTTCTTACAAAAGTGAAGCAGATTTATTTTACCACGGAAAATAGAGCGTGTACTTGAAAACTATGCCGATCGAATACTCAGCATCGCATTATCTACCCTGAGAGGATTGAACTTTCCCTATCTCTCTATGCGAAAAAGCCTTGCATGCCTAATGGGTCTGGCGATATAATTTGGTGCAACCTTGGAAATGGTCAAGCCAAAAACCCAGTCAAGCAAAAAATCAACTTCAATAAAAGTATTCGCATTCGTTATGATAAAAAGGGTTCTACAAGGGTCATTAAAGTCATATATGATATTCGAAGTGAATTAGTGTGCACAAACGACCAGTTATCTGATTACAACTAGACTTTGAATAGTTACCTAAGTCAAAACACTCATTATGAAAATAGAAATCAGTCGAAAATTGAAACCCAACCTAGAAAAACGGACATCTTGGACGATAAAAACGGGGTTCATAATTGTTTTTGACATTCCCATTTACACTGAAATCTTTGAACCATTAAACGAGACCAGAACCCGATCTAAACTGGACAGAGAAGGCCGAGGAGATGAGACCAGCTGTAAGACGGAACCAACCTTTGCTCCGAAAGGGCAGTTTCTGTAACGAAATTGACATTTATTGTAGATTAAACTTAACTGAATTACAGAACTGGACATGTCAGCGTGAGAAGGGAACTTAACTGATGATGTAAACTTTATCAGCTTTAAAATTGTTGTTATCAGCTTATTAACTTATGATTAAAACTTCTTCTTATAGATAAGCACAAGCACTCTCTTTACAGAGGGAGAACTTTTCTTTGAGGTCTCTTTTTTGGAAATGTATACATTATACAAAGTCATACATACATTATAAAAGGTCTTCACTTAGCAATCCAAAGATTTTTAAATTTCTCAATAATATTCACAAAACTCTTACGTCATATAAATATTTTTCAGGCAAGGGACACCGCTATACCGATACTGAAAATACTAATGTAAGGGATTTCAGATCAGATATCACTTAATTTAGAGAGTAACATTTAGTTAGTAGGTGAAGCACCCATATTATTACTCAGACCACACATCTTTCCAATTAACTTGTTTTTAAAGAAGCCCAAAAACCTGACAGTTGTAGTTCGAATTGCCTAAGAAAGCTTTCGGATTACATAAGTTAAATAGTTGGATAGTTGAAAGTGGATGCAGGAAGAATGCCTGTTGTACTTAATGCGGTCATACTTAAGCCATAATTAGTCTCATTGATCTCCCAAATCGCAACTCGCTGGAGTTGATAAAAGTGGAAGACATCTCTCTCAACCGACTAACGACTCGGTATTCGCAAAGATAATGTTTTAACATTTCATCGTTCTCCGAAGTTCACCAAGCACCAGAAGGTGAGATCTACATCTGCCAGATTACTATACTACCTTTTTCCTAAAAGTAGAGACCAGTTGGTACATCTTTGATGATGAACTATGAAAAAATATTTTTTTCTGGTACATCCTATATTGGTTGGGTTCCAACACCTGAGGTATTCCTCTAACATTCCTTACTTCAGACAGCCTTTGAAATTCTAAACAGTCTTGGGCAGCTTATAGAGACTGCGTCCCCGGGAGATTTCAAAAGCAATGCAGTATTATAAAGTAGAATGTGTTTTTGCGTAACTTCAAGCATTACTTCCTACTGGCTTTCCCTTTCAAATCTGTGAGAATGCTTTCATATCGACATGTGTAACACGAAGCGTAGCGCCAAATGAAGCTAGCAAATGTTCTGCACTTTCGTTCGAATTAAATTGCAACAATTGATGTGAGCTATACCAAAACTAGCACAACTGAATGAAGCAACTATGTAAGGCACTAAGAAAGCTACACACGCATCGGCAGTAAAAAAAAACAATACAGCTTTATGTCCAAGTGTTGACCGGCAAGCCGAGCTGTATGGAGCTGAATTGAGTTGAATTACTGGCGCGGTGCTTTACAGCAACAACCACCCATGGCGCTAAGTGATTTCTGCTATCGACTGCCGTAACTTCTATTACCGTTATACGAGTAACCGCTTCGCCAGCTCCTACGCCACATCCTGCCCAGTCTCACTAGGTTAGCTGTAAGTTAATATGAAAATGCTATGACTCAGCAAATTACTGCAAATGAACAGTCAAAATCAATGAAAGTTTCTCCTCTTTCATGTTGCCGTGCTTGCCGTTGGTGTTGTTGCATGCGTACATCGTATAACGGAATAGTTTTTTTTGTGCTCCTCCATATTTTCTATGTTTTTCGCAAAATTTTCTCTATTATCCTTGCTGAGAGCGTAACTTTTTTCGAGCTGAGTCGCCAGTTCACGACGCTGTGAGGCAGCATAAAAAGGAAAAGGAAAAGCAAAAGTAATGGTGCCAGAATTGAAGCTTTAAGATACGTTGAACGAATACTGAATACGAATGCTTGAGTGTGCATCTGTTTACTTACATTTCAGCGTAAAGTGTAAAACTTTGCTGGAATTATTTACAATCGAAACTTAAGTTGCATTTAAAACGCCAAAATCGATTTCAAGTGCATGAATACTTCGAATACGGAAACTCATCAGCTTGCTAAGCACTTCGTTGCGGTGTTTACAGTGCGTGGCAAAAGTGCGTTTCCGAGAATGTTTGAGAAAGGCAATAAAGGAGGTGTGAATAAAGTTCATTTGGCTTTGTAGTGATTTGGTTTATCTGCTTAGTCATCATCTGCAAGGTCTTGAGCCAAAATAGAGATAGAATCATAAACTAATGTTGCAGAAAAGTTTTGTATAGCTATCGTTCTCCTTCGACAGCTAATGCATAACTTCTGAGTAACAAAATTTCACGCAAAGGTGAATGGTAGCTTAAAGGTCTGACATCAGGAGGGAACAATGAAAACCTTTTGAAATTATGAAAATGAAGTCGGATCGTTGGGTTTTACTGAAAGATATAAGGATCACAAAAAACTTCAACAAAATATGCTAAAAGACACAGTGGACTCACTCATGACTCACTAAAGCAATCAGCTCAATCTAAAGAGGATCCAGGTAATAGTTACTTGTAGCTACCGAAACTGAAGCTAGGAACTGAATTTTCGAATCGAATTGGTTGCTCACAGAATTGACTTAAATTTTTATGCAAATCCTTATGAAGACAAATTTGAAACCTACATAAGAGTTTTCGTAAATATTTACAAGATTTGTTATGAAACCAATTGAAATTTTTTGGTAAAAGTAACCACAATCAAAATGCTGCATAATAATGTAGTTGAACCCTATCAACTCTTGGTAACCTTCTCAACTAAAATTTAGTATAGCAACAATAGCCAAAGTTCTATCTACAGAACACAAACTTTGTAGCCGCATAAGACTTTCTCCAATTTTTCTTTAGGGACTTGTACCACTGTAAAAGACCAATGGTAGGTATAAATTCGGAACGTTTTGGTAACGTAGAGTCAACTATTTTAAAAGAGGTCACATATATCTACTGAATCATTAATCCTTTTTTATAATCTCTTAAAGAGATATATATTTTAGATCCTGAACTGGAGAATTTATATTATCGAGTTTGTTGGTAAGAAACCCCTTATTTTAACCTTTTTTAAACCTGTAGTGACTTGAAAAGAGTTTGATAAAAATTATTCGGCACAGATATTGCTCAAGTGTGGGAGCATAAACATCTAGTCGGGTTACTAGACCTTTCCTATTCCCCTAAAACCTATATCTTAAATCGCTGAAGCTTACCCGCATTTTCCAAAAGCTAACACAGATCAATATTTCGTCGTTTTCAGTACTCACAGTCATCTCAACTTCATCGCTCTTTCAAGTATACCGAGAGGTTTTTATTGTGTTAATTTCCAGTTCTAATCATATAACTGACGGGAGTTTCTTCTTCCAAAATAAGTGGCACTGCAATGACATTTGAATTTTTCGACTGTCAAAAGTGACTTCGGAGAGCTACTTCATATGGTTCTTATTCACCGCAAGACATACCCATTTCACTCCTCCAGTAACTGAAAGTAGTTATAAGAATGAACCAAAAGATGACCCATTAGTTTGAGAGTAAACTAGCACCACTTGTTCTCCACACACTGTAGCGTGAGTGGGTACTTTCCTCGTGTGATCTTTAACCCTTAAGAGTGTGTGAGTTGAGTTTGAATTTCAAATTCAATGCATTCATATAGGCAACACACAGTATATTTATTTTGTATTTGCAATTCAATTGCCGGAAAATTCATAGCAAAGTTTATTTTCCAAACCATAAAAGACGGTTGCTCGCAAACTGCCAATGAGTTTCGAGTTCTAAGTTCACATTCGAAATCGCCGAAGCAATTGTGTAAAGCTGAACATGTCATAGCCAACAAAAACAAAAACCAAAGAAGAATCGTAAGCATTCAAGCAAAGTACAATAAAACTAACCAAGCAAGTGCTTGAATTGTCTTGCACCATAACGTAACTTGGTAGCTCAAACTTTCGTAAATAAAGACATTTACCAAACTGCAATCAAACTCATCACTTCAATTCACACAAATCCTTTCTCGTTGGGCTTACAGCTGTCTGATTGTAGGAGAAGAGGTGTGGGAATAGGGTGGAGATTTGTCTCTTTGGCTGAGGCATGTACTGAAAATTTGTGTTCAAAGCATCCGTTACCAGCAAACCTTATGCAAAAGTTAAGTCCAATCCTTACGATGTATGAAATTAAAAATTTTTATTGAAAATTTTTGTAGTGAAAGAGAATCAACTCTTCTGGTATCCAATTAAAAATTATCAGATTCTTTGAGGCTGCCGCAACTGCCTCGGTTATTTCGGCTCCAACCGTTGCTTCATTTTGCATGTATTACTTATGTTAAGCGAAGCCCAATTCTCCTGAAGCTTCCGTACTTTGGGATGGATTTTTCTCCCTTTCTTACGGCATGGCTTCTACCACGTACCTGAGGGGCATAGTTTAGAGCAGTAGAATGGCTTATTTCTACACGCAGAGTTGGAAATCTCGTTTTTAGTATCCAGTGGCTTGGAAAGGTCGTTTCTAATTTTGTCGGAGCTAGTGGTATTGCATTATGTAAACCATAGAAGCTGATACCCGTGACGGAGATCGAGGGTCTTGGTCTCACCGCACAGGTGCCGAATGAGCGATGACGGCTTAGAAATCCTACAAGAAGGACAATATAAAGTTTATGGAGAGAGAGTAATTTAATGGACATTTGGCGATCTGCTCTGGGCCAGAACGACCTTGCAACCAAAATGGTTTGAACGTTGGGATTCTATCTATGACAACGATAAATATTCGTATGGCTTGCTCCGGCATAGTAGTCGCCGTCATAGTAGTTGGTCCTTGGTCGGATATAAATCCGGAATCACATCTTTTTCCTGCAACCATTTTTATTGGAACGGCTCAGTTTTTAAACTATCGACACGGCTTTAGACAGGTTGAAGATATTACGCGAGAAATTTTTTAGTATCGATAAAAACAGAATCGTTCTAAAGGGACATTTCACAAAAAGTATGCCTTATGACCTAATGACGCCATTAACCATGTGATGTGTTCAATAGACAGATAATAAAAAGTAATATACCGAGATCTTATACTCGCAAGAGGTTTTGCTGAGTTTATCTAATAATATGCTTATAGGTTTTGTGAGCAATCTCTTCATATTAACCCACGTCCCCCAAACGTCTTTGGTTTTAGGTTTTTTGCTCTTAGGTTTGAAACGTTTTTTGATAATTGTAGAAATTGTTTCGACCTAGGCTAGAACCGAAGATCCTCCGAGTGGTAGAAGCCTACTCATTGGCAGTTAAACTTTGAGCTTATTTATTATCTTATTTAAAAGGTTAATCTCAAGATTATTGACTGTGTCCAACAATAAAATGTTCTAGTAGCTTCTAAGCTGCCTCCATACGTTCGAAGAGTATTTTTAAGACTACTTCGGACCATAAACATTATTTGACATTGTTAAGCAGAAAAGTACTCGAATGACTCAAGAACAAAATTTCTGAGATTTGATATCTTCGATGAGTGGAAATGCCAACGAGCCTCAGTGCATTGATCAAGCAGAAAGTAAAAGGGTATATTATACTGTTCTGATGTTACAAAACCATTTTAAATGGGTCATTACTTGACAAATCAGAGTTCCTAATAGTCCTTCGAACACTTATTAAATTAGTGTTACTCGAAAGTAATTCCTCTCCGAATGAAAAGAGAGAAAATTCACCAGCTAAGTTAGCTCTGAGGTCTAGCTCTGAGAAGAAACACATTTTCGGTATGTGGTTCCAGATTTAACTGCGGTCGTGCATTGAACCCACAAGCCACCGTGTAGTAACTTACTCATTCAATGCACTCGACTACGTTACTCGCACACAGTGCGTGTTCGACAAGCTCAAACCAATAAACTCTGTAGTTGAAAGCTTAAAAACCAAACTTCTCAAACACTTGACTTCCGAACGTTTTTTTTACAGTTTTGATTGTTTTAGTTGCTGTTGTTATTGCTAGGCAAAAATATAGTTTTTGTTAATCTGTTTTCTTTTTTTTTTCAATGTTGTTGGCTTTGATTATTGTTGTTGAAAAGTATTGTTGCAATTCGCAAAGGCGAAAGCAATTAAATTTATAGCCGCGAACGAAATATTTTTGAAGTGTAAAGCAAACGAACGATGAAATGCGAACGAAAAGCAAATGAGCGAGTAGTATTTGACTGTGCAGGGAGTTGGTGAGAGGAGAGGGGAAGGCGCTGCATTTGGCTTTTGGCAAAAAGCTGGCTGACTAAACGTTGGCCAATGCTTGAAATGGATGAAATGAATGACTTTTGTTGTTCATGGCTTTCATTGAGTTCAGAGGTGAGAATAACTGTAAAAAAGTTAGTAACTCAAGTGTTTGTGTAGGCGGCAAGTTGCAATCAAATGTTGCCGATTTTACTGCCGAACGCAAATGGAAGATGTGGCTCAAACAAATTCTGGCTCGTTGCTAAATATTGAGTACAAATATGTGTTTTTGTGTGTGTATGAGGAAAGAAATAAAAACACGCCAACGAAACTCTGTTATTAACAAAGTGAAAACTCGGTGCGTATCCTTAAATTGTGTGGAGTGATTAAAGGGAGCTATACAGTGCCGTTTGCACCGACATATATTGAATTAATGCTACCCTAGGGGGTAAAATGTGGAAAAAAATCAACTAGTTCTAAACTAGTCCGTACGTGCTGGTTGCAGTAATGATTATTTAGACCTCGAGTAGCTTCCTTCTAAGGTTATTGGATTCCGACCTCTAAAGCCGATTACTTTGATTAGATGGCTACAACTCGGTAGCCCTTAGATGTGGGTCTCCATACATACAGCATACTTCGGCAGCCGATAACAAATTTCATTGAGTTTTATTTTTCTGAAATATGTTTATAAGAAATTTATTGGTTATACGCAAGTGTCTTTAAAACCCCATTTTTTTAATTTCATGGAACTAAACTGGCGTAGTATAATGGACTTTGTCATATGACTGCACTCTCTCTATCTAATATATTTTTATTTTAATACAGAAGAAGCCTCAACTGCCGATATTCTCTTCGATCTGGAATATTTGTATACATTCATACAACACCCAGTGGCTGGATTTAATTCTTTAATCTATTTCAATTCATTATTCCATCGCTGTTATTTCATCATCTGCGATACAAGACTTTACTTTTGGATCCGCTTTCAGGGCACCTGTGGTCGACGTACACAACTTTTGTACCAGAAATGTTAACCTAGAGGTGTCCAGACTTTGGTCACGGCTGAATAAGATGGAGCGTCTGATATATGTCATATGATATATGTTGTTTTAAAAAATTTCTGATGCTTAAATTAGAAGCGTCAGCTCTAAAAGAGCGCGGGAATATGTCTGAACTCACAGCCTCGAAGTAAGATATTGTTAGGTTTGATTGGATTTTATGCATTCAGCTATAAAGAAAGATTAAACTAATGATTAGAACTCTATAAAAGCTTAAAGTGGTCTATATCCCTGATTATATGTGATCATGTTCGGAGAATGCATTAAGAAACTTCATATAGATTATACTTATATTATTATAAATTATTATTTAATCATAAACAAAGCCTTATTCTCTTCTTGACGTTACGATTTAAACATTTTTATATCAAATACACTTCAAAAAAATTGGAATAAATAACGATGCGAAATTCACGTAATTTCTATTTCGATGTTATTGAACTGGACTAAAAATTGTCCAAGGCATGAAATTTTTAACGAAGGTAATGAAACTTGCTCTAATCTTGTTTTAAAGAAATTTGTCTCGATTGATTTGTCTCATCTATTAACAATGACGTGCTGTCAAAAGATACTGTCACTGACCGATGAATATCGAAAATATCCATTGTCCAAAAGCCATGATTTCGGAACCATTGTATATGTATTACTTAACTTAAGAATACTATATACATTTGAGTGAGTGCCTATTCAATTTTTTGTTCTTTCCTTTTTGCATTTATTTACTTTTTCGCTTCTCAGGAAGTTGAGGTGTTACTGATTGAGTTTGTGAATAACGCAATAAATGTTTGTTGTGGCGTTTGTTGTTGCTGTACGCGCCAAAATGTGTTATAATGTATATAAAGTGTGTACTAGGCAAAGTGGGAGTGTCGGCATCATCAGCGTTTACTCCAAGTAAAAGTAGTAGGAACCTATTGACAGGAAATGGATGTGGGCGTGTAAACTGATGTGGTTGCGAAGGCGATAATTTTTGGGGTTTTTTTTGAGTTATTGTGATCTTTGGGCGGGTCAATTGAAATTAAAATAGGGTGCCAGTGCTGGGAAAATAACTGTTATATTTCGTAATTTGAATATTCAGGTTTAAGGACATTTTACTGGTTGGAGTAACTGTACACCGGAATTTCATTTAATTGTGAGAAAATTCATGTTTAAGGGCGTCATTACACATAGGATTTTTATACAATTTAGATTATATAGTTCGTTCATTCATACAGATTATCTTCAAAAATCTGGATACACTTTTGGGGCGTATAACTTGGCATCAATTCAATTTGAAACGTGTGGATATACTAGCTGGGGATACTCCCTATATGTTGTTTCTATTGTTTCCGTAGGATGAGTCGAAATCCTTTATCTCTAGACTTATTTAGTAAACAGCTGACGGTACCGAAGAAATTTTCCACTTTCCATTTCCATTTTTTTCAGAGGGGTCCACTTCCGACAACTTTATAGTAATTTCTACATTCTGTTACAGTTACAATTCATGTTTCTGATAGATTGGTCTCACTGAAAAAAGCAGGTTTCTGTGGAATTATCCACTTCAAATGAAAAATCAGGCTATCGATTTTTAAGCTACCGATCTTAACAAAGAGGATAAATAGTTTAATAAATTGTCATATTCTTCTAAGCAAGTCTAAATTTACTAGGAAGCAAGAGATTCTCAGGTTGACCTAACCAAAGCTTCAGTTATACTTATGTCTGCAAGCGAGCTATTCGGCCAACTATCTTTAAACCTACCGCTTACCTGGCTTATTGCGAAGCAACAACCCGAACAAGTATTAAATGGAAGCTCTGGTATGGAAGTTAAGCTTCTTTGATAGACTTACGGCGTTTTTCCTTAATTGATTTTTCGCTACCATCCTACGGTGTCCACGCTAGAACCTCACCTCGGCTATTGGCGTAAATAATTGACGGTTATTTTTCTGTTAAAAATTGCTCGAACTTTTAATCATATTTGTGTTGAAGGCCTTATAGTTAGCAGCGAAAATGGACGCAGAATATGTTTTAGACCGCATTTCAATGATCGTCAATGAGTTTAGCTAGTCGAAAGCTTGGATCGAATTCAGGTCCTCCAGATTGATGTTTAGTAACTATTACTCCCGCTCTGGCATATTTGAATATTTTATGCATCTGAGAGAAAGACGGATTTGACAGTAACATTATGATGTTCATGGTAAGATCTTAGAAGCCTAGCGATGGGTACAGCAAGGTGGAAGCTCTGATACAGGAATATTTACAAAAAAACTCTGATGTAGGATTCTGAAATTTTCAGAACTGGTTATAAAACATGTATAATTTCCTCCGATATATTCTTCTTCTTCTTGTACTTCTTCTTGCTGATTGACTTTATGACTATCGAAATGGTTTTAGCTGAGCTCAGAACCACACATCAGTAGTTTAATCGGTTTCTAAGTTGACTTCAAGTTAAGTTAATTCCCTCTCCACTTTGTTTTCCTACATAGAGAAGGTCTCTCTCTTTTCTACTCTCTTTCTACGCTAGTACCGGTTTTTACGGTATCATTTTAACTCATTATATAGATTATGAAGCCACTTCTTCTTTCAAATCTGCTGATATTTTGCTCCAGCCATAGCTCAAACTCAACATTTTAAAATATAACACCGGCTCTTAAGTCTAGGGCTCTCACAATCACCCTAGATGCACACACACACACACACACACACACACACACACACATATGAGTTTATGCGTAATTGTGTGTCTTTCAAGTAAAACCAAAACAGTTGTTTAGAGATTTTCACATCAACGCAGACGAGCTGACATTATGCGCTGATGATCATACGCCCGCATGTGGCACAAATGCACATGAGTACATAATGCACACAGAGGCAGACAGACACTCATAAACGCAAATGCAGTCGTTCGCTCGCCGACTCCCTCTCAAAAACACATTAAAATCATAAAATGAAGTATACAACAAAATAAGTGGCAAATGAAAACATTTGTGACAGCCAGCGAAAATCTCAAACAGCTACCACTAAAACCCATATTAGAAGTTGCAACTTGCAGTAGCAAGTATGAATGCATAACAACAACAACAAAATGAGTACTTAGCGACAGCTAAAAGTGCTTGTGACAGTGGCAGCGGCAGCTACGTAGTTGATGCCACATATGCATACGTGTTTGTGGCGCTGTGGCATGCAGCATGTGGGTGAGTTGCTGTGGCCTCTGGACGTTTCGTCGCCCCAGCGTCGCGCTTCAGCGAATGCGCCTAAGCGTGCTATATGCACGTATGTTGTTGTTGTTGCTGTTGACATGAGCAACGCAAATCGAGTACGAGTATAATCATTAACAGTGTCACATTGTGACATAATGAGACACGCTGCACAGAGCCATTGCCCTTGCCCCTCCGTCGTGAGTATGTACGTTCTCTTGCTGTGCATATTTTCTTTAGCGCAAGCGATATTTTACGCGCAACAACAATAAATGATGTGCTTGCATATGCATGCCTTAGCTGTTGGGGCATACCGCGCTGTATGTGGACCGAGGCACAGTGGAACCAAATGAGAGAGAAACAGATTGAGTTAAGTTTTCTTTTTTTCTAAGATTGATTTGAGATTAGTAGTCAAGGAGAGATATTTCTGATAATGCTATAGAACTGAGAGGCCATCTCGAATTGTACTGCGGGTATACCGGGGTGCTGAGTTCCTTCAAAATAATCGAACTGACTTATAAAGTCGTAGTCGAGTCAATCTGTAACTTACTCGATGATTTTTTGGCAGTGGCTTTCAACGTCTTCATTTTGAAATATTGGAGACCTCTATGTTTCTATATTCAATTCCCTTGCTCGATTTTCGCTAGTGGCTTTCACATTCGACATGTTAGTTCATTCGAAAAAACATTTAGCTTTAAGCACGTTAGCGAGCTTTCAGTACTACGTGGCTTCAATACCCCGAACGAAATTGATAGTTATTTGAAGTAAAATTCTGCTGGTGGCCTTACAAGGCAGCTATCAAGCGCCTTAATCTTTCCTATAAACATAAACTTCTTTAAGGTATTCGTGACGGAAAACCTGACTTCATAATGCATATCTTAGAAAGCTTAAACCCCTGGGTGGCTTTTTTAACCGGAATTACTTCGAGTAGAAATAGTTATTCGAAGAAAATTGTGCAATCCAAAGAAACTTGGTTAATGGATTTCAAAGCGTCCCTCAGCAAATATATGAATTATTATAGGAAAATTAACCATTGTGCCACTATAAGGTAGAAAACTCTTTAAATTTATATTATATTTGTTTTTCGACTCAAGCCTGCAAAAAAACATTCAGAGATATACAACAAAAAGTTGGTAAAACCTCAAGCCGGATATTTTGAGCAGAATCACTACGCCCTTTCATGCAGTAAAAGATTTCAGATAAGATTACTCTTTGTTCTATGAGTGCTTTAATCAAATGTTTGGAAATATAAGCCATGCAGTAGAACTGAAGTATTTAGGTACATACCTTCATATGAGAGACACGACAACTTGGGTTAAAAAAGCAAGGTTCGAAGTTCTAGTGGTGAATATCATCGAAGTTTTGGAAAATCCCGGTACTCTGGTACCAGTATCGACATTCGAAATAAAGTAAGTGTTCAAATTTTTTTCGGAATCGCTCAAGAAACCTTTGCTTCGAACAGGTGGAAAATTCAGAAGTAAATACATTCCTGGAAGTCAAAAAAAGGCGGCCATATGACGGGATGTGGTAAGGCGAGTCAATGATATCAATTTATAATTGATATGAAGACATAGTGTTATGATTATAACCAAGGTTTGAAGTTTATAATACGTCTTTCGAATATATATAAAATCTAGAGCTCTGACAGCATTCAATACGATATGATATATAGCTGTTGGTGAAAGAGAAAAGTTGAAGGAACGTCTGCTTTGGGAAGAACAACAAACGAAGGGGTTGATTCAATTTTCCGAAGAAAGAGACGAAAAACTACTGAAGATAGCACATGAGGTAATGATCGGTGAAGGCTTCTGGTAGAATTTGGTTCTCTCAAAACTGCACGAGCGCTCAAAAGTCAGTACACTTTCATGACTAACACTAGTGTTAAGAAATTATTGAAAATTTCGGTGGACCGTTTCTCTCGAAAGCATTAAAAAAATTTTCTTTCCAGTTTTTCTAAAGTTTAGTACGGCCTGAAATATTCCCGGTTCTCTGCATACTATGTGGATATGTAGTATCGAGTCTTATAAATAATTGTAACTGTATCTTTATGGACAATTTGACTGCTCATATTTTCGAAAGGAACCACTTTGCAGCAGAATGGATCGCTCTGCACTGTTGCACGCTTAAGTAGTTCACATTTTATAGCGTGTCGGCAGGCATACCCACACTCGCACTCCCCCACACATAACTTTCATTTGTATCATAACATATGTATGAAAATTTATTGTATAATAGTTGCAGGGATATTACCACATTGGAAAATATAACAAAACTGAAACATTTGCTCCATTAATGGAACATAATTTTTCCGTGAAATGAATAGTGAATGTCACACAACTGAAGTAGCAAGCGGAAGAAGAAGCACCAGCATCAGCCGCGGCCTTGGTGGCACAGCGAGTAGCTCTCCTATGTGGGTGCCATACAAAGAATGGCGCTGAAACGATGGAAAATCAGAAAATCACATACGTATATATTATATACACACATACATATCCGCACACTTTAAAATGCAAAGTGAACAAATTGTTGTAGCGAATTTGGTTAAGCAGCCTAGTTGCTGCTGTCAGTGCTGCCTTGTTTCGCTGGGATTTCGTGTTGTCGCGGCCTAAAAGGAAAAACTAAAATACTTAATGTACACATAAATATACTATATATACAGTAGGTATCTATATATGTCTCCCGCTTAATAGCGGCGCAGCTTCGTACAGATGTTCGCATCCGTCTGCCTAGTTGAGTGCGCGAGTTATTATTCTCCAACTAAAATTGAGCATATCAAGCGGGTGAGTGTTGACATTAACAAGATGATCAACCTCGTTGGCAGTATTTATGTAGTTGTTGTAGCAACAACAACAACGCTAATAATAAGCACATTATTTTCATCATTATCAGAGTCGTGCGACTGCCGGCGGAGATACTCACAGAGATATGTATTTACAGGGTGGTCCATTAAATTGTGCCTATGAAATAATGTGTATATCTCTAAGGCCTTTAATTAGAATGTGTTTTAAGAAAGGAAGAGTGGCCTAAGATCCTCCCCTGAAAGCATTAAATACATTGTCTTCTTCCTGCTAGAATTATTTTCAGTTTTCGAGTGGAGACAAAATGGGAACCTTGTATGCAAAGAGATACAAAAGAGAGCCACACCCTGAGGATGAGAGAGAGGAAGAATAGGTAGCGATAGGGAGGGAAGAAAGCGATCACAGAAAAAAGGGTTGAAGAAATGTGGATATAGCAATAATTCCACTCACCTATGTGAAAGCTCCAAATGAAAGATTATTTAGTGAGAAAGATTATTAATTGGGAGGCCTAAAATCATTTTATAGTGTAACTCCATACCAACATTTTCAGGCCCCATAAACAATTCGTGGAAATAATGTAGTAGAAAAAGATCCATTTTTGAGACTATCAAAAAACTATGTCGCCTACCGGCTGAGAGAATTCTAAGACCCCTAGCTGAGAATGATAAAGAGTGTATATGTTAAGAGAGACGAAAGAGAGAGAGAGACTCAGAAATATAAAGATTAGGAGAGATAAGAGAGTAGTGAGACGATAATAATATTAAACCCACAAAAAATGACGAAGAAGTACTTATACTTATCCCTAAATGGAATATTAAATAAGAAGACTAGAATCATTTAAGAAAGCAATTCCATTGCAGATTTTTCAATTGCTTTGGCTTTCAGAATTTAATCAATTTATGACTATAATAGCTGTAAAGTTTCGGAAAAGACTTGTATGGAGTTGTGCCATTATTCATAATAGGATTTGAACTCAAGTTTTGCTTGTATAAAGATTAGGCATATAAATGTTTAATATAATATTTATAGCTTATACTTATAGTTTGAGAAATTGCTCCGAAAACAACAGCAAAGTCAATGCAACAACTACAACTTTATTGTTATTACTATAAAATATGTTCAGAATTGTATTTGAAATGCTTCAAACTCTTTTTGAGTCCTCGTCTTCATGTGATCGGTTTATTTAGATTTGAGAAGGCTTCCATAATACTCGGATAGGGGTGTTAAAAGATGTATTTTTGATAATCTAAAGAGCACTTTACTTCTCACTCACTTGGGTAATACTTTTTTGGCTGAATTTCTTCAAGACTGATTTTCTAACTGCCTCGATGATGGTTTCCAAATAAGCCAGATCGTGTACAACTTCGAAGTTACAAATCACAAATATGACGTAAGGCTCAATGTGTGAATTAGTCAAGTTGTTCCAATTAATTTTTCAAATGTCATAATAATGAAAACGTTAGATCGTTTAGTGCCACACCTGAAAACCCATTTGGTATCGATATTGAGAGGATCTCTCCAAATATTTCCGACTCTAAAGACAAAAGCTTATTTAATGTGTTTCTCCAGTCGGTTTTTAAGTATAGAATTTAAATTCCTTTGATTAAAACTTTGAAACTATTTGTAAAGCTTCTCCCATCAGATTAGTGAAGTGTTGGCTTAAGACTGGCAAACTTTTCCATACAATCGGGAATACGATATGTTATCAGTAATTGAATAAAAACAATATACAAATTAAAAAAAAATATATATATATTATATTTGAACCACCCTTTACCAATGCCACCACATGCTTACTAAATAATGTCAGCATCGATAATTTTCACTTGCCAGGGTGCAAGATAAATTTTACTAAGTACATATGAGCTATTGCCATTTGCTTAACTTTATTCATTGCCAGCATTCAAATATTCATGAGGCATATGTGTTTCGCCTCATTCCACACGTAACTTGCCACTTGCCACTTGTCGTGCTGATTTTCAGCTCTCACGTCAGGAATTTTAAGCATTTACGTGTACAGCAATTGATTATAATCAGCAATATACTAATCATCAGCTGAGCCTCATAACCATCAGCAGCAGCGTCAACAGCATCAAAGCCTAATTACTCCGGTTTTAGTAGGAGCCCGAGTTAGTCTGCCACAATACACTGAAGATTTGACATCAATGAGTTTTAATTTAATTTGTGGCAATGTTTCGAAAATGTGAACTGATATTTATATAACTATGGACATATGTTTGTATGGAAACTGCTTGCAGGATACATTAGTGAAAATATTATGCTGATTATTTGGCATTTGTTTGTTGGATTTTGTGTTGCAAATTTAACATGATTTTAAAGTGAATACATAAAGGCATTGCAATTATCGTAATGCCGGGTTAAATACCTCACTCACTCAGAAATCACAGATCAACGGTAAATACGTGATATGTTAGAAAGAAATTATTCATTAAAACATTGCATTCAAATGTAGGAATAATGACAGTTCTCATAGTATCATTGTTATAGAAATGAACTTTGACATTCAGTTATTACCGTTATCCGGTATAAAAGTAACTAAGTTGTGGCTTAACACTCAGCCCAACAGCATTATATGTAGCCTTGTTTTATTGATTTATGCGATATTTTACTCAGCAAAGTCAGAAACAGGTTACCGTGAAGCTGGCTGTCGACTCCCAAACTTTTTGGAGAGTCACGAATCACATAAATAGCTAGTATAAATGGAATAGACTTGCATAATCGCATTGAATATGTTTTCGTTTCAAAAAATTTAGAAAATTTGGTGAAACGAACAAGCAACTAGTACAAACGTAATCAACTTGTATAATAAAATAAGAGTTGTCTTCTATTTGTCACAACTTATAGAGAGCTGCGAATCCAACCGGCAATTGGTATAGAAAATTTGAAACAGAAAAGAAAGGGGTTTACCGGTTTAATAACCTTATTAAGGTATTCAACACTCCTCAAAATTTGGCTTGCTGTATAAAGTAAATTTCGAATACTTTGCCCTTTTAGAGATAATTCTCCAACCATCTTACTATTCGTTTCTTGCCTTATCGAAAGCCAGTGCTGACATTGGTGGTATATGGACCCATATCATAGGCTTGATAGTTATTCTTCGAATCCACATGCCACATATATTTCATTTAAAATTTAATGAAGGTAAATAATTATGATCTGTCGAACAAGCCTTCTTCAGAAGGTTCTAAGTGAATGCAACTATATTTCAATTTTCGTAGAAGTGATGACATCTTTGGTATAATTATATGATAAAATATATCACAATCATTTCAGTGGAAGCAACTAGAGGACAGTAATGAAGAGATAAATGAAGAAACAGGGCGTTTGAGTCTACCCATAAAATATTGCTAGAAAAGCTCCAGGCTTTACTCAAAAATATTTCCTAGGATAGGGTTATTATGGAAGGAGTGCTAAGAAATGTAAAAAATATCTAAATTTTTTCTGGTGGTATTGTTTTCAAAGGCATTAATCACAGCAGCGGGATAAAACCAATTCCAATCTGCCACTAAATACATCTGTAATCAGGAAATATAGTAATCTTCGTCTTTGTGTCGAATATTCAAATCACATAATTCTAGATTTGAATAGTTATATATTGATAATGTTGATACTAAACAATAAAACCCTTACTATTGTTCGAAAAACAAACGGTAAGTGAATTCTGCCACTAAAGTTTGACATTTTTGGCATAATTATACAAACACATCCATGCTGTGATACAAATGTAGGCCTGTAATTAGGTTGACATACGCTTTTCTGCCTGATAGCAAACCACCTAGCACATGCCTCTTAATTATGGCACACAGAGCTCTCTAAGCCTCCGAATTGAATTATGTGCGATATTTGTGTTGGACAAATGAAATTTATAGCCAACAATGCAGTTGGAATGAAATGAAAATGGCGCATTATTTGAAAGGATTTACATGTAAATTGATGGATTTATATATTTATGTGTATTGTCATTACTTTCTAAAATCTCTGCAGAACATGCATTTTTTGGACATCAGTAGGTGATATTTGCTCCATTTTGAACTGTACCGAGAAGAACTATTTTGGAACTGGCTTCAAAATAGCAAGTAAAAACTGTTTTCATTTTATTATTACGACTATTTCGTATTATTTCGGCTAAGTTTTTATATTTTCCTTTAGTTTATGTCATATAACATATTGTAGTAGATATGTTGGAGCTCCGATTCCAAGCAACCTTCTTGCGTCCACATTTAGATAACTTAGGTAACTTTATGTACTCTCTCCAGTATCTCCTTATGATCCCATTTAATTTTCCGTCGTTGTTAATGATCGATAAGATTTTCTGCTGCGAGATTATTTCACCGTTCCTACCATTGTCTAAGAACTTAAAACCTGATTTCGTGCTCTGCTTAGCTCTACTCATCTTTGTTTTTAATTATCTTTAACTTTCCTATGACAATAAACCATCAAGTATTCTGTCACATCTAACGAGCAAAATCGGTTCAAATACCATCCTATCTGCTCAGACGGCTCTCAGATAACTCACTTTCATTAAGAAGCATTGATAGTATGGTGAACATTACATTGGAATTTGATTGGAGATTTGATTAAATGGATCCCGATTTTTTGGTTTCGGTATTGGACCCAATCCATCCGAGATCAAGCTAAAGAAACTAGTATATCAAGTTTAGTTCGAAATTATTACTTCCTCATTCGTCTCAATGAATTCATATCTTTCTCTAATAATTTCTTAATCTCACATGAACTTCTGCATTCGTACCTTCAGTTTTCATAAAGAATTTTCCTTTAAATTTAGAAAATATACCGGAAAAGTGCATTATTCGTTATTAAGATATCCAACATCTCAGAAGAAGTTTCAGTTTTGGAAGATGTCAACTCTTTTTAGGTAATATGTTTGCCAAAGATCTGTTTAATTTTTTTAAATTTCAAGCATTTGGAAAATTTCAATGGTTTGACTATTTCCTGACTTCTGTGCTGGGTCATGTAAACCATGGTTCCCATATTATCAATGTCTCTCTCTGTTATTCCAACTATTGACTACAAAAAATTCTCATCGATTTCCAAAATTTTGCTCTATTTTTTGATTTTTAAACAAAAGTATTTATTATCGAAGTATAAATTTGACCCAAATACTGCAATTTGTCGTTGCGAAAGTATTCGCTTGATCGAAAATTTACATTAAAACTCTATCTAAGCGCATTGTATGTATTTAATTTATGCAATGTGTAGCAAATAATTTTGCACTGAATATTTATAAATGGTGGGAATAACAGGCGTATAAAGCAAATGATTTAGGTTGAAAATTCCAATGCTAATTAGACATCTCTAAGCTTCGTTATTAGTAATGTTTAACTGTATTTATATTTAGGATTATTCCGAATTATATTCGAAATTATCAAATGTGCGCAATTAGTGATCGTTATTGAATGCTGATTATTATTTAGAAATGAAAGAAATGGAATAATCAATTTTTATATATTTTCAAAAGAGAAACTTATTATTTTTATAATGAATGAAAGAAATGAGGTCCTATGTGATAAGGAGAGCTTAAAGTAAGTCCGCATTATAATTAACAAATTAACAACATATTATAAAACACCTGGTTAAGATTAAATTGTATGAATCATGTGCTACAAATCTGACCTCATCGACTTTTTCTTGTTCTCTGACTTCAAGAGAATGATCTCTGGAAAGTAATTGCCGAGACTGAGACCCAATTTAAAGCAAATGACCAATCGCACTTAAGCTGAATAGGCGCTGAAAGGCGAACTACTCAAAAAATCAGAGAGAGAGATATAACTTTAAATATATAATATATTTATTATGTGGTATATATATACCTATTTTTATACCAGACACTTGTTACTTGGCGAATCGTGAAATTAATTCTCAGAATGTCTTCACGCACTTCTATAATAATTTCCTTAACTCACAAAATAAACAGGTTTTTCGGGATTCGGTCCTATGACATAGATAAGCTTTAACTCTAGAATTATAGAGGATTTCATCTTTTCGGCCAGAGAAAATAACGTCTCTGTACGTAGATCTTATCTTTCAAAATCTGTTTATCAAATAGTTTTATTTTGAATTATATAGATTATATATAATAGAAGTCAACTTCAGGGAAGTTTTAACTAAATGATCCCTTAAAAGTTCTCAAGTTTTTTTTTTCGGTTAACTTTCTGGTGGAATTGAATTATTTTTCAGGTATATCCTTTATACATGTTTAGTTTCTAAAGGCTCTTGATAAAAAAATAGTAGCTATTGTTAGACGCAGAGAAAAAAGAAGAACTCTTACGCTTTGCAATGAACAAGTGGAACACACTTCGATTTACGACTGGCTCTGGTATAGGTACTCAAAGCATTCTGCATCCCAGAAGTAGAACTATAATGGAGTAAAGTGAACAAAAATCGAGTGATATAGGAGCAGGCAAATTGTGTGCTAAGGTGTGAGCCAAACCTTAAAAGACTGTATTATTATGTCCGTTGAAAACTTGAACGAGTGAGAATAAATTCTCTCAATTTATCAAAATGTACTTATGAGGGTTTGCAAGAGTGAGAATTAATTAAGCAGGGTTGTTTCGAGTTTTAGTCAAAGGTGTTTGAAATGCTATAGGGCTCATGTTGACTAAAAAGCTCACACTTTGAAAGCTTCTACGACAAAGCGGATATACACAAGACACTCAGCTTGATGAGCTGGCAGCAGCTGTTTGAAGAATTTGGACTAACCAACGAGACTCTGTTACACAAGCATGTTTCTTTTTTAATCCACGCCTCACTTTGAAGTAAATTTTATGGAGCTCCATATCTTGCTACCCTTACAAAAGCTGAGCATTGATACCGACTTGCACTTTCTTTAATTACAGTGACCCGCATAAATTTGTAGCTCAGCCGATAATCTGCTTGTAAAAAATAGCTCTGAGCATTAGGAAAAAACGCGCAGCCGAACATATGTCCACATTTTTACAAGCAATTAAGTGATGAGGGGAGGAAGTGTGAAAAAACATAGTTAAGTAAAATGTTTGCAAGTATAGCAAGCAAACTTTTTCAAGAGATTAACACAAATTTAACAAAAGCACAACGAGAAAAATAATTTCTAACAAACACAGCAACAATACTGTCGGATCAAAAAGAATAAAATGACTGAGGTAATTTTTCCCCGAACAAAAAATTAAAAAAAATTTTTTCTAACAAAAAAGCGCATTCGAGCGGCAATAAAACGCCAAAAAAGCAAAAGAGTGTAAAGCGTACAAAGCCTTAAAGTAAATGTTGAATGTCATGTCATTGTAAACAGAGCCCGCCCGCGCGCGCGGCGCTGGCGAATGTGTGATAAGGGTACGCTTTAAAAAAATGTTTTTTCTGCCTTTCGAGTTGAGCATTGGATTTGTGGTAGTGTAGCGTGGTATCGATTGAGCGCGGAAGTTGTTCGTGTGTGTCTGCGAGGCGCGCGTGTTGCCGCATTGTCACTGCAGCGCAACAGCAAAAGCAAAGTGACATTTTCGCATTCTCCTTTTCACTTCCCGATGCCGCGCTGTAACGCGCGCATCCTCTTACCCAGTGGCTTAACCCGCGCGCTTGTTGCCACATTGCCACTGCAGAGCGACAACAAAAACAGTGTAACATTTCTGCATTCTCCTTCGTGCTTCCCGCTGCCGCGCTGTAACGTGCGCGCCCTCTTACCCAGTGGCTTACTCGGCGACTTTTAATTCTATGCATTCAAGCGTTTGGGCGCGCGTTCATCCGCGCATTCATCCGCACTCGCTTATATATGTTTATTCGGCGTATTCATATCGCATCAATTAAAGCATTACAATGTCATAATCAGAATGACAAATAGAATTACATTTGATGTGAAAGTGACAGCCGTGCATTGCCGCTGGCTGCCACCACCGCCACCTTTTTCATTTCCCAGTGCGCGCTCTGCTGTTGGGGGTTGCACGGTTGCTACTTCTAGGTGTTTGCTCGTTTTTCGGGCTATTGCGAGGTATTCAAGCGTGTGCGGCAACATTGTCGCCGGCATTTTTATTCAATCGCCTGAAACAATTCCCAATTGTGCGCATTACGTTATATTTAAATTGGAGCGATTCATGCTCTCGGATAAGCGCAGATGAGCAAAGTGGCAGACAACCCCCAAAAATTTCACTATAAATATGCTTATTTCTTATTATATATGTAGAAGTAATCTTGTTAACTTCGGTGAGGAGGGAAAGGCTAGGGCAGCACAATCAGCCAACAAACAGCTTATCAAAGACAATGCGGTGGTGCAGATGTGTGTTTGTGTGTGTGTGTGTGGATGCTGCAACACGCGCGAAATTGTGAAAATGCTCGACCATATTTTATACGAAAACATGCATACATACGTATATAAATAAATATTAACAGGCCCTTAACATGCGGGCGGCGCGCTGTACGTGCTTTGTTGTTCTCAGTTATACATGCACGCCCACTCACACACAGGCGCATCAAAATACGAATATCTCGTCATGTGAGGGTCACAGGTGGGTAGCAGCTATTGTGGGCTCATTAGTGTAATATAATTTCCTCAGCGGCAGTGTCGGTGGCATTTTCATGTGTGGGTGGGCGTACCGCGCCTTGTAGTAGCAAAGGATTAATGGCTCCTTTGTTGGCGTCTCGCACAATAAGCGGGTGATAATAGCTGCGCATGGTGCGTGAAAGTGTGAAAATACACATAGGATAAACGCAGAAATTCAGAAATATGCTCATTTGTGCGAATGCAAGCATATGCTAGCTGCGGATGGCTTAGAAACTTAGAAAGATATCATTGCTGTAACAGGGTAATGACGTCACTGTTTATTTGTTCAAAACCAAAAAAGTCGATCGAAAAATACACTTCATTATCACTCTTAGAAGAAACCTGGTTCTTTGCGTTCTCCTTTTTTTCATCCTTCAATTTCTATACTATAGCTACCCCGGGGCCCTTGGCTATCAACCAGAGAACAGTAGGTTAAACGTTCATCCGAGACGTTGGCCAAAACTTTCTTGAAACACCGGTAGCGCCTCAACGGTTAAACAGAAATTACGAAGGAACTCTGGCTTGCAAAATATTTTGATAAAAAAATAACACTACGTCGGGCATTAAAAATTAGTAGTCAATGTCGACCAAGTATAAATCAGAGAAATAACTTTAATTTCGCCAAAGAAAATAACTCGGTAATTTAAAACAGAATTTTTTTCTACGAATACTGCTAAACCCCGTTAGAATTCGTCTAAAAAGATTAACGAATGATACGATACGATACGCGAATGAACGCCTTATTCGTCAATGATGGGAATCTCTCCGAATGGAATTGTATCAATGCTGCGCTGAGCATAAATGTACATCATCTGATGATTTAAGTAGTGCTTTCAAAAGCATCCCCTTGACTGTGAATTCTCTTAACATAAAAAGAGTGAGGTATTTCAAAAACAAATATTTTTGATTCATACTATAAGAAGTCCAATTTTTTAATCAAATGCCGTTTGTAGTAAAAGTCTATATACATATATAAGTTCGAAACAACTTAGCCGAGCGAAACCCCGGCTCCATTTGAAGTGATGTTCTCCTCGGTTGCGGGTAGCTGAAAATTTCGAGCAATTCTGACACATTGAAGTTTGAATATACAATAAATACGCTCTTCGCTAACACACTTAAAGGTTAATCGATAGCCCTTTAGCATTGAATCTTTACGATTTTGCCCAGCAATAGCGACACCGTGAGGTATACAATAGTACACACGATACAATACTTCCCCTTAGACATTGAAGACAGCTGTTTGGACGGCTTTGCTTCTCAACTCTCCAAAGCCAAATCCTCCTCTTACAAATTTACTAAAAAGTAGTTACTTTTCCAGCATATTTTGATCTACCTTGAGCAGAACGTTGGAGCAGAACTTACTTTACAAAGAACGGCTATGAGTTTTATGAAAACATGATAAGGAGCATTGTTTCTGGAATAAATAAAGGTTGAGATTAGGTCTGCTACTCGTGTTTCAGTTCAATTCTCTTGTAGGAAAACAACATAAGAAACTGACAAACAAAGTTACCAAGCTTAATTCAATTAATAATTAAAACAATAACGTATAAGGGTATCTCTCTGAAGTGGCTAAATACTCTTTCTTTCTACTCCCTTTGATTATGTCAGCTTGATATCCAGTCGTTTGTTCGTTTCGCCACTCTTAAAGTTTTAGCGTATCGAAAACAACTTATGTTATGTATTCGCAGAGATGGAGATAAAAATTTCAACCTGGTTTTTGTATTGGCACAACACATATCTTGGACATGAAAAGCATCGGAACTAGACTCTGATCGAGGGATCTGGGCTTTTTCGTGAAAAGGGTGAAAAGCGTTTGAGTGAAGTTAATGAAAGATATAAACAAAGGAAAATTTCCATATTTCGAACTCTGGAATGTTCTTTTAATGAAGAAAGAAACAAATTTTCTTCGTGATATGTGCTTTTAGCCAACTGTGGTCATAAAAACCCGTTGAAGCCAATAAAGGTTATACCAAGCGATACCTAAATCAACCGATCTTGTGTGGACTCACGGAGAATACATTTATAGGCATTAAGAAAGGCATGAAGTTAAAAAAAACTGCATTTATTTTTGAAACATTGTTACCTTTTAAATAGTTTGGAAGCATTTTTAAAACGGAAATTAGAAAAAACAAACGAAAGTTTCTGCTGGAGTCGAATTCCTGACGCCTTTTTAGTTTAATTTCGCTTCAAAAATCGCTTTTGCTTCGAGTTCATTTGACGCCAAACCTTTAGAGCAGCTATTTGCGAAAACCGTGAACGTTATTCGTCAAGCTACCGAACCTGAGCGCCACATTAAAGGCTAAGTAAACGTTTTAAGCAAATAAGGAATTATCAAGCCACTGAGCTGTCATGACAAGCAGTGCAAAGTAAACAAATATGTGTGTGCAACAAAGTATGTATGTGTTTCTGTCGGTGTGTTCTTGTGACATTGTCTGCATTTATAAACTCGCATTGAAAGTTCAAGCGTATCCACCCGTAACATGAAACCAATAAACCGCTTCAATGGCGCGCAAGCTTGCCACTTCACCACGGCCATTGCAGCGCAAATAAAGCGAAAAATCGAAATGAAAATAACACAAGCGAGTGCATAATGATATCCTTTGTGCTAATAGTGTGCTGCATTGTATTTGTATTTGTATTTGTAGTGCTTGCTGTTGCCACACACGCACATACACACACACGAATGGCAGCACACAAAGAAATGCAAAATGTAGCGTTTATTCAACAACATAACTGAAGTGAAAGTAATCCTTTAATGAACGACTAAAGTGTGCTTACATTTTAATTACCGTAAAATTGCTGCAACTGCCGGCTAGCGAACCAGCGGCAACATACATACACATGCACATACCAGCAGGTACGCCGCCAATCAGCTGCGCGTGTGTGTGTGCCACAAACCTTTGACCTGTGCTCTTGGGCTGTATCTCTTCACCGTGCTTTGTACTTATGTACTTAAGTGTATGCTTATATAAATGCCGAGTGTTTAATACTACATAGATACAACCCTGTGCGTTTCGCTGTTGTCATTGTTGTACATACAAGCGGATCTGCCTTTGAGCGCTTATTGCCACACAAATTATATATATTTGCATGCCACTGCATTTTCGTCGGGCAGGTGGCAAGTTGTGCTTACTACAAATACAAATAACCCTACTTTTTTGAAGGACACCGGCTTTAATTGCTGGCGTACAGAACGAAGCCATATAATAATTTAATATTTATTGAATGGTATAATCGTGACGCTTACTCGATTTACAGTTAAGCAGGTGATGAAAGGTATTTGATTGCTTTGAGCAGTGCAAAAGTAGCAATAAGAATCACCAAATATGTAAGGGGGCTCTGTGGAGGAGAGGAGACGACTTTTGATTAATTTGTGAGAACCAGGACTGATGCAACGGCAACCAATAACTGTTAATAACAAGAAACACTTCAACGTTAAGTATGGTAACAGCTTCTACGAGATCCTTATATCTCATTCGGATATATCTCTACCATCAATCTACCTCCCAAGTCGAATACATGGCCAAAGTATAAGAACGCAAAGTTCTAGGGTACTAGGTTCAAAATCACAAGCACTCCGGACACTTTATGATACTGTACCAATTACTGACTCTTAGTTAGAGCTGTCTGCTCTAATATGAAATTGATCTTTCTTTCCTTAAACTGTGAAGCATCGGCCAAAAGCTCGGCTCGGAACTTCGTTTTCTAAACTGGCAAAACTTTCACTTATTGTGCAATTAAATCCGACCGATAAAAGAGCCCTACTGAAAGGCGGAAACTACCTTTACTTTGCCAAACATAGAAGATAGGTAGTTGAACTCGAACTAGACCACAAATGAGAGCAAGTAAAGAGTCCAAGCTGAAAGAAAGGAATCTACTTTATCTACTTCCAAAGAAATTGTTATTAGTTGTAACACCTTCAGTGAAATCCTGATTAATACCGATTTAAAGCAGAGAAGAAGGCACGGGGACATGTGTGATTTTTGCAAACATCAGAAAGTTGAAATCCAGTTTGGATCATATTCAAAGACCATAACTAAAAAATTGTATTTTAAGATATTCACCACTATCCGATACCATATACTTTAATTCTTTTACCTTTTCCTCTTGAAAGAATGATGATACTGAAGTCAGATTTGGAAAGCGCTGATTCGTCTCGATCCTATCTTCGAGCGGTTCCTGTTAGCGATTGGGTCACGTTAATGAGCGCTGATTCTTTCCATGTTAAAGTTAATTTTTTATACCTACCGATCCAAACAGGGTTAGATCTCCTATCGTTAAGCGACCTCGATGACAATTAATTTTGCGTCTTCCCCCAAGCAGAGTCTAGTTATTTGGTGCAACAGCAACCATATTAATGTCAATGAGATTAAATATACGGTGGTAAGGATCCACAGTTCCGAATGTCCGAAAATGTCACCAAATACCACAATAGAACATACGAGAAGTCAATATAATCATGAAAAAGTTATTAAAAATATTTGAACTCCATCGCTTTGAGCTTATTAAATTAAGTTGAATTGAGGCAGGAGTGGGTTTATTGAAAGTTCAGTAAAGCTGAGTCACGTATAACTGGCTATATTTATTGATAGCTTTAATTTTCTGCGATCTCCATTACATAATGAGTGATATTTGATTGCTTCGAAAGATTACGCATAATCAGAATTAACATTCTTATAGGTATTCTTAGCGCAATTCCCGAATTAAACCTCTAGGTTAAACGTTCTGTGTTAATAACTTCATAGCTAACTTTTATTCAGTCGTCACATATTTTTATGTTCGTTCAATTCCCCATGCTGCAGAAATTTTGCGGTTCTACCAGTAGTGGTATATTACCAAGACTTAAAGTGCTCTTCGCGAACTACTGAATATTATAAAATACGTCCAAAATTGCGGAATTGTCTGCAATAATTGATGACAACCTCAATGTCTTACCTGAGTATGACGAAACCCGAAGAAATTTAAGAGCCAATAAAGTGCCGTCATCATCCTTTAGATTGCAGTCGGATGAAAACAAGTTCACCAATTGCGGTTTAAGTAATATGTATGCTCTGTCGATCGAAAGTTCGATAATCCAAAAGAGTTATAGCCAAAATCAGAAAGAAATTTTAACGATTTAAAACTGCAATTAACGAGCGCAATGAATCTTATTGGCGTGGAATCACCTTATTACAGGATCTTATAGGTCGAATTTCGATCGAAACGTATTATAGGCATGTGCTTTGCAAATATTCCGGAAACTCAACTGCAGTTATTTGTTATCTTTTTTCAGGTGGCATTTTGAATTCGCAACAGTAATGCTTTCAGTTACTTTCCTCAGCTGTCTCCCATGAAATTCCCGAAAGCTGTTTGGTGATTTGAAAAACGAGTTGAACACGTGCGACAGATGCTTCATGCAACAGACGGTGCTTCGGCTTTTCAGCTTTTATAATAAATGTTCCATTATTATGCATGTGCCCAAGTGCCCATGCGATCCTTCTTGTCTGCCAATGAAACGTGTGCGCCTAAAGAAAGCCATAAATACTAGTTGGTCGCATGGACATTCCCTTTTGCAGTTTGTTTATTTAGCTATCTTTGCTTCTATGCCTTTTTTTTTAACTTTTTTTACAGTTAATGCTTTTGTTTTTTGTGCTTTTCGCTCATTTCGCTCTGCTAAAGTGGTCAGTGAAAAACAAAGGCAAATAGCGGAGTACACCAAAAAGGCTGGCTAAAAGCAGGCATAAACTTTCGATCTATCTATTTCGCTATTATTTTATACTATGATTACTTATGTTATGTCTCTCTATGCGTTTCTATGCGTGCGCTACGCTGAAGCTGCGGCAGAGCGCTCATTGCTATTTGCAATAAATTTTCCGCTTAGGTATGTAGATGGGTCGTGTGGGGTGTAAGGCCGAGGCCTGACAGGGGTGTTATGGGTCGGTCAGTCAGTCATTTAGCATTGTTTATGGCGCTCATTGTTTATGGATGCGGCCATAATGAGGCAATTTACTTTACGAATTTTGTTGTGCATTTATGTGTGTGTGTGTGTGTGTGTGAATGTATGATTTTATCCGTTTTTGGCATATTTCAGTTATTTATTTATTTAATATACTTTATGAGGGCACGTGTTCGGGGTGGGCGCTTAAAAGTTTTCTATTGCCCTAGGCTGGGTTTTAAGAAGAATTATTTTTTTGAATAAAATGAATTCATGCTTTGAAGGTATTGCTCACTAATAAGCCAATAATACAAGTTTAGAAAATGCCATTAAAAAATAAAAAAGTTTAAATTAGAATTTTTATAGAATTATAGAAGAAAGATTAAATTTTTCATTGAGTATTCCATTTTGTACTTTTTTAAAGTCGAGTTTTTGGACATTAGATTAAACTTCTTTCACGACTTAATTCTAGCTTCAAATAGTATATAACGATATTTAAAGAGTATTAGTCAAGAGCGTTGAGGTCACTAAAGTTAACCACAAAATTACTCATATTTTTTAATGGTTTTAATGAGTCACGCAGTTTTGTAATCCACCTAGCATTGAAGTTTTCTTGCGGTGGTTCCACTTGAGCCGTTTTTGGACGGACCAGTTTACAACCTATTGAAGTCTCCCACAGTAAAAACACTGATCGTTTTCGAAATGACGGTAATTTTGGAAGCGAAATTTTTGAAAGTACTAAATAATTCTACTGCAACGAAATAGTGTTACGTCACGTTACCAATATAAAAAACCCCACCTTAATGAACGCTGAATAATTAAAACATTTTTTTGTTCTTATGGATATTTCTGTTGACTTAACAAAAACAACTATTTAGACTGCCACCTGCACTGTAAATATTAAGTAAACAGAACTTTTAGATAAAATAGCACTAACCTTTCGACATTCAACTAAAATTATTTAAAAAGGCTTACGGTAAAGAAAAATTGTTTCAAGTGGCTTGCCACATGTTTAGAAATTTCAAATTAATAAAATTTTTTAAAATACTCTAATAAACTAATAAGCAAGTTTGAAAACGCTGCAGTCCAAATTTTTTTTGAAAGGGTTGCCAGCTCTTATTTGCTCGTTATAATATTCGGGTGTATTAAAACAAAATGTTAATTATGAATATTATAAATTATTTAACGAAATTATAAATGAAAATGATAGGTCTTCACATTTTTCTAAAATTCCAGCAGAAAATTAAAAAAAAAGAAGCACTACAGAATGTTCAACAAACTAAAAGTGTTTGAAAATAATTTTTAAGAGAAGTTGCCATCTGTTTGGAAATTTTAATTCAATAAAATTTATAGAAGAAAGGAATTGTCACAATATTCACTTTAAATCAAAGTTATTTAAGAAAGTTTGCAATTGTAAATGAACTCTACATGGGTTGCCACCTGTTAAGAAATATTAATTAAAAATTGCGAAATTATTACAATACGATGTGTGAATTTTCATAAATCAAAATTCCTTATTTTATATTTATTTATAACACACCACGTATATCTGAACAATTAAGGCTTGCAACAGAAATTATTTTAGACATTAAGTTGCCATTTTTTTCTAACCGAAAGGTTAAAAAAAAATTATTAAAATTGATAAGATAAACGAAATAGCTAAAAAGAAAGTTGAAAATAAATTTCAGAAACGTTGCCACCTATTTAGGAATTAAATTAAATTAACAAACAAACTGTAAAATTTTATATTTATGTCAAATTAAGAAAATTAGACGGCTTACAGTTAAAAATAAATTTCGCAATCCTTGCCACCTGTTTAAATATTCCATCAAATTGGTAAAATAAATGGTTTGCTAAAAACCAAAAAGAAACCTCCAAGGCCGCTAAATGAATGTGATATACAATATATCTCAGGGCTGTAGAAGTATAAAAAAAGATCAACCTGTGTAGAAGTAAGACTTCTCTAAACCTCCCACACAACTCCGCAAAAATATTAATATCAAAAATCAACAGTTTCAACCATCGTTTGACTGCGTTTCATAACTTGGACTCACACACATGCCGATTTACAAAACAATGACTACACCTCCCTCCCCCAAGTATGACTTTTCGATATTGATAACAATTCATTTATGGTAACTGCAAAGTAATCAGCATTTTGTGAAAGATTACAGTAGCTTAGAGTACCACCTAGAAGACCGCCTTCAATAGATTTACCGTTAAAGAACTATTTACTTTTATTATGTTGCATACTTTGTGGAGCTGAAGCTTACACGTCAATCGTGTGTGTGTGTGTTACTAGCTTGCTATGCAAAATATTTGAGCAGACAATACCGAGCAGTTTTCCAGAAACTATTTGCAGTTGCAACAAGAAGAAAATTCTTAGAAAATAATTCAAATAGTCGACAGCATTGTTTGCAACGATTTTGCTATGCAAAAATGGCATAAGAAGAACAAGAGGCAGCATTTGTGAGGGACTAAGTAGGAGTTGGCTGTTAAAATGGTCAACTTTGAGCAACAAAAACCTATACAAATATGTGTGTAACGGTATATGTGTTATATTGTAAATATCCATAGACAAGAGTATTAACAACAAGCAAATTGTTTTGTCCAACAGGCGTGTTCGACTTGTGACGGAATGGCTGCAGGGCCGTTTGCAAGTTGCATATAAGTATACAAATTGACAAATACACACATACATATACACACACACATACAACTTTCCCCGCAAAATTGCATATTAGTGTGGCCACGAGTCTTGAAACTGCCAAAGATCTGCCTAAGCTGTCGGAATCTTTGTTCTTTTATTTATAACCATTAACTTTGTGTTAGTCTTTGCGTTTGTGTGTGTGTGTGTGTGTCGGCTAAAGCTTGCTTGCAGCTCCATCTTTTGCGTTCATAATGTGCTATTTTATGCCAAAGTGAAAAAGGCGTTTCCGCATAATAAATGAACAATTTAGTAGGTAGAGCCCTCGAGCGTCAAACACACCCCACATTTTAGAGTTGCCATGCACGCATACCATGGCTAGCTGGCACGCACCCACACACATACACATATTTCCACATTAACAAACACACTTAAGCAAGCCACAGATAAGCAGTGTGGCAAATATTGCTAAAATTACTGTTAGAAATATTGCAACAAATGTTTTCATAAATATGCTCGCAACTAGTAGGGTGTTCCTTAAATTTAGAACAAAATACTTACTTAAAAATTTCAACGCGGAAAAGGCGGCACCATCACTCGCCATTTTCAAATAATTCAGGCGAATTCTCTTGAAAACGAAACCTTAGGGATGCCACCCGTTTGGAAATCTTATTTAAGAGGAATAAAAAAAAAAAATAAAATAAAATAAATAAACCAAATGGATTATTAAACAAAACAAAATCTCCTAGAAGTCTCGGGTTTTAAATAAGTGTTGCCACTGATTAAAAAAAATTTACATAATTGATTCATTTCATAAAGTATTAAAATAAATAATTCTCTAAAAAAAGCTGGTTATGAGAAAGTGTGGCGTTGACATCTATTTTAAAATTCCTTTTAATTGATTTTATGTATAGAAAAATTATTTCTTTAAAACTCGCTTATATCTGGGAACAACTTAATCTTTTTCTCATTTTCTTTTGCCATTTCCAACTGATGTCTAGGGGTTTTTACAAAACCGTTTTTTGATTATATCAGGACGTTCTCGAAATATTTTTGGACACACTTGAGGAGAGTTTTGGGATTATTTTGACCAACGCGTCCCCCATAAGTTTTTGATGCAATCATTTATTTCTAAATTTGCAAACAAAGTTCTGTTATCGATATTTTGGGATTTTTTTAAATATTTTTTTGACCACAAAATCACATCCAAATCGCGGATATAATACTGTTTTTGGAATTTTCATTTTAAGTACGGAATTCTCATAATTTTTTCTAAGATGATCCGACATAAAACGACGTGGAGACTCGTCTGATAGATCAAATTCGAGGAACTGAAAATGGGAAAATTTTTAAGAAGCACCCTCATATACATATACATATATATGCCAATTGGCCATGCATTTATTATAGGGCGTACGCTTATCAAAAGGATTGTGCTTAGCAACTTAAATGCTTCTCGGTACCAAAAAAAGATACTCCAGTCCAGTTGGCTGGGCGTTCTGTAGTCTTGCTATTTCGCAAATTGTACGACAACAACAACTCGCGCAACAACATTGTGTTGTTGTAAGTTGCTCGTGTTGTGTTTTAAGTTTTACACCTGTATCTCTAGTTTTATGTGTATGACTTTTATGCATAAGAATTGGAAGTAGATATTTTGGTTTTCATATTCATTGTCCTTCGGCAGGAAGAAAAGTTTTGCTTAAGAATTTCCTCAATGGCTGCCGTTAGTATGGTGCACGTGTATGTGTATCACTATAACAGTGTTTCACAATGCCTTGCAAATAGCAGTATATATAAGACTACGACTTTAATAATGACTTTTAGTAGGGTAATCATTGTAACACGCTCTAGGAACTTGAGCGCATTAACCATTTGCTGTGCACAGGTGCTTATTCGACCCTGTTGTATTGAGTTTGAAGGGTTTTTGCTAAAGCTTGGATTCGGTATCTATTTTCGTTGCCAATTTTTGTCAAACCCAATCCAAAGTTATATAACCTAACATAATCGGGAAGATGAAATTTCAAAGCATTTCCAACTTTCTTCGTTTTAGTTAAACTGTTTTAGCTGTTGGTCTGAACTTCTTTCAATAAAACGGGAAGACTGCCTTGGAAATTCCCAGCAAAATCAATTGATGGTGCAGTTGTTCTATAAACTTAGAAACTAGTTGTCAACTAATCAATTATATGACTCAGCCATTTAAAGACTTAACTGCAATACTTATTGTAGTTTATTTTTTATACTGAAAAATATAAACCCTTATTTTGTTTACTAGAACCCGTCCAGGGAGAATGCTGTGGAAGTTGAGAGGATTAATTTCTTGCCCTTCTTCAATACAAAATATATTGCGAGCTTTTGAGTAAAAATCAAGAATTCATATTCGGAAGCCAAATCTAAAAGGAAAAAATATCTAACAACTTTCTCAGCATAAAGCAAGGATTAAAAATTAAGGAAAATTTTAAAATATAAGATTTATTACAAAAACTTTTCTGGTAGCATAAATGAGGGATTAAAAACCGCATTTTTCCTGAATTTTCCAATTTCATAATTTAAGGACTAAAAGCAGAACAAATAATAAAACTAAATATTTTTGCTTAATTTTCCACGAGCAAAAATTACGGATTAAAATTCAAAGAGGATTCAGATACATTTGATATTTTTATATGCTCTTTTATCAACACAATCAAGGGTCTCAGAAAGGAATAAAATATGCTAAATATTTGTGCAGATATTCTATTAACATAAGTCAAGGGTTAAAAGCCAAAAAAAACTTAAATAAAATAATTCTTTTTGGCAACACATTAAAGGCATAAACCAATGGTTAAAATTCAATAAAAGGCAACTAAACCGTATGCTTTTTTATAAGCGGTGTTTGTAGGCGTAATCTATAAACTAACATAACATAAACTAACTTAAAATACTATAGCATGGATATTTCGAAGAGCAACTCAATCAGCACCAACCAAGGGTTGAACAGTCACAAGAAAAAAATTAATATGTTGCCATGAAACAGCACGTAACTAAAGGACATTTTAATTTTTGATCTCGTAAATTTTAAAAGAGATAATTTCTTCAAGTTCATGCTCCTTGGCAAACAATACTTCCACACACACACACAAACACAGACAGAAGCGCACACTTACACCCGCCAAATGAAATCTGCAACGTGCACAGCACCTACTCACTAGTTACAGCTTGTAATCAGGCTGGCTACACCGCAGCAACGCCATGGCCATGGCAACTCATGCGCATATACCCTCGGGCTGTCAAGTTTGATGTAGTCATCCAAGTTACAAACGTCTTCATATTCACAGCAATTTCGTTGTTGGCTCTGTCTTCAATATCTGCCACGTACCGGTACTCCGCAACTATAAACTGCAAAGTAACTAAATCTAAAATATTTAAAATATTTGTATTCTACAATGCATATTACAGCTATCTATGTTTGTGTGTGTGTATGTGTGCGTGTGTGTGTGTGGTGATGCAGTTAGATTTATTCATGTTTTACCTGGTTTCATGGTGTGCGCAGAAGTATATACTTCATGGATTACTGCACATGCAAACAATTCCGATTAATTTGCGGTTGCATAGGATATTACTTGGACATACCTTTGATGTGTTGTTGCATACGAACTGTAATTTCGCCTGAAAAGATTGTTAGCTGGAAATAAGTAAATTGAAAATTTCACAAAAGTCTCTAGATATCACCTTGGAGAGGAAAATTCAATTTGTGCTATGCTCAAAAATCATTTATTTACACACTTAAAATTTATGCATAGATATTTTCATACATATATGCATACATATATTACGTATTAAAATAGTAAGTGTTAGGTGATCAGACCCAGTTAGTGTTCGGCATTAAATATCGAAAAAAAAATTTTATTAATTTAAAAATTACGCATTTCCCTTTAAAAAACGTTTCGTGCTCTAACAAAGAACAAAGCGAACTCATATTTGTCTGTTTTGAGTCAACATAATTCAAATATTATTTATTTTTCCAGGCCCTTGATTTAAGTTTCCAACAATATTTGTATTTGAAAAATATTTTCGGTGTATTACTAACCAAAGAAAAGCATATATTTAATATTTTCTTACGCTACGTCAAAATATTAAGTATTTGATACCAAAAAAGGGTTTAATATCACCTCCAAAATGGCAATAATAGCAAGCAAATCCGTTTTTGAAAAAAGGTTTACTAGGTTACGTATACGCCATGTAATACCAAATGATATTCCATGGCACTTTGAACCATATTATAGACAAGAGTAGTTCACGCAAATAAACTTTTTTACTTTCTAATTATATAAATACCCAGACGCCAAAATTTAGTCTGAAGTGTAGGGTGGTCATAAAACCTCGCGAAATTCGACTAATGCTTTATGAAGATAAACCATAAGTTTTGAAAAACTGTTGATAAAATTGCGATAATTTCATAAAATCAAGCATAAAACCATACAAAAAAAAAAAATATTACGCCAAGATCTTAAGAATATAGAAATGACATAACAATGTAGATATATTCTTCGAAACAAAATGGGAAATTGAAGTGTTAGAAAGCAGAAGGTATCGGGTCTTAGCTGATTGATAATTATCTACTATAATAGTTTGAAAAAGCTTAGAAAATTTTGACTTATTTTCATTTCAAAGAAAGTTTCCTGAAACTTTTCTTATTCACCTTTTAACCGTGAACGAAATACATAATCGGCAGGAAATTAGTATCTGCTACCAAAGTGAATATTTTTTCCAATTATATCAGATAAGACCTTGTAGATGTTAAATTTTTCATTGACATACATTATTGAAACTCTTGGACAGACTCAATATTATGTTCCCCTAGATAAAGTTTTATATTAAATAAATTGCAGCGCAAACGATATGTATTTCAATGATTCGTTAGCCTTGAACACTAGTGAATCGAAAAATAAACTGGCATAAATACAATGAACTGGTATGAACACAATAAACTGGTATGAACACAATAAACTGGTATTAACACACTAAACTGGTATGAATACAGCAAACTGGGGTGAATGCAAAATTGGTATAAACGCAATAAACTGGTATAAGCAAATTTAACTGATTAAAGCACAATAAACTGGTATGAATACAACAAACTAGTTTAACGCAACAAACTGGTATAAACACGAAAACTGGTATAATAAAAGAAATATAGCATAACAAGCGGCTATTCACGCTAAGGAGTTATTTACTAAAAATAGCTTTGTTGTTCTTTGCACATGTTAGATTTTCGATAAAGGCACATAGTGAGAATTGGTGACGGCTTTCGACAATAGGGCAGAGTAACAACAGGGCAGAGCTCAAACGAAAGTAGCGGAGAAATGTTGAACAGTAAAATGAATTATGTTGCGAATATCTTTCACATCTAGTCTCTAGCTTACTCACTGTTTACAGCGTTGTAAAGTGGCTCCATAGTGAAATATTTTGAACGAATGAAATAGCGATCGCTGAAATATTCTCATAAACAATTTCAGATATACTAAATATAATAGAAGGAACAAATAGTTAGGAAATAAAATGAGGTGTTGTCAAAAAAATTAATTTAATTAAAAATATTAATGCCTTCCGAAAAGTCTTTGATATTAAATTTGTAGACGTTGCAAGAAAGATATAAAGCAAAATTCGCTTTCACTATGCCACCAAGGCACGTCGAGGTCAACTCACCTGATCTCCTTTCGCAGTAGAATGTGTATACTTTCACAATAAAATTTTAAATTGTGCACTCATTCGACAAATCGAGGTCAAAGTTTACAAGAAAACAACAACAGTTTTAATGAAATATCAAGCATTTCTTCCACGAAGCGAAAATATTCGATTTTCGTAATTTCCTTGTCGCCTGTCCTTATTTCGGCGCGGCCACATTCACTTTCACCGAATTGCTTAGACGATTCTAATTAGTTGTATTAATTTTCACTGATTTCAGCGAAATAAAATTTAATTGAAATTACGCTCAATGAACAGGGCGCAGACATAAACCGTAACGTAATGCCGCTTTTGTCTGGTCAGCACCATAAATGTATCGCACAAAATAAAGCAAAAATGGAGAAATCACCCAAACAATGAACTCTAATGTCCGTGCACTCGTAGACGAAATTAACGAGTAGCTTCTCCCAACTAGAGAAATCATGAGATTGTCAACGCTGGTAATCAAGTGGCAAGAAAAACTCAATGAATCACCAGCGATGACAGTCTCAAAAGCAGCTGCAGCAACGGCAACAGCAACAACCAGAGTAACATAAATGAAAGATATGCAGGCGTTTGCTGCTGAAATGAGTGCTATCTGCGAAATCGAATGTTGTTGTGTTAAAATGTGTCCCTTTTCGTTGGAGGCGCGTTTATTGATGTCAGCTTTGTGTGTGGGTTTTGTTTGAGAAGTTTATGCTAAAATAATGTAAAATTTTGGTGGTTGGTCTTAGAGAGTGATGAGTTGATACTACGATGAATTTTGATAAGGAACGAATAGTCTGAGATTTGATAATACCGTGGTGAGACTTAATAACTAATTAACTAAACTAATAACTATTATCTCTGAGCTTTTTAGAATAAGTAGGACTAGGAGTCTAACAATATTGACATATACAAAGGTTTTGAAGCCATAATTTTTTAAATTATAATCGCGTACCCTCCTGACCATTTACATATCAACGCAGAGAAAATTTAGCATATGCCTCTCAATTAGAGAGATATTTATGTTTTGATAAAATTTAAAAGGTCTGCAAGTTTAAAGCAACTTCCCAACAACTCTTTCAACAGAAGTTTCTCAAGTTAAATTCCCACTCAATGTTGGTCAATGCCAGCGGTAGAGTTACCGAAGTAAATTTATCATTACACTCCCAGAGCGGGTGTACTCCAAACACTATCAATGGAACAGTCCACGAATATCCAACCCTCAGGGTTTACGCAGAGCCACTTCATTTCCATCATGAGATATGTTTTTTCCTATCAGTAGATTTGGGCTCTTTATAGAAAATTATGAGGTCTAACTTGTCTTACCTTCAAGGTAGTATCAGCTCAAATTGCGGCAATAATTCAGTGATCTTCTGTTCTGGACACAATTTGGAATACGTAAACAGATTCGGACCTATTTGGCAAATGTTTCAGATACCTTAAATAATAAGAACAGCATTATATATATATATATAGTGCCCTAGAAAGAAATCTGATATCAAAAGATTACCGCAGAAAGGTTGTTTTAAATACTCATTTTATCAGGTTAAATACAAAAAGAGTGGATATATGATCTTGGAAAAGTAGTGGAGGCATATGTAAACTCATTTACGGCATAGTTGAATACATAGGTTAACTTCTAACGTAATTTAACATAGGTTAGCCTCTATTATAATGAATTCAAACCAGCTGGTCTTCGCGCTTTCGTCGACAACTTTCAATGTGAAAGTAAGAAGAAAGGTTGTGGTGGCATCTCAAAACCAACTTATGACAGATACTTTTCAGATAGGTCAATCTAATTTTTTAAACGAGTTGTTTATTCCCTCCACTTTTGAAGTAATCAAAATGGAAGCGGACTTCAGTCAAGCAAAAAATAGTCGAATAAGCCGGTCATATGATTGTTTAAATAATAGGTTTTATAAACACAGCAATTATAGCCGATTCCCCATTTCAAGTGCTTTAACGTTACCAATACGAAACCTCTGCAATAGTTGGTCTAGTTCTGGTTAAGCTCTTACCCAGAATGTTAAAACTTTTAAAAGTATTCTTCTGAATGTTCGAGATTCATACGTATACTCCAAAAACCATTGCGGTTCCTTATGTAACTCGAAATATTTCTACGGAAATCAAGCTAACCGTATACCCCAAATGATTCAAGTAAACTATTTGATTTAACGGAAAACAAAATTCGTCCTGGCGTTATATCTGATAAAGCTCTAAAGCCAAACTAATCTTACTTCGTCTAACACCCGAGTAACCTACTCGTTTACGTGTAGCATGCGTAGGCAATTAGCTGTCAGACTTTAGCTGCGCTATAGCCGGAACTAAATATGGAACTTGAAAGATGGAGCAAAAATGTTTTGAAGCTTACACTGAAGTCGAAGGAAACCCCACCAATACCAACAAGAACCTCATTGGCAATATTTGTGGCAGCGTCAGCAGCAAGAATTCATGGTCGCGCTGTCAAAAGCACGAAAAAATTCGGACATTGATTAATAATGTTGCCACATAAACACACAGGGACTTACACACACACACACACAGCCTTAAGCACACATAGGCACACACATGCATAGATAGTTGTGTGAAGCTAGATAAAAGCAAATATAATGCGATACCTACTTTCATTCTTTATTTCCACGTCTTCGAACATGTTTTTTATTTATTACATTCTCTTCATTTTTGTTGTTGTTGCTTTTCGCTCCTTCCTCGCTCGCATTTCTCATTTGCTAAATTTGTATTTGCTAGCTACCCGGCTTTTGTTTCCATACAAAGTTTTTTGTTTGCGCAACTTTCTTCTGCTAACTAGAAAGAAAGGAACAACAACAACAGCAACGGCGAAAAAGTTGGCATAAGATGCTCGTATCTCCTATCTGGCTGCTCATTTGTTTCATTTTGCCCTTTTTTTTTGCGCCCAACCAACGTGCTGCTATTTGCCAAAAATGAAAAGGTTTGCAAATAAATGTTTATTTCTTAATTGCATTTGTCTTTGCGAGGCAGTTCAAATGAGAAATTTTGGCGTTGCCATTTGCCGCATGAGGTATGATGTGCTCCCAACACACGCTATATGTCATTAGGGTGGCACGTAAATGCAGGAAGAGAAACTGTTAAGGCGCCATTATGAACGCAGAAGTGGACTTTTGGAACGAAAGAAGATATAAAAGGCGAGATATTGCAATGACGACACATAATAGCTCTCGGCGGCACGCTAACTTTTTGAGAGCGGCGAATCGAACAAACAGCTCGTTTTATCAACCAAAGTTAGAACAGCAAGCGCCTATACTATCTTGAAGAGGTGTCCACAAACTCTCATATACTGAATTCAACTGCATAACTTTATTGTAACTCTCACATTAAAATTCTTGCCCAGAAAGTACTGCTCAGACCTAAGAGACAATTTGGTAGAGAATCGAGGATGGCTTACATTAGATAAATATTTCTATCTACCTACAAGAGGTTAGACTTTTCCGACATTTGGGGACATATTTCAAAATTAAAACTGTTGCTCTCGATCGTTCGAGGAACTTAACTTCTCATTAAATTAGGAAGGCCCTCAATTTAGAACGAACGTTTCGTATATCAAACTGACTAAAGAGTTCTTACACTTGATTACTAAATAATAAAAGGAAGTTTTCATTACAAAAGTGAGAGTGAACCGATCGTATGAAGATTTCTTGAACTTTTGAACGAAGTTCTGCTCGTGTAGAAACTCGCTCGAGCCAAAATCCGCGTGTTTGATCTTTGTATATGGATTTATACAAATCCAATCTTTAATAGGGGTAAGGAAATCATGTTTGGAAAAATGTGTGCTATTTAAAGGCACTTCAGTCAAGTATTTTACAGAAAAAAAATTTGTTTTAGTCAGATTTTCCTTAAGTTTTTAACAGTAAATTTTATCTCTCTTGAGACAGTTAAGTTATCGGATATCGGTTGATATACAATGAATAAAATCGTCGATTAATCCGTGCTCACGAAGGGTGAAAACAACAAGCAAATGTAAAATATTTATAAGAAAGTTTTAAAAACCTTTCAACGAGTTTCGCGATTGTAACAAATGAGAAATTATCATTTATTTTTACTACAACTTAATACTATGGTGTTTAATATTTTTCAAAATATTTCTGAGAATTTTTTGAGTACGAGAATTCTGAATTTGCTATTTATTTTACGAAAAAAATTACACTAGGGTGTGCATTGAAATTTTTTTTCTTAAGTTTAATAGTTTAAAACTTTTAGATTTTATATTCTGTTGTTGGTTCATGATTTTTTATCCGATTAATGACTACAATCAAGCTCAGATGAACCGACTTTACTAAATAATACAGAATGTGGGTACAACCCACGGGCACACACGGGTGGGTAACGTTATTCGATCAAATACGATCCAATCGATTATGCCTCGGATATACCAATCCATGCCTTGAAATTACGCCCCGAGTTGTCAGAATTACGAGGGCGGGTCAATAAGTCCGTGACTTTTTGAATTTCTTTTTATTTTTTTTTTCTTTATTCTTAAATATTTCTTTATTTTATTTTTTATTCCAAAAGTCACGTACTTATTGACCCGCCCTCGTATATACCACATAGATGGATGTAAGATAAGAACAGAAGATAAAGTTTGCATAATTATAACTCCGCTACATTCTGGTCAAGCTTTTCGATTGAAGAAAGCTTCCTTTTGCAGAATGTTCCAACAAACAATGATGGTCGTCAGTTGAGGAAAATATAGTCAACGCCGTTTTCTACCATCTCCTCATATACTGAGAAAATTAGTGAAATCGGATAGTAACCACGCCCACCTCCCATACAACGGTTTTATTTAAAACTACTAAAAGTGCGTTAATTCGCTTAAGGAACACGTCAGAAACATTAAATCTTACAGCAAATAATACACGGCATAGGAATTTGTGTAAAATTTGGACGATGGGTGGGCATCGCCCACTTTTAGGAGAAAGCTCATATTTCAAGAACGCCTTAACCAATTTCAACCAAATTGATACATGATATTTTACATGATATTATATTTCTATTCTTACATTGCTTTGTGAAAATGAACGAAATCGGATACCAACCACCCGAACTTTTAACAATACACCTCTTTTCAACCTTCCGGTAGACTTTATGCCATATTTAACGGTAAATATATGAGATATCGTAATGAAATTCTAGGATTGTCTTTCCATGATAACAGTGTGCTCTTGTGTCAAAAATGGGGAAAAGAGGGTAAATACTTCCCCTAGCCTCCATATACCCAATATAGGAGTTTTCAACCACCCGCCACTCTTTATACCATATACGAGTATTCCGGTCAATATATGAGGTATCCACGTGACATTCAGAGTGCATCTCTTTCTGTGTCCATGTATATATATATATCGGAGAAGCAGAGCAAGCATTCCCTAGGAATGGAAAAATTACCTTTTAAGGTTTTTGATAGGTCAATCTGAACTTCGAACCGTGTGCAATACCTCTTACTCGACTCCAATCACAAAATATATATGCTAATCAAAAGGACAAGAAAATAAAAAAATTTCTCGTGTTTTTAAGGACCACCCTAATGCATGTACAGAAACACATGCCTTTCATGCCCTTCCTTTTCACTTCATTTCATCAGACGATTTGATATTTCGCTTTTACTGTTGGCGCAAACTTCTTTTGACAGTTATATGTGGTTGCTATTGTTGTTGTAGTATTCAAAAACTAGGAAATGAGAGTAATAAATTTGTAATGGCGCAAAAGAAGTAATACCAGTTGGCACTACACATATAATTTTTGTGTATGTATGTATGTATATGTAAACTAATATTAATTTCGTTGGTTTTATTTTCATTATATTTGTATTTGTAGCACACAAACAGACACTGACAATTTTATATGATGCGAATTTTTAGTTATTTACTTAACTATCGAAAATTTTCAGAACAACATGCAAAATGAAAGAACTCAACAGCTGAACAAAATGGCAGTAGCAGGAGTATGCTTATACTTCAATGCGGGCAACCTAGTTGCAAGTTCAACAGGAGTGTTTGCATGTGATTTGGTGTGTATGTGTTTGTGTGTGTGTGTGTGTGTAAATGAGCGGATATGGGAATACTTGACGTATACGGAACAAGTAATTTTATGAGTAAACTTTTTATGACCTCATTAGTGCTTAAATATGCTGGTATATACATAGGCAGAAACACATATGCGCGTGTTTGTGTGTGTGTATGGAAGCGGCAAACATTTTAGAGCAACAAATACTTTTACGAGCGTAAATAGTCACACATACACACACATACATAAATATGCTTACAGTTATGTGTGTATAACACTTAAAGTAAACAATTTTGTATACAAAGCCATAACTGTAAATATCTAGCAACTAGTTTTATCACCACACCCACACTTGAAAATATAACTGAAATTAAAAACGTAAAATATGCAAAATTTAAAAAAAAAAATATTTAAGTTGTTATTAAGTTTAAGCGATAAAACATCAAAGTTACATAAAGTTACATAAGTGGCTAATAAAGTTGTGTGAAATTTCCTATATCAATAAACTTTTTTTCTCAAATATATTTATACGTGGATTTTATTATAAATTTGGCAATAAAAAGAAAGAACGCTCGTCAAAAAGTTTTAAAAGTAAACGAAATTAACGAAAATTACTTCGGCGCACATATATGTAGGTTATGTTAAACCATTTACTTTTATTTTAGATCATTTTAAATTAAGTTGTATTAAGTTGAATTATGGTTGGTACTTGGTTTGTTTCGAGCTACAAGTAGTTAAATTATTGCTCTCTTACATAATATTCGGTAAGTACAGCTATTGACCGTTTGACTTTGAGGCAAGAATCTGTGATGCATTATGCCATTAAAGTCGAAGAACACAGTCGAAAAAAATTCTCGTTATTTTTTGAACACACCTTGTATATGCGTATTTTTTTTTGCTTTTCCACACATAAAACACCCCTAATATGAAAAAATACACTAGCTTCTGAAGTAGAACTGTAGTGAATGTCCAACACGAAGGAAAATTGAACTAAAAGCCATTTCATGTCCTCGAAAACAAAAAATCAGCTTGGAAGGGTCGAATATTTAGAATTGAAGAACAAACACTGGTAGTTCAGAAAAGTTATAGAGCTCTCCTAAATATGCTCCATTAATAATAATACAATGTTTTGTTTGTTTAGATAACTTTTCGAAGTACTTTGTTTATTTAGTCCGATTAAGCAAACTCTAAAGCCTACGCTTTTCAGATGTGTTAACCGCTTCTTCTGGCATGGAAGATCCGCTTGACCTCGTTTGTCCGGTATGTGAAAAACAAGTAGTAGTTTTTGGTAGACGGTAACGCGGATTGGTTATCAAAAACAAAGCCTTCAAATCATTTGTGTCAATGCAATTCCCGGTGACGCGACAAATACCAAATATTCGTTCCATTTGCGCTTGGTATATGTTGATAACGCGGAACAGAAATACGGATATTAAAGCGAGAAGCCCAGGAAATATTACAGGTCCGAATCTCTAACATAATATGCAAGGGGTTAGGCTTTCTAATATAGAATATAAAATTTAGATAAGCCTATCGTAGTTAATTTAAAGCCCAATTAATCGTTTTCATTTCATCGGAATTACTTTAGAACTTCTAAAGAGAATCATAAAAAGAAATACTTAGGGACCGTCATGTTTTCGGTATCAGAGTGACGTCCGATAGAATAATATTTTCTCACTGTTGGAAGAAAAAGTACAAAATTTCATTCTTCTTAAAATACTAATTAATAATACGGACAGATTAACGCCGCTTGACTTCGGCTTTCTTGAAACCAAGTTCAGGATTATACACGACGAGTAAGACTGCGATCAGAAATAGGTTAGTTTCAAACTAGTTCCCAGCAAATATACGATTGTCTTGTTCAATATATCTTCTCAGGTTTTTGTTGAATCAATATTGTTTAACCGGCTTATTTTTATCTCTCTCTCTCTCTTTCCCTTTCTGAGCAAAATTCCCAAATTTGGGGTAAATGTCTGATGCTCTTCTGAACTGCTTGACTTTATTTAAGGAATTCTAGTTGTAAACTATTTACAAAAAACATAATTAATAATCGATAAATATCGATAAAATCGATAACCATCAATACTTCAAAATAGCATAATAATTAGGAGAGTAGTGGTTTTCGCTATCATTTAAAGATGTTGGGTTTTGGTATTTATTGACAAAATTTTCAACGGTGGTTAAGCACTATTTTGTAAAGAAAAGGTCCAAAATCTCTCGATAATGCTGAGAACCCATTTTTGTTTATTAAACTTCGAGATATTTACCTACTCATATAAAGTAGCTTTTCTTCGGAGCTTTAAAGAGATTTTAACTTGCTTTCTTGTGTGAGTGTATGAATAATGGTGTGAAGAGCTCTATATGCATGCATCTCCAGTTCTTTGCATTTTATTACAGCAAAAAAAAACTGCTCTCAGTATGAAAAAGATAAGTCGGGAAGCAAACAAGTGGATTCTAACTATTGGTATTTCAACGAAGTCGAAGAAATATAAAAAGTTAAAAAAATTAATATTTTCCGGCATTAAAATACCATTGGAAGTCTATCGTCCGTTGTTTAGTATTAATATAAAGAACTCTGTTCTACATTTAAAAACTTTACAACAAGAAAAATAAGTCTCCGCAAACGACAACTTCCACGCACCCTTTTCGCAAAATTATTTCTCCAACTTTTAACTAAATAACTGTATTTTCACCATTTCAAAGTAACATTGTCAGTGTTTGGGTCACAGGCTTAAATCAGTTTCGAATATACAAATCCGCTCACGCGTATTAATGAGAACCCAATGACACAGCTAAATGCATCCGCAAAACATTGGCGAGCATACCGAGACGAACCGAAACGACCGACCCACAATGACCTGACCAAATGTTAAATTAAAATCGGCGCAGCATATACTTGCTGGTTACCCCATACTCTCCCACATACTTCCATATATATCGGACATGTGCGTGCATGAGCATGTGTGCTTGATTTCACCTGAATTTATTAGGTTGTTCGTTGCACTTGTTTCCGTTTCTAGTTCACATTGTCATTAAATAAAAGGATTTTCGGCATACAAATACGGCTTTTACCCTTTAATCTCATAAACCAATTAAAGTGCATCATTTGCTGTACCCAACTGTACTACATGGTGGAGCGCGCAAAACTTGGTGTTAACTGTTACACGCGATGGGGTGGAACGAAAAGCAGTCCAAAGTGAAATTCTGTCTTTGTAGGCGAAGCAGTGGAGCAGCTTCAACGCGGTCGAAAACTCAAAACCTCAAAGTCACCCTCACCATCCCGGTAGTATCGCCAACTTCAAACCCTTTTGTCGTAGTCCCGTATCAATAGCGTAAATTCCCTCTTTTAACTGCCGCTTATGTGTTGGTTGACAGTGTGAGGGTAAACTCGCGGTGAATATTGGATAACCCCGGAAAGACTAAGGCGCAGTTCTAAATATGTCAGCAAATCCTTATTCCATCTTAAGTTTAAAATCTTTCATATCTCGCATTCTTCTTAAAAGTTAGTACTGAAATAACACGATCAGCCTATCCATTTGTGTCAGTTCAATCACTCAAACTTCAAAACACTCGTCCGGCTTAAAATCGGTAGACTTCTAGTAGTATGATTCACTTCGCTAGAACCGAAAATGCTTTATTAGGTAACGTTCATTACACAAAAATAGCCGACACGAAAAATTTGCTCCGAACTCAACTACTTCCAGCTAAAATACACAGAGGAACGAGATTACTGCAGTTACCGGGCGCGGAATGCGCTCAAATAGCAATGATTGCATATTGATTGAACATGAAGACGATTTATTATAAGAATGCGCAATTTTCATAAAGAGTATGAATGACAAATGGAGGCTTTGCGTTCCTATATTTTATTGAACTTTGAATTTACATTGTGTTAATATGATGGACAGTACAAAGAATACGTATTGAAATAAGCTCCCGAAGTAAGCGCAATGATTTTTTGAATGTATTTTGTCGATAGCTATTTTTAACACTTAACCGACCTAATTTGGGGTTACCTTAGGAGCATATGATCTCAAAATTCTTGATGACTGAAGATATGCTTCAAACAGTGTAGAATACGTCATCTTACTCGGTCTTATTACAGAACTCGAACTATAGAGAATAAGCGCTCAACGAGAGGAGACTTGAGAGAACTCTAAATCGAACTTTTGCCGACACTCAGCCAACTGGGGTAAATTGTTGTAGACTAGTGGACTATTTGTGTATTTTGGATACATCGCTACGAAGCACATATTTCGCGTGGAGTAATTTGCGTATCGTCCCCTGTAAAATTTCACCAATTTCCATTAGTATTTAAAGTCACTAAAATAAGTAGAATTTACATCCAAACTTCTCTGGAGGAACATTTCCATTCTTACTTATGGCATTCTGCAAGAAATGAGGCTTACCTTAAATAATATTTTGTGTATGGAAAATGGTTTTTCGAACCACTCCTTATCTATGGTTATGTTAACATACATGCATATGTAGTAAACATATTAAATGTCAGATGTGAAATTTGAATTACCAAATGTAAGTGGTATTTGAATAGCGGAATAATTACAAATTTATTTTTTTAAGCATTTGTGGGAAAACTTTGAGCTAAAGTTCAATATTGAGCTAAAAGGCCATAGGAAAGTAGCGGTAAACACAAAATTTGCTGTTAAAAAAGTAGCTTAAATATGAGTAAATATTTATAAGCTTATTTGCTGTTTGTTGGCAAATAAATACCATATCCGTGTTTACATGAAATTCAATATTTAATTTAACAGATTTTTTTACAGTTAAAGTGATTAAATGCGTGACGTCCATAAAAAAAAACAGAATGAAATTACTTTTTATGCGCTATTTTTATTAATAAAAAGTATTAAGAAAGAAATATTTTTTAAAAATATAACTCAAATATTTTAAAAGTAAAATTTCCATGTTAAAAACGTAACAGCAGATTTAAAGTTCTGTAATCGATACTATCTTTCAGCAATGTTAGTTATAAATTCATGTGTACTCAGATCTCCTAAATGCATGGTCTAAATATCAAGAGTATAAACTCTCAAGAAAAAATAACCATCAATTTGTCAATTAACTCAGAAAAGAAAAAACCAGCTTCAAAGAGAGCGACGAACATGCAGTAAAGCAACAAGGTCTAATTGTCAATGTGTACTCAGACATGTCGGATAACGGACAATATTAAGCAGTCTAAATCGCAGATATGAAATTCGGGATTTATAGCGGGATCAGACGTAAAAATTCCTGTTAAGTAATACTAGTAATACTAGTGAAAGTTTCAAAAGGTTCTTCGTGACAAATGGTCGATATTTGCCTCTATTGAACTTTTTGATTTTATACGCCTTTAGTGGCTTTCACTCTCGGTTTAATTTCTATTGTTTGCGAAATTAATTTATTTGTTTAAATGGTTTACTAGGTTAAAATCGTGATTTTAATATTTATTGAAATTTCTAAGGTGGCTTTTCACGTCCATTTCCTTCCTTCAGCTTTCTTGAGTATAATCCAAACCCAAAGTAGGTTTGCTTCCCTTCATCCATCACGGTAAGTTACTTTCCGAATTTGTTAAATTAATGTCATACTTTTGTAATATTTTATGCTTGATAGAATTTTAGAAAAATATACAGATTGCCACATGTTTTCAAATAAATATAATTCAATTACCTGGAACTAACATTAAACACTGAACTCAAACAGGAGAGGTATTAGAACCACTTCAAATTAAATTTTATTAGCCATTATAACTAGGGTTATTTATTATTTAGATTATCTTGCTTTAGGAATAATATGATAAACGTATTAGTGGCAAATCTTCTCAATCAGAAATCCTTCAGAAACATGTTAATTTAATCGCAATAATGTACTTAAGTGATTTTTATCAAGTTAAGAGAAAAATATTTTGTTTGAATATATGGCAACCATTCTCAAAAATATTTGAATTGTAAGTAACTTTAAAAATTGTATTCTTGGCAACCGTATTGGAATAATTTGCTCCATTAAGTAATTTTTTAAATAAAATGTGGCTATATGTGGCAACATTTTCTAATATATATTTTCAATTGCAACTGTTTTTGCAAATGCAATTAATATTTTTTTATACAACTTATCTGTTATCCATGTTATATACTTATTTACTTTATTTAAAAAAAGTGAATAGGTGGCAACCTTTTTAGTAAATTCGTTATAATTAAACACATATTTTCTTTCAATAATGCAATAACAAATTCTTCTAATGTGTTTAACCTAAACAAACGTGCTATTCGTTATACTATGAGCGTGACGTAAGACAATTTCGTTGCATTTGATCGATTTCCTCAACGCCTCTTACGAATTTATACTCTAGGAATAAAATATAGTAAAATGACGAAATAAATAAAGGTTGTCTGTTATACTTTACAAAGTAATTTTAAATAACGGAACAATTAATAGGGATATGCTCTCACAGGTATTCTACCCTATATTATCTTAACAATGCCACATAAATCAATTATAATTAATGAGTTGAAAATCCTTTACAAAGTGTGTTTGAAAATTATAAAAAATATGCTTGATTATTTAAAAGAATTTAAAAATATATTCAATTTATTTTCGAAAAAAGTTTGTCAGATTTATTAAAATGTTGCACAAAATATTTACAAAACGAAAAGATTATTAGTAGCTAATTACTTAATTAATTTTTATTTTTTTATTAAAACAAAAATTCAATAAATTTAATTTAGTAAGATTTTTTTAAAAACAATTTTTTAATCACTATTTTATTAAAAAAATTTTATTAAAATAATTTAATAATATTTTTCAAACAAAATCTAATAACATTTTTTTAATAAACACTTGTTTGTTAAGTAATAAAAATTAATAAAAACTGTTTAATAAAGCTTTGCTTTCAATTAATTTTTTTTAATTTTGTAAATTTTTAAATTTTAATAAAAATTTTCATTAATTTTTTTCATTTCTAATTTTTTCTAAAACAAAAAAAATGTTTTGCTATAATTACAATTATTTTAATAAACTTTTTTTGTTATTTAAACTTTTTAATATCTAAAAAATTTTTTTAGTTTATTAATTTTGTAATTAATCATCAATTATCTCATCAATTGCTCTAATCCATTAAAGACACCATATGTTGCATAGGGTCGCATAGGTAGGGTTGCATAGTTATGTATGCATATGCACCAAAAGTTATGCAAATATAAAATACTACAAATGTATTTATATCTCCAACAATTGGGTTAGTTATCACCTAGCGTGCTGCCACTTAATTCAATTATTTTTTTCATCAAAATATAAAATTTATTATAAATATATTTAAATAGCTTCATACAATATGTTGACGTTCCGTTTCAGTGCCAATTAAATTAAGTCGCTGTAACAACAATAACAACAACGGCAAAGCAAAATATAAAAGAGAACCAAAAAATATAATAATAACATCACCACAATAACAAAGTTGGCTATAATGAAATTTTATATCTATGCATTTAAGCAAAACTGACACAAATACCAATGGACCTTGCCACACACAGGCCAAAGCAGCCCATGCAACATTAATTGTTAAAGAACCTTAGGGCAGTGCTGGCAACTGGCAATACCGAATGTGCGCAGCAGCAGTGTCGAGCAGATGGACTGCAGATGACGGTAAGACAGCGACAGGAGAATATGTGTGTATGTGTGCCACAGCGCTTGCGCACATGCCGTCACTCTTGTTGTTGCGCTTAACTTTGGTAATATTGCTGTGTTGTTGTTGTTGTTGTTGTTGCTGTTGCTGTTACCGCCGCTTTGCAGTCGGCATATGAGCGCAAAATATTTATTAATGTCAACGCTGAATTAAACACATAGTTTATTGCCATAGCAGCACCCCAGAATTATCAGTCAAACAACAACAAACACATTGCAACGTGAATGTTCTTTGTTGCCCTGCAGCGGACGCTGCACAACTGACTGGTCAGATAGAGCGCTACATTTGCGTGCAACTGGCTGGTGAGACTATCTTTTGTCTAAAATCTTCACTTCAATGGAATGGGAGTTTATTGCTTCGTGGCTGCTGCTATTGCCACAGTTTGACTATTTTATTTGTTTTTGTTGTTGCTTATGCTCTAGTTGCTTTTGTTTATTTTTTTTTTCTAGTTGTTGTTGTTGTTTATTGTTGTATTTTTATTTCTCATTGCATTTCGGAGTGCGCCGTTGCACTCGACTGATTCGGGGCAGTAATAATTTACATACACACACACACATGCAACTCTGCATAGTTATTTAAATGCATTCACAAGCTCATATCCACTTTGGTATTCCGTTCGCTACGTTGAAATTCGCTCTGGCACGTTGTTGCCACAAGTGACATATGCTTGCAACCCTTTTTACAGTTTAGCATGTCTCCTATGCATTGTAGTTGTTATTGTTGTTTATCTATTTCATTTTATTTTTATTTCCGCATCTACTTAAATATTTATGTGTAACTTTATTTTGCTATTGCTGTCGCCTTTTGACATTTGGATGACATTTGAAAATTGCTTAATTTTCTTACCTGCCAAATGAATATGGACACAAATGCACATATATACACACAACGACATACATAAATGAATATGATCATAGAATATTTTTAGGTATTTTGAAATGTCACTGCGATTTGGAATTGTCAACGGAAAAAGTTACAGCGTTGACAGTTAAGATATTCACCACATTCCAAACAAATTGGTGTGAATAAGTGTGTGGTGCAGAAAATAGAATAGGAACAACAATTGTGGTAAGAGGTAGAATGTATAAAAATGCAATATTTTTAAAATATTTGTAAATATTTATTAACCTAAAAAACTTATAAAATTATCATAAATTCCCAAAGTGGTATTTATAGTGGCAAAATGCTCCATAGAACTCCTTGTAAAGGTTCTTAAGACAGGGCCTTAAAATATTCCAGTTTTATACTCTATTTTTCTAATATTGAACTCGTTTTTTCGTAAAAGAACTTGAAGCAAAATTCTTTTTAATTTTTTAAAGCTTTTTTTTTTAAAGTAATTTTATATATTTGGTCTGTGAAGTCATTTAAGGCAAAGGGTCATAATTTAATACGTAAACACTATTAATATCGAAACATTGTTATATTACGTTTATTGTCACTTAGAACGCTTTCCTGTAGAGTTTTGGCCTTTTGCTCCAGCAAGGTGTGAAAGAGCTCAATTGTTGAGGGTTCCGTACCACCATATAAGGTTTATTGACATTGGTGAGTTATTTTCAATTCCAATGAAGGTATCTAACCCTCGATATAGTACAACTCAGTACTTCAATGACCGCTCTATTTAACTTTTGTACGCATTTCTATTAAGGGTTTTATTGAGTTTTATTTATTTCCAAGGTAATACGGGTAACAAGCAACGCTCACACAGAATTTTTCAACGCAATAACTGCCCTCTTAAAAACATGACTTTTCAGGTGCCAACTGTGCACTAACTTAAACTTGAGCGCCGCTGCCACCAACAAGCTTATGACAAGCATATAAATATTAATCCAATCCTTACACTTGACAATGTCACTTGAAATGCTGGCAACAACACTGCTTAACCGAGCTAACCAACCTACTTGGTAGTCGCCGTTGTCAAGCAATCACTTTGGGTAATAACTGCCTGATGGCGGCAATGAGCTGGCGTACAGACTTGAAACGTGAGTGAACTTGCAGCAATTTAAATCATCAAAACGAAAGAGTCAACTCCAGCCTGAACTGCCGATTTGTCTACTTCACAACGCAAGATTTGTGAGCGCATATAAATAAAAGAAGGCCTGTGTGTCGCAGCAATAAGCTGTCTATTTTGGGACGGCAGTCACGCCTAGCGGCTTCATTGCCTTAACCCCGAAAATGTTGCGTCGCGGTTAAAGCAACGTGTTGACAAGCGAATAGCGAGCGCATTTGTCTTCGCCGAGCGTTTTTACTAAACTCAGTCGAAATGCTAAATTATACCTTGAGTGGCATGTACGGCGCTTCGCAGGCAGCACACAAAAACAATGGCTTACAATTTCTACTACCGGCAGGCGCCTACGAGCGGCTGTGGCGACTCTAACGCGCTGGCGGTTGGGGCTTATGTTGCCGTGCTTTACTGCCGCCATAAACAAATTTAAGAGAAAAATCTGTTTCCTAGACGACAACGTTAAAAAAGACGACACTGCTACGTGCCACACCACAACTGGAGACGCGGCTGCTACCCACTTTGCGCCTGTACGCGTCTAAGTGGCTGACTGCCTTCACCGCCAACTTAGTATTTTGGTCGCTCTCCTATCTCAACTGAAATTGTCTTTATTCTGGGAGCCTGTTCCTTCTTGTTGTTTGTGTTTTCGGGCTTTTTCTTTGGTATGCGAGGCGTGCTTCGTGATTTAGCTGTTAGATAAGTTGCGAAAGAGCCAATTCCCATGTTTAATGTGCGTCATAAACTCATTGCTCTTGTTGCTTTGTTGGTGTTACTTTCAATGTCACAGCCGTCAATGTCACCATGCGGCGTGCGCAAATGTTGTCTGTCGCTTAGGTGTAGTCATCCGCCCGCAGAAAGTATTGGCAACCCAAGCGCTGCATTTTCGTTGCAAATTTTATGGCCTAACTGTCTGCGTTGTTGGTTTTCAATCTCCAAGGGCAGCAGCGAAAGCGCCAAATTGTTTTTTATTTGTTCGGAATTCCTTTACGCTGCGCTTGGTTGGGAGCAAGTTAAAGGATTATGAAATGAAAAATATGAATTGCGCTTTCAAATCAAATACTCGTCATACAAATCGTATTCATTTCAGCATTAGGAGTTTCACATTGCCTACAACAGTGCCCTTTTAAGACTCTTTTAATACTCAGGGAGAAATAAACACTATTTTTTTGACTTTATTAATGTTTCGTTTGTTTAACTTATGTTTGGTTGATCTCACCAATGCCTCGATGTTGGTGGTATCTAAACAAATCTTCTCCAGCACTGTGTAGTAGTTAGAAAAGTGTACCAGCATTTTGTAGGACCTTGATTTGATCATATATATAGAAGTGCGACCCCTGCATACATTAGGAAAATTTGGGTTAAGTGTAGGTGATTACCGAGATGAAGATACACGTTTGGATAGTTAAAGAGAAATCCTTAGTGATGTCGATTCCAGTTGTTGATTTCAATTCCAGCTAGTTGTAGATTCCAGCTAGTAGCTAGTAAATTCCAGCTGGATGGCCAAAAATAAGGTATCCAAGGGGTTTCAACTTTGGTACTATAAAAGAGGGACGTTCAAGAAGGATGTGCTGAGATGATTATACTCCGCTTTCTTCCAGACAACTTCGAGAATATTTATCTGAAGAGTTTTTAGCGTGACTACATTACCGTCTGTTGGGCAATGCACAGTTAGAACTCCTAAAATAAGGAGCGAGCCTTGCCGAAGTCGAAGAGCTAAATGAAGCTCTTACAATTTACCATAAAATCAAGACGGATCTTAAATCCACAGTCTGCATGCCGAAATCGCATACTGCTCAGCCTTTCAGTAACAAATGGCGTGGGACAGGGATTTTGCCTTTCTTTGCAATCTTATCTGCACTGTAGCCCCTAGCGTTTCAATTAATTTAAAATGGTCCTATAGTATTTCTCCTAATAAATCCCAAAAATCTGGTGCTGCAGTTTAAAATTTTGAACCGCTCTAGTTTTCGGATATCATTAAGGCACCCGCCGCAAACGTAAGGAGAAGATTTCCAAAATAAGGGTAGCATATACCTGTTTCAGCTTTTACATTTATAAGCTAAGTAAGTGCTGAAAATTCAAAGGCCTAAAATTACTGAAGAGGAGTTCCAGGTTTAATATTTAATGACCCGAACGGTCTTGCTAGGTAATGCTTTCCCTTTGGAAGCTTTTTTGACTATGTATTATCATGTGTTATAGGTAATCCGATGTGACAATGTCTGAACATGACAATATCTGAAAGAGGTTTCCTAGGTGTTGAGCTAAAATTATTTATGGAAATTCAGATGTGATGTCATTCTATAACAACTCTTAGATTTGTTTAGGTGGAATTGAATGTCAAGAATTTGTTACCATTATCTGTATAAGTTAAAGATCGTTAAAGCGCGAGTATTCATATTTTATTTTGTTTAAGAAATTAGATGATTTTCAGGAAGTAAAAACTCCACCTAAATCAAGCTTTATTAAAGGAGATTAATCAGCATGATATTAGTTTACCTTCCTTAGCTTTTAATCACACGAAATCTTTATATGAGGCAATATGTGGCACTTAAGGCAAAATGAACAGAAATTGCAGCATTCGTAGATTCCCACTCAATTCTTGATAGGCCTTACCAAATCCTTCATCTCGGGCATTTTTTTTTTTTGGAAGTTTCAGCGTTTTCCAATTAACGTTTGCTTTGGCGATCAATTATCCTAGTGAATTTTTCTCTACACCAGACTGACAAACTAATCGCCACACAAGCGTTCCCATAAAGCCACGCAATACGGGAAGAACGAGAAAAAAGACAAGAAATTAAAGATATGTAATTGCACTAGAGAAAAACTGACGAAAAAAGCTTCTATGGAAGCATGGTGATTGGCATGACTCGCCCGTTTTGGAGACTGAGGGCGGCGGATAGGGAAAGCGGCTACTGGCTTTCGATTTTGGATTACATCGGCATTAACACATGTTGACAATGTAAACATGATATGAAACAAGCAATTTGGCAAAGTAAGGCAAGCTAAAGAGTATTGTGCGCTTTGTATACAGCCACGAAGGTTGTGTGATACGCAGCGAGCAGTTATCGAAAGCCAATATGCTTAACGCGACCCGGCCGGCCAGCAGCCGAAAGTAGTGAAAAAGAAATGCCAAATTGGGAGATTAGTTGCTGACATTTCGAAAATTAATGAAAGCAAGTGCGCGTGTTGACAAATTAATACACCCCCGCCCACAAGTCCATTTTCTACATCAGCACCACAGCCAATTTGGCCAAGAGTGCCGACTAATTGTGTACCAGCTCATGTTTAGGTAGTGGGTAGAAGGCTGGACCGGCGCTAGCTGGAGACGTTGCTTGAATAGAGGCATTCGTTTCTTCTAGTCGCATGTAAGTGTGTGCTTGCGCTTTGTGCAGGTCGCTCAAGGCATTGAGTGACACAGGAAAATTATTTGCTCAGCTTGTGACTTTAATACCTTATTGCCTTCTATTTAAAGGGATCAATGTTGCATGGTGTTGAAAGCTTGATGTCAAAACTGACTAATTCTGCTCCTCATTTTAGTTTTTCACTAGACTGCTTAAGTTCGCCGAAGTTTTTACATAGGGAAGAAATTAGAATGTTTTCTCTTTAATTCTCAATTTTAAGAAAAGCTTGGAGGTCCAAAAAAGCTCAAAACTCCGAAAGACTAAAATGTCGAAGAGGTTTGCGGGAAACCCTCATTCCAATTTATATATCTGATTTTGGAACTTAACCAAACATTTTTCTTGAATCTCACCATTTTCCTGCTTCCTACGAGCTTTGCAAGCTTTTATGGAGAGTTGAAAATGGAAGCAATATATAATGAAAAAAGAAAGAGTGCAATTCCAAGAGAAAGAATCATATATAAGTTTTAATATAGCGGAAAAGTATATTAAATTTTCAGAAGTGGCATTATCCTTTTTTTTTTTATCCATAAGCAGGAATTAGTGACTGGAATAATGTATTCGTGCTGATGCTAATGATACCTCTCTATTGACGAACGTGTATACCACAGTCTAAACCAGGCGTCGGCAAAAGTTCAGACGTAATTTTATTGGTTTAGACAGGCCATAATAAAAATCAACGGTAATGAGAGACAGACAAGAGGAACCGGAAACACATATAGTTCAAGTTTGGCTATTCTGGGGTCTAGATAAATATATGTTTCACATAATAAGAGCTCTTTAACAATTTTAGAGATTTCATCTTTGCAGAAGCAAAGACAATATCAAAATTAATAGAGCTAGCATAGAGAGATGGCTTACATGTTAATAATTATCACTCCAGAACCATCACTGAAAGCTACGCCTTTTTATTCCTTTTTAAAAATCTGTTGCATGGACTTATGGTAAGACTTAAACAAGTGAGATTCAGAAGATTATCTGGAAAGTTGTAGCCAAACGGGTGGACCAAACTCTCCCACTCCTCGTTTCGAAGTCTTTATAGCTGAGGTGTGATAAAATAATGTTTTAAGGAGAGACGCTCGAAGGATGAAAAATATAGGCGCATCAAATTTAAGTCAGTGGAAATTTGCATCACGAAGCAGAAACTGACGACTATGTATTTATTTAGAAGCTTGTAGCTCCACTTTAGATCCTTAGATCTTTAGTCTTGAGGTTAAAGTTTTTCCTTATCCGATATATACATACATACATACATACTGAATAAATAAATTAAAAAACAGCGTTGCCACATATAAGCAAATTTTGTGAAATATATAAATAAGTATTTAGTATTTAGTTCAATAAGTAGATTAAGTGAAATTCTTAATAAACAAAAACTGGTTAACTAGGGTTGCCATCAAACAGAATAAAGTTAGTGTTCAAGGAAGCTTCCCTGCGGTCTCATAAAATGTTAAAATAGAAAGTGGATTAAATATACTTGAAAGTTTTTAAAGCCTTCGTGATTTATAGAGGTTCCAATCCTTAAAACTAAAATCTTTAAATATTGAAATACGCTGTAAAACAAAAACTTTTATTTGGAAGTGGAAAAATTGAGGAAGTTTCAATTAACAAAAAATAATTCACAAGGTTTGCCACTTTTCAGCATAAGTTTAATTTCAAAGAATGTTTGTTTACTTGCTCTTAAAAACGTACCATTAGAATATCAAATAAATATGGTTTAAATTATTTTAAGTTTTTCGGTGAATAGAGTTGCCATATTTTTTACAACTGCAATAAAATCAACTTATAAGTAAAGCGCAAGAAATTTAAAAATATGATTGTTGTTTAAAAAAAACTTTTAAATTGCAAATATTTTCTATTCAGAAAACTGCCATAACTTTAAAAATTAAATACAATTTTTCAAAAATATATTTTACACCACATAAAAATAACTTACACATACTTAGATTTTAATATGCAATTAATTACTCACCGAACTCAGCTATTAATTCCATTTTTTACGGTTATGAGCAAATCATAAAAGCCCAACTGCGACAGCACGAGAACACAAGCATGCAGTAAACCTTTAATAAAAAGTGGAACATGAGGCACAAACGCATAAATTTACGCATATTTTTCTTTGGGTGTGTGTACATGTGTCAATACATGTATATATATGTTCATCTATATAAGCTGTACTGCTGTGTGTACTTGTACTCATTGAATAGCCCATTTGAAAATTGTTTGCCTAATAACTATTTTAAATAGAACTTAGTGCTTTAATTGTGTAAAAATGCTTGCGGACCCCCCATGCAGTTTCCAGCAGAGCTAGCCCATTAGTAGTGAAAGAGGAATTAAAATAGCGGAAAAGGGAGGATGTTGAAAAAACTTGTAGTAAATAGGACACGGTGCTTTGAAAAAGGTCAAGAAAAAAAACTAAAACTGAAAAATTACCACAAAATCTATTAAACGCGTTGACAAGAGGTAGAGAAACCAAGCTGACCAGGATATGTGGAAGTACACACACTTATGTGTGTATTTGTGTGAATAGGCGTGTACGCTTCTATGAAATAATTATAGTAAATGCCAGGGAATATATGCACACATATTATATATACCACTAAAAGTGCCCAAGTTCCGAACTTCAAAGGATTTGGATGGGAAAAAGCTCAGCTGCCACAATTCGGTAATGCTTAATGTGGCAATTAACAAATTTAGATTGGTCGTAACCATGGCGTTATGTAAGCATGCTTTATTTAGTATACAAATTATTAAAAAGAGAACTCCCCACTCGTATATAAACGCTGCCACATACTCAGGTACTTTGAATTTTTTTTAAGTGATGCTTTTTAATATAGAATGCGGCTTTTACGATTACTTTCTAAAATTAAATTTCCTACTAAATGTAAATCAGTAGAAATTATTAGAGTATTTCTATATCAATCCGTAAATAATAAATTTTGTAAATAAAGCAACATAACAGATCTAAATATGGCAGCGAAGCCTCCTAAACGTTGTCCAAGGGTCGTTAAGGGATTTGAGCTTTCAAGCGTTTTTATAACAACACCGATTCTTGAAACTTTAAGGTGATAGTTAAAAAAAGTTTTAGGTGCCAAACCATTGGTCATAAATTGAAGCATCAATCACCTAACTTAATAATTAGTTCGTAAGTAAGTACAAGAATGTGCAGAAGTTATTACTCGGCCCAACTAAAAAATTCAGAACAATATTCAAAAGGTGTTGTAGAATATAATAAAATAATAACATTTTTTATTTGTTTGGAGCTATGAAACACATGTAACCCCTTACGGCAATAGCGGCTGATTGAAAACAGATAAGCTGCTAGAAATTTGGAAGAGATTCGACAAGCCAATGATCTCGAGTACATTTAAATTAGAGGACTGTTCTCTAAAGCAAGAAAATACGAGGAGACAATGGAGGAACCCTTTGCATTAACTTCTTAAAGGAGAATCAGGATGGAGAGACAAAGTACGAACCCTTTGCATCAACCTCATAACGGCTGATGTAAGCCAAACCTGGAAGTATATGTTCAACTGCAAGCAATAAATCTCAGATTATCATTAACCTGAAAATCGTCGATCATTTTGAAAAGTTGTGCAAAACTGCAGGAAGCTTTCGGCTAAGGCAGTTTGGGCAACCAGAAAATCAACGAAGTGCCGTATATCTGAAAAGAGCATATATAAAAAAGCATGGTTTGAACAACAGTTACAGCTCTGGAAGCATTTTGCGAGAGTTTATAACTAAAAGTTAAGGAAAAGGCCCATATACCATACACCAGACATAATACACCACCTAGAACCATTTAAGAAAATAATTTTAAACGGTTTAAGCTATAAAAAAATACACCCCCTTTTGTATTTGCTGCATCTAATTCCATATGTATTCATTCCAGTTAGATTTTTATTATTGAGAGTAGCTATCAACTTGATATCTTTTCTCTTGTAATTTATTTTCGGAATACAACGAATGCACAGAAAATACTGCTTCTCAAGGCAATTCTCAATGATTTCATGGAAATGGTACAGCCAGAATTTATATTCGCTCGAGGACGCATCGCAATAAACGCTTTGATGAACATTTTATCCTGTTACAAGAAAAGTAAGCATAGCAGGAAATATACTTTTCGGTCCGATTGATATTTTCCATATAGCGGTTCTTTTATGCCTTCAAAAGCTCCATATGTCTTCTTACTTAATAATGTAATTGTAATTACTTAGTATAATGGTAGTGGTAATTGTGTGGTTATGGTAATCGTAACGATAATTATTTAGTAATACCTAGTAATGGTATACCTAGTTAGTAAAAACCTAGTTTAGTAATAGTACTACTGAGTAAAGGTATTGAGTAATGGAAACTATAATTACTGAGTAATGATAATTACTCACTAATACTAATTTTCTTGAATTACTTTACTTTTTCGCTCTCTTGAATTTTGATGTTATCTGAAATTATGTTTCATTACAATTTAAGTTAGCTCTCAACTATTCACGGCTCCTTATTGCAAGTATTTTCACAACAGCCTCTCCAAGTAATTGCGTTTAGATGAGAGCGTGGCTCTCTTAATGACAAAGAACAGTTCCAAGGAGAGTAATCTCGAGTGTGACCTGACTTCGGCTGTATAAAATTAGTTATTTATGACTCCAACGGGTAATCTTCTACTGCTTGGTTAGAATCACAAGCTGATATAAATTGTTGTACTCTGAAAATTTGCTTAACTACGAAAATTATTGCCTGATTGCATCTTCTGCAATCAACATCTGTTGCTTAACCATAGAATCGACGATTATTATTTATTAGGCGGGCGTTATTTATCACAGCATACAAATTTATAAAATAGTTTTACTCACACACTTGAAAATTGAATACTATAAAGCAGTATTAATTTGATAATGGTAAATTTTTCGTGTGCAAATTTATGTTCTCGAATGAATTACATTAATAAGCATGGTATTATTACGCTTAAATGCCACTATACTTAGCAATATCATTATAGTTTTAATATAAATGTATGTACGCTTAGATGTTCTCCATTAATATTCTAACGAAAATAAATACTTACTACACAACACACTACACTACATACTACACAATTTATTAGTAACTGTAATTTAATAATTTATTGCAGAAATATTTCATTAATTACCAAATTTTGAACGCACTTATTTGTTAGAAGAATGCCATAACTCAAAAACTATAAAATTGTATGAAGAGGAGCTTTAAAATGTTTTTTAGATGAACTCTGAATCTGAAAAGTAAGTAAATGTAGTCTTCTAGAAAGAAATTTTTATAATATACCGCTATAATACATTGATATAGTGCAAGATATGCAAGTGGGGCTATTTCGTACAATTCAAAGAATATATCAGTAACTTGAGCTTTGACATTGTTACAGTAAACCAGAGAACATATATGTATTTTTACAATACATGAAAAATATAATATAAAATATTTGTCAATTGATTTATGTTCTAACAATTATTTTATTCGGGGAACGAAAGGACTTTTAATTACAAAAGTACATTTGGCAATAATGAAGCGGTTGTAATTACATTTATTAAATATGGTAGTAATTAAAGTTAGTTATGTGTGCATACCTTACTTAGGCAAAGGGTTAAGGATGATCCCCGAGACGAAGGTCATACTTCGACTGTAGCAGATAAGTCCTTTATGGTACTAATAATTTAAAAAAATTAATCAAGACTCTCATGTATCGATAATGTGTTTGCTGCTAAGACGATGGTTGATTTTGATTCCAGCTAATTTACTCAGATTGCCAATTGTTTCAATGTGGGCCTCGGAAGAGCACAACAGTATAGAAGGAATTGCAATAATGATTCTATCTTGCCTTATTCCAAACGAGTCTTATCTCGTTCATATCTATTTAAGTAATTATGTAGATTAGTTTCATACTGCATACAAGACATTGCTTTACGAAAACTCTCCTAACGTCTTGAGTGGATTCATTCTTGATGGTGAGCGTTTCTGCTATATTTATAATGCAAACTTGAGTGCAATGAGCGAAATATTCTCGATGATAAGGTCATTAACAGAGAGAGTTGTGTGTATAGCAAGAAATACAAATATTTCGACGGTCTTCACTTCATTCCCTGTTCTCATCTTCGGCAGTGTTGTTACGAACCAGTGTCTTGGATATAAAAGTTTTCGAATATTCAGTTGTTGTAGTGATATTAGGCTTGAAGATCTGTAACGAAATGGTAATTTTATTTGTGCTGTTCTCTTGAGATCTAGGTCCAAATAAATTGAATTCCGAAGTTATTAGTAAAAATAAGTAATATGAAGCAGATACATTAAGCTTTCAATTATTAAATAGGAAACAGGTTGTTAAGTAAACCAAGTGTCGAGGAAATTAATAGCGCCCAGCCGAGTAAATATATTACATATGAGTATACATAAAAACAATAACAACAGAGCTCAATGCGCCCCTTCTCGGCTAGCTACATCAGAGCTCAGCTCTCTACAGTCAAATTCGATACAAGAGAGCATATAGATATCTTAGTGAAGTGGTGAAAGCACATGCTATTCTAACTGTATTTGAATATGCGAGTTGTTTGTTCGATTCGTTAATCTCAAGGTATTGGTGAATTTCTAGCAGCTTTAAAAATTAATTAATTAAAAATATTAATTTAGCAATAAGTTGGTTATTAATCTTCTGAATAGATCTCAAACAGAACAGAACACCTCGTTTGAGTTCAAAACTCATTTTCCAATCACCTTTTCCATTATTTTGTAATTACAATTATAATTACAATATGGGTTCAAAGTAAATTTTCTGTGAAAGTAGAAAGAATTCTACATACATACATTATTCATTTATTATTTTATAATTCAAATTCTCATTAAAGTTAAATTCTCAGTTGCAAACGCACTGCAACTCATCCAACTTTATTTAACACTTAAACACTCACAACCGAGCATTTTTATGACAAATTAAAAAGCTTTTTGTCGTTTGCGAACCCTTTTTTATTATTTTCACAGAAATATCCTTTTCTCTTCACAAGTGTAAGTGTAGTTCCATACGTTGGTTCCGGCGTTTGTATGTATGTCCAACGTAAATGAGCTGTTCATGATGGTCACATGTGAGCTTAATGTTCTGTCCAACAGTCACTTCGGACTCTCAGACTTCGTGCGCGTAGTCGTTAATTCACCATCAGCTCACCATCAGCTCACCATCAGCGCTGATGACAGAGAGGAGGGTTGAATCATGACCGATGGGTGTGTAAAATGCAGAGTTTATGCTTGTGAGTTGCATGCAGCAAATTATCATAAAATGTAAATATATAATATATATAAGTATAGTTATATATTACATATGAAGAGAATATGTTTTTGATGCATCCTTTCTATGCCCGAGTGGCGTGAAATTGCCTTGTGGGTGTGTGGCAGAAAACATTACCATCACCACATGCTTGCAACATATGCACTTAATTAATATAATATGAATAAGTAAGTAATAAACTTGTTGATTTGTATTATTTTTTATTTGTTAAAAGGAAATGTAGCTTTTTTTCAACGCAAACCGATACCGTTTGTCCAAAGACCGGACGTGAAAAGAGAAGGGTTAATGTGATTGAGAGACACTAAATGTTTTTAACTCCGGGTGATACCAGTGGCAGTGGCACATATATTGGAGACAGGCAGCATCGGTAGATCACGTTCTCTCAAGTAGTTTGGCTTCGGTTGGGTCCCTGTGTCTTTTCAGCCAAAGCCTAAGGAGGAATTCGCCCTTCAGACATTCCCACGTATTTTCGCTTGGGGTCTTATCACTTGTGTCCTTTGTCATTTGTAAAGAGAAGTGGTCTCCGTGCCAGTGAAAAAAATTCTTCTTGGTGTCCCCATAACATTAATCGAGGCGGTCTCGACCTCAGTCGTAATATAAAGAACTGTATCCATACAAAAAATAACCACTGCAGTGGGAATCTTATTTTTGAAATTCACACCTGAACTAAAAGGGACGATGCGAATTTGTCAGATCTGCTAATTTTTACGATGTGTATTCGATGCCGCCGTTCCCGACCAACATCAGTAAATAATTTGTAGTATTGTTCGGCTTTCGACAGACACACCTTCGTGTATATTGGATATCCTGTAATGGACAAACTACTCGTAATGTTCGAAGTTGACATAAGACTTAAAGTTTACTTAACTCGTAGAATAATATCAAGGGATTCACCACAAAAACGAAAACAAACCTCGGATAATCACCCGTCAATTCATCCCTAGGTTGAAGAAAATTTTAACCACTTGAAATTATTACGAATGCTAATAATATTTTGTATTGTCCTCGGAATGAAATCTGTCGCCAGTGGATAATCTGTGAAAGTACTTCTGCCGAGAAAAAGCATCCAGAAACGGCTTTTATGCTTATAGTATCGTAGACTAAAATATTTTGAGAAAATCAAGTTGGACCAGGAAATTCTTTTTCAAAAGCAATAACCTCTGAATACCCTCTATAAATACTTCGAAAGTATTTATGACAAGAAAAAGCTTATAGTGAAAGCTACTGAGCTGTTTATAGGCATCCTAAAACATTTTAGAAACATTTTGTTTGGACTGAAAATTCTTTCTGAAATTCTCCGAAAATTCTGTCTTGGATCTAGACAAACATGCCAAAACTTCGAAAGTACTTTTAGCCGGAAAAGGCGTATAATGAAAGCTCTTAGGCCTTTCGTGGCATCCGGAAACTTAATGAAATGTCTGGTGAAATAGTTTCTACTAGGGCTAGAACCTGGACATAATGTGTCAAATTTATAAACGTGTAACAGAGAAAAGCTCTGGTAAAAGCTCTTAAGATCATTGCAGGTGTTCTGAAGCATTTTTTAATATATTTTGGAATATATATATATATATATCTGGAATATATTTACTAATGGAATTTACAGATGGACAAGCTGTGTAAAAGTTCCGAAGGTATTTCTGCTGCGAAAAAGCTTCTATAGAAAGCTCATGAGCTCATTGTAGGTGTCCTGAGACTTTAGGCAATTTTATGTGCTATATAGAATATAGGAATAAAGTTATATTATCAGATATATCTAAAGGTGACCAACTGAACTGCTAGGGTCTGTGAAATCAACAAGAATTTTGTAAAGTTTAATCTTGCGTCATAGACGTCCATAGATGAAATTATTAAGAATTTTTTTTTCAATAATATAATTACATAGAAAAGTTTGTGCACTTTCTTACTTACCCACTAGCAATTGCAACTTCTCGACATGTCCAACGACTTACTAATCTCTAAGTTCGCTGCAACGACCCTTCGAGCGATGAGTTGAAGCGATTATACAGCTGCTGTAGACACTCTTCCGGCTTTTCATGCGCTCGATGCAGGAAATGCATTAAATCCGAAAGGAATTTGATTTAATGCGATTTAGAAACGCAATAATTTACAAACAGAAAATCATAAATATTCAGCTACCGAATAGACAGACATTGCCACGAAGGGGAATGCTTGAAGCTTGAATGCTCTCAACTTGAAGGGAGAGAGAGAGAGTAAATGGTGGTGGTACGCTTAGTCAGTGAGCAGTAGGATAATGCGTAATTATCATTATATGCTAGCGAATTTATGAATTACGAAAAGCGACATGCAATTAATGCGTGAGGGGTTCCAGCAGACAACAACAACCATATTGCTAAAATAAAGAAAAGTGAAAAGAATAACTAGTTTGGTGTGCAGGGAGTTCGACGAGTCGAAGACAGTAAAATGAAAATGCGAAAGTATACGCGGCGCTAATCCTAATGGCATTGATAGCGCCTGCTAGCGGACCGGTAAAGCATCAACTAAGAGGGTAGCGCTGGCCAACTGTAGTTTTTGTGGCGCAAAACCGGATAATGCCAGAACAAGCTAAATTACTCTGCATGCCATATGTACACTTCCATTAGTGCCACTCGTCGAAGATGCAGCAAAGCAACAACAACTAAAACAAATGTGCACATTTATGCGGATTATAGAATGTGTAAGCGTACGCTTTTGATTGTCAACGGTCAAAGTCCGACAAGCGTCGCTTACAAATTACTTCAAATGCGAGCGAGTGCTGAGCTTGTAAATCAAGTGAAAATTATATGCATACAATTTACAACAACTATAATTATGAAAGTGGCACGAGGGGCCACACCAACAGCTGCAGGATAAGACGCATACCTTAAATGGCGTCGTTGACCCGCGTCGGCAGGAGTCGTTGACCCGCGTGCATAAGCGAACGCGTTCACACTCGTTAACTCGACTCTGAGCGATATTGAATTGAAATTTACCAAAAACCATAAATATGTCAAAGAAACTCGTTTGGAAGTCAACTTTGCTGCGCGCGCGTATATTAGATGGCACGTAAGTACACACACACATACTCACGTGGCATGTGGCATGTGGCTTGTGCGCTTATCGCGCTTGGCGCTGAAGGTATGCGTAAGTACAGACTTTTGCGTAATTTTTGCATTAGTTACCGCCGCTGCCACCTGATGCCAAATGCTGCTGCCACTGTTGATGACACATTCGCCACGCTCATCGTTAGCATACATATTTACATATAATATAATATGTTGCAAACATGGCGCTGATGACACGACACGTGCCCCAAACTGCAGCTATCAACGGTAGCAATTTGTTTGCGCGGGTTGTTGATGTAAGATTTTGCGTTGTTATTCATATTTTATGGGATTTAAATATTCATGTTGCAAGTGTTGTACTTTCAACATTGGTGAACTGACTGAAAGGTGACGTCGTGCTGGGTTCTCTTATCTCAAGAGTCACATTTCAAAATTACAAATGTTTATGACAAAAAACAAAATGATATTCAAGTTATTGGTTTTGCTATTTCCTAGAAGTTGTTGAAAATTTTTTACTGTGTCACGTGGCTACTGAACAGTTTTGTCTAGTATTTTATTGCTGTTGAAATAAAGTGAAAGTGTAATGAAATAGGAATTGGAGCAATTTAGGTAGGACTGAAGTTTGGATATCTTATATAAACAATTTTATGGGGGTGATACCTTCTTACCGTTATCCATTAAAATTATGGAGTAAATGACCTATGGAGTATAAACAGCGCACCACTCTGAATATTGACTCCTCATCCCTTCTTCACGCTGCTGTGTTTCTTCCTCACATAAAAAATTGAGAGTGAAAAGTATGAACTTAAAATTCATCTCTCTCTGAGGACTTAAAAAGAGCTACCTATGTCTCCTCAAATTGTTCCTGCGATATCTTTTTGATTAATAGTCAACCAAAGAAAAAGTGAGAGCGCGTTGTAATCTTCACAATGTATGGATTTAATTTTAAGCCTTAGATCTATTTAAAGACTTTCGGAAATAACGAACTTTATCACCTAAACTATACCAAAAAAATAAACTGACCAATTTTCATTTCCATACTTCCATATTTTCAAGCCAAACGTAATATGAGAGAATATGAGGAATGCCTGCATACCTTTCACAAGAGAGTCAGTTAGACGTAAACGGAACGGTACTGGAACTATATTCGTAAAAGAGAGGTTCTTATAATTTAGAAATTTTCTGCGACCAATATTTATGTTTCAAATCCATTCCAACATAGGCATCAATAAGCGATATGAAGATTGCCTGAAGACACATGTAAGTACAGTAAGACCGTTGTATGTCCGAGATCTTTGCGGGTGTTATATGAGAAAAATTTCGCGAGTATATCATTGGTAAGAACGATTTAACAAGCTTTAATAAGTTATGCATCACCGTAAATAATAGTAAGCCCATACTTAATCACGACTCAGTGTATTAAATTTCGTTCAAGAGTACTCCAGTATTTTTCAAGCTTTGCTGAAATAGAAAGCGTAATGATTTTGAGACTGTACTCTAGGCGCATGAGCTCTAGGTGAGCTGAGTAACTTGCGGAATTAAGTTTTCTCAATGCACAGCTTATGGTTATTGATGACTAGGATGCTTTTTAGCGTAAACGCCAAAGAGGTAACCAATTTGTGGTCTACATTTTATTATCAACAGGGTTTATATATTCCCATTCTTCATCCAATTATGGATGCGTTCTTTTAGTAGTTCAATCTGAAAAATTGTCAATACTGTACGTCTGTAATATAGAATACGTCACTATGAACTCAAAATTGGCGATTTTGAATTCAATATAGTAGAAGGCTTTTGATGACTTCGTCTAACCAGAATCCGAGTTGCCTAGGCCAATTATCAACGACAGGAAAGTTTAAATATTCATTTGGTGAGATCAACTAGGAGTAAAATATTATGTGTTTTTATTCAGATTTCCGAGTTGGACTGCCGAAGCTCTCTATTGGTACCAACTCAAAACGGGAGAGCGACAAAAAGGGAGAAATTCGAGAGAAATCCACCGGAAGCAAAACGGATGTACAGAATACTGGAGGAAAAATATTAACTACCGCCATATAACTCTGGTCTTAAATCATCACACTATCTTTGGTTCGGGCCAATGTAGGTTAGTTCTATAGATGTGTAATTATTAGTGGTAGGTATTAAGACCGATATCTGGGTCTTCTTTGTCATCAAAGGCAAGTAAATGTATCGATGATCGACGGATGTTTAAGAAAAATTTCTCAGTACCTAATTTACGTCTACACTATAGAGGCTTGATTATTTTTCAAACACTTAGTCCATTGGGCCACTCCGGTTCTTACAAAAAAGTTCACCGAGTATCGTGAAGAGGTTTGGACCTCTGTCCTCCAATTTCTTTACTTCGGTATTGATCGTCAGTTTGTTATCTTCAACAGAAATATGCATACACCTAAATTGTAGGTCAATAGTTCATTACATAACTCTCGGAAGCTGAACAAAAAGCAAACCCAATTTCGCCACCAAATCCTTACATATTTGTACAATAATTGCAATCGCTTTTGGGGCTCATAAATTTTCCACAATACCTCAGCTGCTGGTGTGTTGCACTCTAAAGATTGGCCGAGTTGACGGCGTTCCGATGTTTATCCTTTGGTCCTTTTAACAATGCCAACAAAAAGCGCGCATAGTTTTAAATAAATTTCACGGAATCGCAAAATCTAAGATGTTTTTGCTGGCAAGCTGTCCTACGAGTATCTGTGACTGTCCAATGAGCAGCCGAATCAAATGCAACAAACAGCAACAACAATGCCGACCATCGAATACATCGTATATGCGAAGCTGTTGCAACATGGCTGCATATCTCACACACAATCAGCGAGTAGCATGTTGAAAGAGTAGCAACATGCAACGGGTTTGTCGCAGATTTATCAAATTGTTGCACGAAGACAGAAGCGACAGACAACAACCAGCGTAGCACAGCGCAGTGGTGGCAAAAGCTAGAGAACACCACTAACAGTAACAGCAACAACAAGACATGGTTGCACCCGAAGCATCAGTAAATTGCTTTGGAAGCTTCATGGTCCCCTAGAATAGGCAAGCAAAGCATGGGGTTAGCGGGCGTGTACAGTGCCAAAGACATAGGTGTCGTCATAGCTGAGCAAGGCGATTAGGTGCTCGGGCTACTCGCCAAGGGTACTCATACTAAAGTGGCATTGCTAAAAGGGGAGGCATACTTTTAGTGGCAACATTGCTTTGTTGCAACATCAACAACGACATCGACGTTCATATGCAAATCGGCATTACTTGTCCAGTTGAAATATGCGATTCATTTTATGGGTGCGGGGCGTGCGCTGACAATGGGTGAGTGAAGAAATCGGGTCTTTGAGCATGGAAAAGCAATGAAGTAATATAGCCAAGCAATAACAATAACAAGCAGTGAATTGAGCAGATCTTGTCGCTTGAATGCGCTGCATGAGAAGCTTCCAGCAAATGCCAATCGTTTTGGGGCTAAACACAATGAAGGCCACCAAACAGAAATGCAAAGGGACCACAAAGCTCTTCGGCGCGCAAATAGTATTGGAATTTTTTGTCACTAAGGTGCTTTGCTTAGTTGCATTTTATTCGCCAAGGCAGCGTTGAACCCAACGAGCAATATCGTGGGCTGTTGTCAGGATGGAAAAAATCTCTCTCACCTCTCTGCCATACTCACCTCTTCGTCTAGTGGTAGTTTGTTACTTGTATGACTACCATGAGTACTTGTGCAAATACTTAGAGAGTTGTGAAACAAATAAACAACTTTCTAGGAAAAAAGGACCTCTTACTTATTGTACGAGCTTAGGCTCTAAAGTATGGCGGTATTAAATTAAAATCAGATTTTGGACCTTCTCGTTGTTTCGAAATACTTTTTCGTCTCTTTTTAAAGCTCAAATTGTATCAAAAGGATTTGACTTCGATCAAAGTTTTTTTTTTTGGTAGGGCAAGTTCTTTCTAAAAAGCTGTTGATTTACTTATGCTTTCGATTTCCTAAAAATTAAATCGTGTTCTAACTTTTGCTATCCAGGCAAACATATCATATCTGCCACTATAGCCAGGCGACATTAAAGGCTTTAAAACACTTAACGAAATGATCAAAATATCAAAGACCTAGTATTTCTTATATTATATTAAAATTATCAATATATCCTATAAAAAAGAGTGATAGATTAAAGATATCTGTAATCAAGACATATCCTGCGTTGTTTTCTCCTGGTCGGAGCAAATAAATCTTTGGTCTTAAACTTAGAAAATATTAGATGGGAAATGTTAATAGCCCTTTACAATACAATACAATACAATAAAATAAAAATCACACTATCCTTAATACAGTCTCCACTTTAGTATGGGTTCTATGAGTTTAGGTTTTTTTTCGATATGCCGAAAGCCAAGCTTAAGGTTGAAATTATCCATTTTGCTCTTTCATTGTTCAAGTCAGACTTAGGCTTAAAGTCTTCTATTTGTGATTAGGTGGTTTTCAGAAGAAGAGTGTCCTCAACAGGAGATGGCTTGAGTGTCCTCAATGGCTTGGCTACTTAACTGAAAGTTAAACACTTTAATTAGTAATAAGACAACTCCCTGAAGAAGGGTACACTTGACAAGAGGAATACTTCTTTCTTTTCACAGGTAACTACCGATGCATAAAACTTTATTGAGAAGCTGGAAATGATTGCTGGGAATAGGCATTATTTGAATCAGGGTTGTTAATGACAACAAACCTTAAATATAGCCAACATTGCAACAGTAGTAAAAAATTGGACTACTTTCGAAGGAATTAGATTCCTTGGATAATTTTAAGGTTAGATTTTCTATGAGCCCGGTCATTGGAACTTTTTTTTGTTTACCGAGTAAAGTGCTGAGAAAACGGTAAAATCGGTTAAGGTATTGATGCAAATGTTGGAGGAGCATTGTATAAGTATCCAATTCGACCAAATATCGGCCGAATACCGAAAGCAGATACCGATACGTTAGCAAACCTCTTTAAGTTCACTGGGTTACCAACTTTACCATTACAGCACAACCACTTTCGTTGGGGCATTTACGTAATACTGGTGCTGCTGGTGGGACCATCTGCCCCAGCAGTTGCTTGCTTCCTGCAGGCCAGCGTAAGATGCGCCGCGCTTCATGCTGACCATAATTTGCATATTCACGTTGGGATAAAAATCAAAAGAGTGGAATTGAAGGAAACAGCGCTGTCATCAGCTGGGAAAGTATACAAACGCGGTGCTGTGGCTGATTAAGTCGATACACAAACGTATGCTTAGACACTTGCAGTATATATGCGATATATTTATATAGAGGCACGTCATACATCAGCAGCGACAAGTTATAAATTCTAAACAGAAGCAGCAACAACAACAAAAACGATAGTGATAGTAAATGAGAAAAATCAAAAGTTGCCACCGCTGGGGTAGCGCTGTATAAACGCCTGCAAGGAACAGACGGCGGCGTGTCTTGCTATAATGTTTGCGCTGGCGATTGTTAGAATTCGCTCGGTCCACGGCTTGGTTGGTTGCCACAACACACAAAATAGCAAAAACAAACAATGCCACCACGATTAATGCCGAATATGTTTTGAGAATTTCAATTGCTGACAAATTGTAAATACCGCCAAAGAGACCCATAAAAAAAGGCTCCAATCCTTGCAACACGCCACAGCCGCAGCTTGGAAATTTCTTTTAAGCGTATTTAAGTAAATTTTGTGGCAACGTAGTTATTCAATATTGCTGTTGTTGCTTCACTGTGTGCTTGTAAGAAGCTATTGTTGTTGTGGTTGTTGTCGTGCCTGGCATTGCTCATTAATTTTGTGCATAACAAATTGTCCTTAAGGAAATATAAATGGAATTTTAAATTATTATCAATATTTTTGATTCCTTTCCACATCGATTGGCCGAAAATTTCGAAAATTACCGCTATACATACAAACAAACACACGTACTTGTATGCAACTTGCCACATAACACCGTTAGCGAAATAATAATAAATATTCGTCGTCCTTTTTCGACGCTCGCGGCCTACTTTTAATTATTTAGCGCGTAGGATTATCAATAAGCTGATAAGGAAATTGCCACCAGTCCTGCTAGGTGCTGATTGGTGGCATTGTCTCGCAACACTTTGTGCCACACTGATTTTATTTACATACTGACATAATTGAGCGGCGAAGTTGTAACACTTTTAATATTCCGTCTGGCAACCGAATTTAAAATACTGAACGGTTTTGCTGAAATTTATTCACCGCCAATATTTGTGTAAATAATTGAAGGTTCTGTGTGGGGAAGAGAGTTTTAATATTCACTAAAAGATTTTGCTGCAAACAAATATGGAGAATGCCAAAGTAAAGTCTAAAAGTGGCATGGCAATAAAAATCATCAACAGAATTCTTCGCAGTGGTCAAGATTTATATCTAATATGACTCGATCAGCTGTGACATCCAGCAACTCAGTAAGACATGAGCACAGAAATAAATAATACAGTCGGTTCCATAAATGGAAAACCAATATATAATTCGATTTAAGGTCCACCATGTTTCAAAAATAACGGTTAATTAGTGCTTCAGTTATTCTTGGAGCATTCCCACCATTTGGATTATCACATTAATTAACTAATCCCGCCAGTTCCTCAGAAATCTGCCATGTTCAAGGTCCTTGCCTAGATATAAATCCGGATTAATTTTGCCATTTTAGACTACTGTTATGGGGATCTTCAACTTTTTGTTCTCCTCTTTGTACGACTTCCGTTACTACTACTAATTTTGCGTTGAATCAGGAAATATGACTAACTCAGCTATAGGTTTGTGAGAAATTCTCCCAACTGCCCACAACATACTGAAGCCTACGATAAAAGAATAACATAATGTCCAAAAATAACTGAATTAATTTTATCGTTTACAAATATACCTATATTAAAAGCTTCTTATATTAAATTTGAGTTTGTGCCGAAGTGTACAATAACTAAATTGGCTGGAGAAAACTGAAGCAGTTTTGTCAATCAGTTAATCTGGAGGTATTTTGCTGGATTTGGAGTAACTGCATTCGGATGAGAATTGTAGTTTACAGAGAGGGAGATATTCGGCGAAGAATTCAATATCATTCGAAATTATCCTCATTTTAATGTAGCAATAAACATCTACCTGTAGGAAAAACTGCCAACTAAATGCTTAACAGTTGTAAACTACTGGAAACCGTTGAATCAAACATGCTGATGAAGACTTTATAGAGAGATAATGAAATTTTGAACTCCTCCATTCGCCTTCATCTACCCAATAAGGCCACGGTTATTTTTTTTTTTTTAATTTTTACACCAAAACTGACTAGGGGACAGAATTTAATAAAGTGAAAATATAAAGTCTGGTAAATATAAATCCAATATTTTTACTTTAAATTTAATGTTTTATTTAGTTTAGTTAGTGTAAACCGATTTAGATCATATATGCACCGGTTTATTCGATAGGTTGTTGCCATTTTGAAGGTAATTTCATAATGCCACTAACATAGAAACAAAATCATTCGACATAGACAGGAACAGTTAGTAATTATTTGGTGCCAAGACCGGACTATAAGGTGGATGCATTGGAACTACCCAATCACACTCCCGGAGTTTCTGGCGAGTCACTATCGATATGTGTGGCCTGGCGTTACCCTAATGGAACACAATTCCTCTCAACAATGGCCAAAGCTGGGTGCTTCAGGGCGGTTGTTTCTCTCAGACGGTCCAATTCTTAACAGTACATGTCTGAATTAAGAGTTTGGCCCTAGAAGAGCAGCTTATAATACATGATCCCCTGCCAAGCCCATCAAACACATGGCAAAACCTTCCTGACCGTCAATCTTGCCTTAGCCACCCTTTACGTCGGCACATCGCATTTCGAACACAAGCATTTTCGCTTGACTTTGTCGTAAGTGACCCCCTTTTCATCACCAGTAACCATTCGGTTCAGAAATATATCGATTTTTTTGCGATCCGGCGGCGTTTCGCAGACGCAAATTCAGCCCGTAAGGTGCTTTTTTTTGCCTTAACTCGTGTGGCACTCATACGTCGACCTTTTTTTTTGTATCCATCTTTATTTAAATGGTTGCAAGCGGTTTTTAATTTTATATTTTGTTTTGATGTTTTCGTGCTTTTAGGAATTTAGTTAACTACAATACTTTGGATTTGTTTCTATATGAGTCTCTTGAAGGTTGGGTCTAACTACAAAACATTTGAATTCAATTATAGCTGTGTCTTATCATAGTAATAATACCTAAAGAGTTGCTGCCTGCTAGCCTAAATTTCGCAATTTCGCGACAGTTAAGGGTAATTCCCTTCCTTTACTTTTTGCTTTAGTAGATGTAGCAATATTCATGTTCCTTTATCACATTTCTTGAATAACAGTGACATCAGAACCTCATCAAGGTGTTCAGCCCAATTAAGGGATTGTTTATTTCAGGCTCTCTTCAGGCTCAAACTATTTGTGCGCCTTCAGCGCAAGTATTTAATAATCCTTGCATATTCACAAAATGAAATGCAATAAAACAGAATTTGACAATTCGCTTTATTGCAACACGGTAACAAGTTGCCATAAATCGACTTGATTGCAAAAGTCACTTCACTTACCCTTCGAATCCGCATCAATTTAACGACTGCACAAACATCGCTCACACTTTGAAATATCGTTTTCCAATTATTTATAACAGGAAACTAATCGCAGGACATTCAATTACTTAGTGAGCAAATATACTACTTTTTGTGTTTGTTGCATTTGTTGTTGTTGTGGTTTTTTTTTTTTGCTTTTGTATTTGCTTTTTATTTGTGAACAGCTTTTCAATTTGCTGCAACGCCTTTTGCATGCTTTCTAATAAATGCTGTGTGCGTGTGCGTGTGTGTGTGTGTGTGCATGTATGAATATATGGCTGTATGTGTGTACAAGCCCGCTTCCTAGACCAATTTAAACTTCACACACCAAATCGCCTCAGCTATAATTTTTCTTCATCCTCTTCACACACTGCTTCGCTTGCATGTATGTATGCTCGTAGCATTCGGAAGCGTGTCCATCGATTTAAGGTTGATTGATTGTATTTTGTGTGCTGACATTTCCCTCAATCGAAATGAAAAACTATTAAAACTGCATATGAGCGCTTCCACTATTGTTGTTGGTATGTATGTGTGAGTGTTTATATGTATGTATGTCTGTATATTTGCAATTGAGTTCCACTGAGACTTGCTTATTTGCTTGAATGTCCTTTATTTTGAGTTTTGATTGGACGTCAACTTTGTGTCAGGGGGTATTGAGAGTGGAATTAACGTACATATGTATGTGTGTTTGTGTATAATTACAGCAACAAAGCATGCAAGTTGTGTGTTTGCATTGTAGGAATGCGAAAATTGCCGCACTAATAGCAATTTGATGTAGGGAATGAAACCCAACAGCAACACAAACACACACACACATATATGTATAATCATTGCTTGTATGTATGTATGTTTGTATGCGCAAACAATTGCGGCACAAATTAATAAATCGCAATTGTACGCCATACACACATACTCACATACATACATGTGACAGCGACAGGCTCACTCAAGCAAATATGCCGCCGCGCAGACCGGCCAGCGAGGTGAATAGGCGAGAATGCATCGGAAACAATTAATCACTGAGCCACTCTCGTGTGCTGTGTCATCATTGGCGCGCTGGTTCGTGTGTCGCTGTCGCCGTCCGCCGCTTAATAGCCGGCCGCAGTGAATCGTAGCGAACACCTTGTCGTTCACATTCAACTCGCAGGTATGTATGTGTGTAGGTACTTCCGGTGGGAATGCGATAATTGAAAAGGGCCATACAATAGAAATCCGTATTGATTTTCCAGTTTCTCTTTTAAATCAACAACTCAACCAGGAAGTTTACGAAGCATTTGAAGAATGTATATTCGACCAATCGAATCTGCTCAGTAGAGTTATGGAGTATGATAGAGTTACCTGGATCAAATAATATTGACTAAACATGTAGAAAATATCCTCAAAACGTTACCAATTGGAATTGTGGTGTCATATTGACGATTCGTCAAATTTGAAGAGTGGCGTATCGAACAAACAACTAGTATAAATCACATAGACTGGTATAATGAAATAGATCTAATTTACCAAGGGGTCTTACTATTTTTTTCTCAACTACATGGCAATTCTTAGACGATATAAATCCGTTCACGTTCCAGACGGCATTCTTTATGGAAGAGTTGCTCATGGCATGCGCAATTGAAGTTCAGGTTACCTTTTCATCTTGCGAACTAGAAATTTAGTTTTGTAATAGAGAGTTTAATCCTCTTATGACTACGTCGAAACATTTTCTAAACAGCTAGTCGTAGGACTACCTTAGTGATCACTGAGCTAACGGAAATTCTAAAAAGATTGCAATTTTATCACGGCTTCGGGAGGTCAGACTAATTTCCTGGAAAATCTGAAGTTAGCGACACCATGACTATGGTCCTAATGGCCCCCATGCTCCTGACGACTGTTGACTGTAGTAAGAATTATTCTTGTTAACCAACTTCTTAAGGAATACATTATATCTACTAGCCCAAACTTAATTAGGTCTTCGAGAGTTTATGCGCTTTGATTATCTGGTTCATAGATTACCTTTTATAGTTTACTTGGGCTTGGCTTTCGTACCAACGGTTTTCGTTCTTCGAGAGGTGTGGTTGCCATTCTGTTTTCGAAATTGTTCAAAAAACATTTGAAGAAGTCTATATGCATTGACGACACTAAGGTTACTAGAAGTAAAGAAGAAGGTAATATGGGAGTTTTGAGGAGTAGACAGAACCACGCCTGTTTCTCAAAAGTTTGTAATGAAATAGAAGGTTGTAATAGTATGTTTACCTATTTTGAGGTAATAATTTACTCAAATTACTTCTTACGTCTTTTACGAGAAAGACTGCTCTTGATTTACTTCAAAAATATTTTCTTCTATACTTTTTCGGTTCTATAAAATACCTGCAACGCAGGAGTATTTTAGAGTCCATTCTCACCAGTCTCATGTTTCGCTTATACGTTAAGTAGTTTTTGAATTTTCAGGTTATTCCATAAAGCTGATCCTTCTTCGCTACATCCGAAGGGATAAAGGACTTCCAGCAAACTTTTTATGTATCATAATATAGTTGAAAGCTTCGCATTGTTATCCCAGGGGCGACCACAATTTTTTTTATTTTCGGCATTAGAACAGAATCTTTTATATTTTGTTATATTTTGACACAGTCCGAAGTCCAACATTGTTGTCACAGATGTGCCCGCTATTTGTTCCGCTCTGGACTTGAATCCAGAACCACAGATCTAAAGCACAAAGTCTAAGCTCATTCAGTTACACTTTGCTGGGAAAGAATTTATATATGATTTACTAACTTTAAGACGAAGAAAATACTATTTATAATTTAAAATTTAGGGATATAATAAGAATATAGATAGTTTTTTTTAAGTAAATCGGAGTTTTTTAAGGAAAATTACAGCGGATTTATTTCATGAAGCTGTGAAGAATTATTTATTTTCTGCAATTTCTTATTTTCATTTCAGAATCGAACAGCTGTCACGAGAAACCCTTTATTACTTTACACCGGTAGTCGCCGTCTATGAGTCCCTGTTAACGTAAGGTAACTTCAGCAGTGCACAAAGACATTTTTTCGAGCTGCCATCACCACAATGCCACAATGCCCCAATGAATGAACCACTAAAGCAGCTCCAAAAGTTGATAAAGGAAAGAATTGAAATGCAGATGAATGAATTGCAACGGCGCTGCCCCATTTTCCAACGGCAAGCACACTTTACTGCCGGTCGCAGAGTGTATTTAGTACGGTCGGAATTAATGGGGAGCACAATTAGATTTTATAATCACAGTGAATTTGCCGCAGTTGTCTACCTTCGGAGCCTTGCCTAAATCCACTTACGTCATTGTCCAAATGAGCGAGCGACCGAGCGAACGAGTAAACGAGTAAACGAATGGAGAATGAATAATCAAATGCATGCATAAATACGCTCATCAACATACAGCGCAAACGGGCTGCCGAGGACCGCCGACAAACAGCAAGCAGGCAGATGAAGCGCCGTGCTCCGGTGTGTGTGGTTGCCAGATGAAATTTATTGGCATTTAATGCTCTGCTGCTGCCGCTGAGAACTTTCACTCACCCAACATATGCGAAGGGTGTGCGAATGGCAGATAATAAAACCGAGTTCACATGCAACTGCAACAGCAAACACACATACACACACACACAGAGAGGGATTTGTGCACACGTCGCTGCAGCGGTTCTCAAATAAATTTAGTGCAAAGCAATTGAATTGTATTGCAATGAATTGAAACGAATTGCAAAATACAAATTAGAAAGCGTTTTAGCTGCCAGTCGTTAAACCAGTCCAGTTGAGGGGCGTCAGAAATGTTCGTTCGACGAGTGATTGATATGCATAGCAAAATAGCAAAGGAATGCCATTCAATGAGTGCAGCAATTGAGGGCTCTAGGTTTTCATTTTATGGCATTGAAGATTTTATGCGATCTTCTCGTTTACATAAAACTCTAGAATTTAGTGGGAAATCGCTTTAATGCACAGAAATGCGAAACTCAGTTTTTATAACACATTTTTGTAAGCTAGCAACACATTGCACAGGTCATAATAGTTTGCAACACTGCAAATTTGTCGGAGTTACCAAAGGCTGTATGCCCAAGCTTGGTGAGCACATTTCCGTAGAGAATTTAAGAGTGTAAAAAGTGGTGAAGTCGGATAATAGACACGCCCACTCCCCAAACATAAGTTACGCGCAAAGGTACTGAAAGTGCCAAAGCCGTCCGAACAAACAAGAGAATAAAAGAGAGGTACATTTCGATGGATATAAAAATTGGAAAATCGGCGTGGCACCGCACACTTTTAGGTGAAAATCAATACCTCAGCGACTACTGGAAAAATTTCAAACAAATTTGGTGTTAACATTATCCTCATTTTACAGTTTGAAAAGGGTGAAATCGGGCTACAACGTTGCCTACTTCCCATATGACACAATATTAAATTCCATTAGCTTCTTTCTCTTTACAATAAGTAAAACAACTTTTAAAATATTTTAATATAATAAAGTGGACACATTTTCGTAGTAATAATATTCTATGGTGCTAAAATCGATAAAATCACTTCAGTACTTCCATTAACCTCCACATACCTAATATAATGATTTTAATTATTCTGGTTGACTTACAAATATGTTCGCTTTGACTTGATAAACTGGTTCATGGACATACTCAATCGTTTCTTTACCGGATAGTTGGATTTACTTTACCGAAAAGGGTCCAGATTTACAAACAACCATTATAGACACCTCACTCATTCTAACTGGTTAATTTCCGATTGTCATCCATTCGGTAAGACGACTGCAAATTCTGCACGAGGCCAAATGTCGTGGCTGTCCGGAAGCATATCAGTACTTTTTTCTTCCGTCTCTGCTCTAAATTTTTTCCCCTTTGGCGGAACGAGTTAAGTGATGTCGCATAATCGTCTTGGTAGATTTGTGATAGATTTCAAATAACTTGCTATATTTGCTTGCGATAGATGAGGGTTTATTCCGTCTTCAAGAACTTTCGGTATCACAACGTACCTGATCAGATCTCAAACAGAAAACCAAAGCAATTACAAATTCAGTGTTGGATCGATATAATTTTCATATAACCTCCGCTAATATGGTTACTAATTGGGGGACTAATGAGTCTATTGCTTTCGGTGTACTTTGGGATTTACCTTTTGTAAAATCTTTTACAACAAATTTAAGAGTCTCGAAAGATTTGTATAATTTCAAGGCGTAAGCACTTATAAGTATTTGTTGAAGCACTTATCGTGTACTAAGGGTAATCGTCATACCTCTTTTTATCTCCACGGGTCTATTGTCTATCTATCTCCATGGATCTATTGTAGTAGAAAATCTATTTTTTACCCAGTACCAATATTTTCCGAAAGCAATAATTTATCGGATATCGGATCTTTTGGTACCAAAAATTATATTTTTACTTACTCACTACAACCTTCCACTTCGAACGAAGATATATGGTTCAGAAAATATCTCAGATCTAAACAAAGTTCTCTTTTCTGAGTTGGTTTGAGTAAACACTAGGAGCACATTGTATTTAAAAAAATATAAAATGTGGCAGAAACGTCCAAATATATGAGTCTAAACCTTTTTTTATTGCTTCCTCGAAAACTTTTCAGAGGGGGGGGTGTTAGAGTTCCCAAATTGGGTGAAAATTAAAAGCATCCACCACAAATTCCCTCAAATTCAGCATCTAGTCGTTAATTCCACATCAATAAACTTTACAAAATGCTGTTTATATAACGGCTAATATGTCCACAAACTTAAGCGTTTTACATTCAAAAGTTGCGTGCTTCAAACTGCAAATGCTTACTTGCCACAACAATGCAGAGCAAACTAATCACACAAGAAGCAGCAAATTCTCGAGGAAATCGCAGCTCATATGTGCATTTGGTTGAATTCTTGCTTTATAATTGTAGTATTGATAGGCCAACGTCGTTTTGGGGGTCAAACTTGAGAGGCAGCAAAATCGAAAGGCAAATAAGCAATAATTGTCTTACATTTGACAACTCAACTTTGTTGCATGTCAAGTGGCAATCCAACAAGAGTGACGGCAATACAAACAGACAGCCAACAACTTTGCTGTAAATATTGATATGACATCTGACTTCCACTTGTCCGAAAATGTTTGCAACAAGCAGCGCACAGCAGAACGCGGCGCGTACGCATGCAATGGTGGGTAAGCGCGATTGTGGTGCACTTGCAAACGCACAAGCTGGTATTTCTCATTGCCAGCCAGCCACTCCTCTTTGCAATTGCAACTGCTCTAAATATAAATTTCTGCTGACAGTTTTTCTTTTTCACTTTTCTTCTTTGCTATAGAATTTTCAGCACGTCAGCGGCAAGTCAGAGCGCGCGCGTCCGTGTGTGCGTTTGTGCGTATGGGTGGGTATGGGTGCGCGCTTGAGTGCGTTTTCGTCGTTAAATTGATAGAATAAATGGGCATAAATTGAAATGGAAAAATCTAACCCCATGAGTATTCATTAGGGCGCAAGAGCTTGTAGTGGCGCGCTGGTCGCCCGCCACCCGCTGCTTTCAACGGCACTACTGCTGTTGCGGCAAATGCAAAGCTGGCGCAGTTAGTTAGTTTACCGTTGTTGCTGCCACTGCACATATGGGCAATTATTTAGTGCTTTGCTCAATGCGCCTTTCACCCATTCTGGCAATGCGGCTCACATAAACTATTAAGCGCGCCCACCCTCTGCTGTACGCATACACAACCCGCATGATGCCCCTGATTTTGTGTGTAGCTGCGATTTGGAATTGAATTGTGAGCTCTTATGCATTTTCACTGCGTACATGCATGTGTGTGTCTGTGGCAACTTCAGTTGGCACACTAATTTCCTTTTGCCCCTGCCACTCGGCTGTATGACCAGTTTGAGGGTGCATAATTTTTCTGATACGAAAGCCGCCGCCTGGCGTATTGCCTTATGAAAGTCATGCGCTCAGCTGTTTCACCAACTTCTACATTCGAATGCACAGAATGGCCAATTATAAGCAGAAAATGACTTCGTAGTGTTGCCGCATGTTTTAGAATTTAAATTTATTTCAATAAAAATCCCATTTGTTGTTGGAAAACTTTATCAAACCTTTTCCAAGGGTGACTGTCTATCTGGAGGTTAAGGTCCAGGTTAACTAGGGGATGCTAGAAAAATCGAAAAATGCTTATGAATTAAGTAAACGGACTTAAGGGAATCGCAATAGAAGGGAAGGACATCAGATGAGTTGGTTTGAGTGGTGAACAAAGAGATGGTTAGTCGGGTGTCGGGATAAGTTTCGGTTAGGTGGGAGTAAATGTTATCTCAAAATATGGACCATGTTGGTTTTAAAAGGCAGGCCGAGCTCTTCGACTGCGATAAGTATTGCTGTGACTTTGAATCGACTTTCATTAAAATTTAGTTCCTAAAATACAAATTTTTACAAATAAATCCTGTTAAACTTAAGTCGGAGAGACGAAACAAAAGCCTCAAATCTGTCCTAAGGCGAACCCTAGCAAAACAGATGAGTGACGCCTCTCTTGTTGAAGTCCAAGTCAAAGCTTCGAAAATTATGTTCGGAATCCCATTTAGAATCACTTAGGATATACAATGATTCTATGCCATACTTTAGTAACTTTATCTTACAGGTGAACATGGTATACTTACGGTGGGTAATAAACCTACATGACAGAGATTTCAAGTAGTCGAGCTCAACAAATTTTTATAATTTTTTAAGACGCAGTAATCAGATCTGATTTAATTAATACAAAGTTACTTTCGATGCTATCACTATTTCCATCGGTGCCCAAAAAATTTTTTTTAAATCGAAAACTTTTACTTGGAATAAAGGAAAAGGCAAGTAAACGAGAAGACAATTTAGAATTTGGAATATAAATATAATAACAATTTAGGATATTGTGGGATTCAAGCAACCAAGCCACTTCGTCTCAATTCCTTTTAATCGGAAGACCAATTTCCAACACATTATAGAAAGAAATTGACGTGTATAAAATATTTTCATCAAGTCGCTTCCAGTCGCAAAAGTTCTATGGACTGGGATATATGCAGCCATATCTGGCAATAATTTGAGAGAACAATCCATAATTTAGCGAACTACGATGCAGGATTCCAAATGACCCATCTCAAAGTACTTTATCTTCAGCTGAATAAAACTCATTGTAGTAATCATTGGTAAGGCCATGAGTTAAGGATCTTCACTACCGGTACTAGAAAACCCGTTGTTCTTGTTGTAGCGACGGAAAACATCCCTCAAATCCGAGTTGACAGTTCTTTTCCGGAAGAAAATCCAAATATGTTTACGTAGACCCGACTATCTTAGGAACGGAAGTCTTATTGGAGTTGACTAGATCGGAATATTACACATATAATAGACGAATATTCAGAATACCTAAAAGATATATTCAAAATACATGCTAATTCCAATGGCAACATTGTATTAAACAACTGTTTTTGCAGTATGGCATTGGGTGTGGATAAAACAAAATAATTCTGGTGATCAGACAATCACAGCCAAGAACTGGATTGATAAACGGAACAAGCTCTATGCGTCTACAAACTTACCTCTCATTAACCTTAACCTCTTCGTCCGTACGAACTTAAACGATCCAGTCTTGAAAGTTTTTGATATTTTACCTCATCGTTGGACGAGAGATATTAACAGAAACCACAGCGTTCTGTGAAAATTGCAGATCTGCTTAAAGGACTCGGTCAAATGCTGTGTGAGGCTTATGATGCCATAAAAGAGAGATGAGAAGTTTCATTAAGACATCAGGTATACTCTAGTGACTCCACTAACCTAAACTCTCAGTCCAGAAGTCGCCTTAGTTTAATATGGTCCAAATTTTGATAACTGATACTATGATGTAGTGGCAACCCTTAGTTTCGCCTTGCCTTTTCACCGCCAACTTTTGTTATTTTTATCCTTATTCACTTGATTGCAACTCTTATCGTTTTGACATTCCCCAAGCGGCCGCATCAAGTTCCTTAGTGGACAAACTAAACTTTTAGCCAAAGAAAATGTAAAGAAACACGAAAGGGCTGACTTGCCTATTAGGCATAGGCGGTACAGGGGTATGTGAAGAAAAAAAGCCAAACTTGAAGGGCGTCAAGAAATGAAGCAATGAAATGCACACAATCAAGTTGTGACTTTCAAATAATAAGCAAAAAATGTGAATAGGCCTTGGCAAACAGGCAAACAAACACTTAACCGCACACACAAAAACACATAGCAGCCAATGCGAGAGTACACTTAGGTATGCGAAGTGGAGATTGAGTCGCTCATTCAAGCATGCAGGCATTCAAGCATTCAAGCATTCACACAACCCTCGCCAGCGCTAATGCTTGTGCATAATAAATGAAGTCATTCAAAATACGAAGGGCCTGAGTGGCGGCCCACCAAGTTGCCACCCCAATGGTTTGTGCACACAATGCTTGGTTGCAAGTAAATACGCGCCCATATCCATATGTACATATATATATATGTGTGGATTTGTAAACAGTTTCATTTAGAAACAACGGCAAGGAAATTTCGCGCTTTGCCGCAGTGACAGCAGCCGCCTCGTCATCCCTTGTCACATGCAACATACATTTGCATGCTTTATGTATAATGACTGAACAGACCTCGTGTGCTGGCAATTTGTCAGCGCGCTCATTGGCGGCGCCGCAGCTGAAGGCCGCCGCCGGCATTTCGTGCAAGAAATGCAAACTCAAGCGCACAGAGACGCTTTCGCCTTGCCACTTGCATGTGTGTGTGCGAGTTTGGCAGTCGCATTGTTGATGTTATTATTATTATTATTATTATTATTGTGTATTATGCCACACCAATACACACAAAGCATAGCATAGCATATTTAGTTCATGTTTCTGTTGCGTTTGTTGCAAATTGCTTTCATATTGTTGTGTTGTAGCATTGTTTTGTTAATGTTGTTGTTGTTGCTATTTGTAGTTTTTACTGTTTGCACACCGTTACCGGTGTTTGTTTGGCAACCAAATTTAGACATAATTAAACGAAAATTGTTTATTTTCGCCACACGTTCGTGCCGCTGACGACCGCGCGCCCGAACGCCGTCACCTGCTCACCTGCGACGCCACATTTTAGCCTCATTGTCGGCTGTCGAGCTGTTAGAACTCATAATAGTTAGCATTTGTGTGTTGTTGCTGTTGCTTTTAACCTGCTTGCAAGCCTCTGCTGCTTCTGTTTATTTTGGTTAGTGGCGCAATATAGCTAAGTGAATTCACATTGCTTGGGTTTCTTGCCTCAGGTGGGTTTTTGAGCGCAAATATATTTCCAACTCAAAATTTAAACAGGTGTGGTTGCCGTCGTTGTAAGCTCTGGGGACACAGGATATACATATATGGTAGCGACTCAAACATGCTTTAGGGCAACTGAGTCTGATTATTTTTCTAAATTCTGAAATTTTAAACTGAAAATAGTTAATGGATTTTATGTGATGAATAACCTTAATAATAAAAAAAAAGTTGTAAATTTTGTTTCAGCCCATAACACACGCTCTCCTTGAGACAAAACAGACATTTCAATTATTGATTCCCCGTCCCATATAATGGTTGTTGTCATTGTTGTTCTTGTAGAGGCAAAAGCGGGAAATTATTTTGAAGAATTGACTAGCTTATAGATAAGACTTGGCCTAGCTTATAAATCCAGCTCCGTTCCCATTACGTTGAGAGATCGTGAACAGCAGTGACTGCCGTCATCCAGAAACTATTATAATCGCTCCAATTAGCTATATTCTTAGTACACTAAAATATTCGAAACTTTGACGCAGTTAGAACTGGAGAACCAAATGAGTAGTACGGATCTTAACTATTTTGATGAACCGACTCAGAAGAGCTGTTAGGAAATTCCGGAAATAAATTACAAAATTAACACACGTGAAAAGTAAGCAATATTTGGGAGTTATCTTCATGGCAGATCGATTCTCTAAGGCAAGACTAGATATGAAAAAAGTTCTTTTGCACTTTATGGTCAATCAAACGGAAGCCAAGTACCAAACTCGTTGATTTTTGGCGTTAACTATTCTGTCCAAGTTTCGTCCTCCGTAATATCTATCCCAACCGAAATACTTAAAGCTTGGATCTGAGTTGCCATCAACTCTCTGTACTTCTATACACAGTTATGAGTCAAAACAAAGATGGATCGATATACATTTAAGTTCGGTAATAAAAATAATCTGAAGAGAGAGTCAACAAAAATACATTTACCTTTGTGGAGCTCGACTAAATTCACCAATTACTGATATTGTCGGCAGAAAAAGAAGTCAGTAACTGAGAAATACACAAACACTTTAAAGACAATTTAGAAAAAATATTCGAACCCTCATATAGGCAAAACTAGACTGCGATCCATTTAGTGAACTTTGAAAGGTACTGCCCTCAGGCAATAATCGTGAAAACCGAGAAGAGGCATAATCAAACCTACGATATGTAAACCGTCCGGCTAGAACAGAACAGGGTTCCATTCTTAGGTAAGTCTCTTCCAGATTTTAGGTAACCGTGGTGAATCTTTACGACTGACTAATGTTTTCATTACAGCAGTATTGCATAAAATAGTTTGGAAAATACTTTAAGGTGTTACAAAATTTATAAGAGACCATATCTTGGAACCTTTGCTCTACTAAAAAACCAACTCGGTACTCCAGAACTGAGTTCAGAATCGAAGACTTAGACTTGGAGGGTCTTTAGTTTCAGCAGAATGGCGCGCCCAGCTGGCGATATTTAGCGCGTCAGGTTCTTTGACCTTGTTAGAAGGCGTGCATATGTGCAAACTTCATCTCCAGCACCAAATTCTCAAAACAGCACCAAAAAAGGTGAGATTTTTGTTCAAAATAACGGAGTGGACTTTAATTAAGCCTTCAGTGGGTAGAGATTTCTTCTTCGTCGTGGTATTGACTCTAGTAGAATGTGGGATGAACCTTATATACCCTTCTCGAGTAAAATGTGCTTGTGGTTAACTGTTCCATTCCGCATCTGCCTCGTTTTTATATGGATAAAATCAAATTCCTATAATAAAAGAAAAGGGTGTGTTAGTTGGTTGCGGCTTACACTATAGTCGCATTAGAGGTTCAATTGACTTGGAAGCCTTTCGAAAGAGTAAACATAAATTATCAGGTTAGCTTGGTCAAAGCTATGGGTTATAGAATTAAATTCGCGTGTGCTTATGCTGGAAATAACGCATCTAATTAAAAAGTTAACGATAACTTATAGTGCTTAAATACTTCCTAACATAACCTTAGTATTTTGTAAATCATTCCCTCCAAACTACTCACATGATCTTTCCACTTCACCGAGCACCTACCCTTAAAGTGTCACAGTATTCAAGGAGATTCCATTCCATTAATTTCCATTAACTATATTACTTATTCACCAGTGAGAAAAAAATCTTAATCGTACTTAATAGTGCAGTAATATTTAAAACCCCAATCAACTCTAGACTTCTCCATTCGCTTCGACCCATTTGCCATAACATTTCATTTGTCCATTCGATTGGCATTTGAGAGGTCATAAATCTCAACAATTACTATAGCAAATGGCAATGGAAAAGTCAACATCGCCCACAAACGCTGACACTTTGTGGACAATTGTGAGCCACCCACATGCCAACCAATCTACATATATGGGTGTTGCCATGATATAATATAATATTGTGGAGTTGGAGAAAGCTAACGCACTCATAAACACCTCAACGCTACGGAGCATGGCACACATATAAGTATTGGGCTTATATGCATTATATATGCGAAGGGTGGCCCATACGGTGATAACATATTTTAAGGACTCTGAGAAGGAAATTTTAATCGATAATTTACTCATAAAGTGGCGGCAACACGCAGGTTTCTGAAAAAAGTTTCCGAACTTCAGTTATGCCATCATCCAAAAGTCTAATTCGAACTTTACAAAAAGACCTCTTACCAATCAATTTCATGTCTAGTTCACACAGCAATCGAGGGCTCAGGAGCATTTAGTTTGTAGCGTTTGAGCAGTTTGCAATACAGTTCATTCTGATTTTGTTTAAAAAGACCGAATTTAAAAGTACGCATGTGGTGATAGAGATGTCAATGCATTCTCAGAGCATCCTTTTTAGAGGGATCGGCAACTGCTTTCTATGAAAATACTACTGGAAACTCCATTTAGATTTCTTAAAAGTTAAGTTTTTAGGAGGGTACAAACGGGTTATCAGCCTGCAGAGAGACAAATTAAGGTTTTTGTAGACTAAGCTGTCACATGCACAAAATGAACAATTGGTCGTTTGAAATTTTAAGTCAGAAGTAAGCTCTAGAATGTTAGCTTCTATTATAATATTAGAAGACATCTCGGTATTGTCAGTTGACAATTATGCTGTTGAAATGTGGCAGCAGCAGTGTCTTCCTTCTTGTGTGCCGGAAAGTACCGATATTTATTGAGTACATCATTAATATTTGAGGTGAATACTCAATAAGGAGATAGAGACAGAAACCGTTACCAAGATCTTGGCTCTTGAATCTCGGGTTTATAGAATAAACCACTGCGATGCCAGACTACGAAGCTCTATGAATTAAATATTGCTTTGTAAGAATTGAACAACTTTCCCGATATAGTTGTTAGAAACAATCACTGTCCTCCCTTATAATCCAGGTTCGGTCCTACTTTCTGATCAAAATCAAAAAAGTTTTTTGTAATTGCGGTAACCCATTTCTTCCATAAAGGTTATCATGAATCTTTCTGAGGAGATTTAAAACATGTAGGACTCAGTATTTCTCGGATTACTACGAGAGGTATAACAAAATAAGAGGAAAAGCTCGGCCAATCATCTTCGAGCAGGTACCCAAAGCATTAGATAACCGTTCATGGATCACCCCATATGTAAATATCCTTCGTGCGCATTCGCCTTCACGCTATGCTGTTACCTCGATCCGTGTGTGTTGGTCCGCATGCTTTGCAATTAGGTCCTTGGGTGTTTACTGTTTATTAAATCGTTTGTGATATGTGTGGCGCTTACCATTTGTTTGTTGTTGCTTGTGAGTATGTAGGATATATCGTTTGCATGTGTTAGTTTGGCAACGCATTCGCGTGAAAATTTTTTCGTCAACCGTTGTTGCCGCGCTGTAATCATTAATGAATTATTGTTACACAATGTGGCCATGTCGCGTTGCATGCTTGTCCAAGCACATGCTAAAGGGCACACTAACACACACACAAACACACGCATTTAATATGTTTAGTAGAGTCAAATATGTTGCCACGACTTTAGACTAATACATACAAACACATATGTACATATGTATATGAAAATATTACCGTAAATCTTATTACTGGCAAGTGGAAGGGGTTGCGCGGCACCAACCTAAATGCGGCAACATGTGCGTGTTAATTTTGGGTGAGGTTTGCTCCCGAAAATTTAATGAAATTTCCTCGATTTTTTTGCAGCCACTTTTGGGCCCTTTGTTTTAATATATAAACTAAATGCTAATATGCGCCCCTCTCCGAAATAAACAAATGTATTACAATTCCCCTCCTCTTCCTCTCTCTTCCCTTTGTTACACTCAAGTACACTTCACAGCGGCTGACTTCATTGGCCATTAGTCATGCCTCACATATCAGTTGTGTCCCATCTGCGCTCGAGGCACAAATCCAAATTCGTTCTCTGTTCCACTCCTGACCGTTCCTGTCCTGTTTTCTTATTCTTGCTGTGTCCTTTGCTGTTTTTGCCTGGCTAAATGCGTGAAGTTTCCTCATTAATTGCTTTTATTAAAATGACAAATGTGCAAATGTCATGTGATTTCTGGCCACACGTTTTGATTTATTGGATTATCGCCCTCTAAGCGTCGCTTTTTCCACATTTTAATTATAAGCAGCGCACAAAATATTATCAGCACGAAATAAAATTACATTATAAACAGCTGTATTACTGATTAAATTTTATAAGAGCGTGCCAGCATGTGAGAAATTCACAAAAGTTGGAGAATATTTGGAGCCAAATCACTCAGAAGCCTCTTTTTGTGACCAAAGGTGTCAAAACTTCTGCGTAGTTTATAAACGACTGATACAGGTCTTTTTACAATCCGGAATTGCGGCTGAAGATGAGTAGAATTTAATGAGCAGCAATTGTTGCAATAATGAAAATGTAGTACCACCGCATTAATTCATATGTAAATTTGTTGTTCTTCAGAATTAAAGACACGTTCTTAATAGACTCGAGTTGAATAAAGCTCTCGCGCTTGTTGTCAATTCTATAAATTTTGTCCTTCTATACTTGCTTTCTCTAAATCAGCTCAACTCCCTCTTTCATTGCCAGCTGATACCGAAAATATACTGAACACGAAGTAATTTTCTCTGCTCCCGTCCTGCATATAGGATGGTTTAATTCTTCTTAAGGAATTTTTTGGAATCAAAAGGGGCGCATTATTGGAGTTATTTATCTGTGATCTTCCGTTCGGAAAACAGCCATAAAACATCAATCAACCGTGAAACTTATTCAAATCTAATATAACCTAGACTTGATTAATCTAACAAAGAACTGGTTTTTATTCAGGTGTGATCTGCGGACTGAAAATTAACCACGAATCTTATCCTAATCTAATCTAGAACTGGTCAAGAAGGGAAACAAATAGATCTAGTGATGTATAATTACAAGATGTAATGTATTCTGATATCACATAAACAGTCAACAATGAAACAGACAAAATTTTTACAACGAGTCTTCAAGATATGGATCATTCGGAAAATTTTTAATACAACTGATAGCAGTACGAACTTTATAGTGTCATCAATAAAGCTCACGAAATGAAACTACTGCTTTCTATGGATTAGAAAGCCTACGTAGAGAATGACTCAGCTTCAATTTTTTTCCAGTTGACATCCATTTTTGAATAGAAAATAAAACAATCGTTTAATTGAGACTTGGCCGCCTTAAGCACTCTCATATGCCCATCATGTAATGTCATACCATGTTGTTACGGAGATCGTACTAATTTGCTGAGTTGACAGTCCTTGCTCGGATATAAATTCTTTACCGTTCCCATCACGTAAACCCAACTGTCGTGGGAACGGAAATTATATGTAATTTTTACGATTATACAGGAGATTTCATCTGTAGCGAGCGCTCTTGGGAGAAATGAGCGGTTGGCAAGTCTGATTCGATGTTTCCGAGGAGAAATGAGTACCCGTATTCGTCTCATATTAAATTTTGTACTGCCTTTGAAAGGTCGTTGCTGGGTTAGTGCTGCCGATGGACCCGGTTCAAGTCTTTATTTCTATATTGGCATGTATTTTCTGTTCCTCCTCAGTACAACAGCAATATTTCACATGTTAATGTCTTATTTGGCCCTCTCATTTTCTGTTATTTGAATAAATACTCAACTTAGTCGCTAAACAATCTGTTACATATGTTATTTGTTGTAAGGATATGTGCTTTAATCCCCTTAACAAAGCACTCAAAGTGATGTGATTCTGGATTTGGTGACCAACATCGCCGCACCCTTTCTCATTGCCTGGCGCTGCCAGACTCTAGTAAGCGCTGTTGCATTTGAAAAATGGACACTTGAAATATGTTGACAGTCAGTCAGACAGTCGTTTAGAATATTGCATTGTTGTTGCAAGCACAACAAACAAACTGAATATGATTGATTTATTTATAATGCGTGACAGAGTGACTGAGTGGCTGGCTGCATGCCGCACTTATACATATGCATGTGGTTGTGTGGTAGGAGGTGCAAATGCACAGTTAGTTGCAGCTTAGGAATCAATGCAAAAAGCCTGAGGGTTGAGTTCAGTTGATAATAAATGACGGACACAATCAACAATAGAACAACTGAGACCAAAGCCAGGATGAATGTTGCAAGCGTAAACGAGAGTAGGATGTTGTAAGTTAGCGGCAGAGTTGTAGTAGGAAGCGCCAACGTTGACGGAAACACACAGTGCGTTTGTGCATTGGCAACATGAATAGACAATATAACTAGACAAACAGCAGGATGAGCGGATTTGAAACAACCAACGCAAGCACACACACACACATGCATCAACGCATACGTACATGTTGCTAGATAGCGCCACAACTAAAACTGCGAAATAGAAAAACCTACTGTCAACTGTAAAACAAATATGCTTTTTGCCACACACACACACACACACACACAGACCCAATCTGACGCTGTTGACAAGAATCGCATGTTTATAAGCATAATCCGTACGCGAATGATGATAAATGGGCTGCAAAGCGTCGGCAGCAATGGTATACTGAACGCTTCAGCGCCACAACAAAATGCCGCGATAGGATGCGGCATGTACATGCGTGTTTTTGTTGCAACACACACACATACCCACAAGCATGCATGTGCGCGCATGCCAATGCAGCCGCCACACAGTTGCGCGGTCGGTGGAGGTAAGTCAGACGCGCGGGGGCGCGCGCGCAGTTGAGCGAGTGTCGTGCTAGCGCTTAGCTAAATCCTGGATGAATGATGATACACGTATGTATCTCGCATTCGACTGCAGCAAAGCAAAAAGTGTGAAGATGTGACTGTGCGCTGCGCTCATCGCATTTCGTCTGATTCCAATGGATTTTCTGAAGTGCCAACAGAAAGCGCTGCGCAGCGAAATAAATGATGAAAGCGTAAGCTAATAAAAATAAATAACAGTAATAATAATTTTGAAATAAAAGCGCGACAACCTGGAAGCATTAGATTATCCTGAACTGTGCACTGAGTGCCGAAATAATCTTTGGCAGCACTGGAAGGAGTAGTGTTTGGGAGAGCAATTATTGCCCGACCATACAGAAATAGATTTTTCAATACTTCTCAGGGTGGGCTCTTTACTAATCTAATTATACCAGATTTTTTGGCAGATAAAACAAATATTCAAGTCGTAGTTATGTCCGCGGCTGAATAGATATCTAAAGCACTGGGAAGATATCCACCTTTCCCACCAATATACCACAAAGTGTTAGGTTCGGTTGTTGATCGGTCTTTACGACGATATTTCCGATGACGAAGAAGATTCTTCAAGCCATATGTATGAGGAAAGCTACATGAGTCGAAATATCTTCAACGATACTGGAGGTCTTGTGGTAAAAACTGACCTTTTGACATGACATGAGACTTCCGTTTTTATGGTGCTCGTGATAACCTTGAAATCGTGTCGTGTACATACATTTTCTTTAAAACGTTTAGCATTGGTTTTTGATCACACTGTCTACAATTTCTGTCAGATTATGTTCAGAAATATGGAGGTTATCGATTCCAGAGTTTACAAGGCTTAATAGCGTTAACCCAGCCTACTTCTCCCAATTCTGTACTTTCGGTTAATATGATTCTTTCGTAAATCGAGAACTCTTCAAGACAGACACAGATTTTACTACGCATGTATGGTAATTTTTCTGACAGAAAACGAATCCTCAGGAAAATATTTTCATCGTGAAATGCAATTGGAATTCAAAATTCAAATACTACGATATTCGGTGCCTAGGTTGGATGCTACTAAGAGTTCCGCTGTTTGTGAGGAGGTACTGTTATCGTTACCATCGAAAATTGGGTAACTATCAATATTTAGTCTGATAGTTCCAAATTCAATAACCAAGGACTTATTGGCCAAAATATGCCTTATTATATTTAGTTTGACTAAAAATCCCGTGACTGTAACCACTGTCCTATACAACTGTTTAAAGAACTAATGTCTAGCTTAAACGTCGCTCCGTCTAACACATAGAAACGAATATTTACTAGGTTACTATTTTTCATGAGCTTTATTACTTGTTTTAGGGATGTATTATTGGTTTAGTGAAATCGGTATAGAAGGGGTCAGAATCGGATACTCCTGAAATATATTAATCATGACCTGAATTGGCTTTTACTCAAAATATAAACATTGAAAAGGTAAGCGCATTGCTGAGAAACGCCGACAGATGGTACTAACACATGGGTCGTGATATTAACAAAATTAGTTGTTATTGTTATCTAGTTATCTAGTGTTCGAAAACCTGCCGTCACTATTCTTGAAAATAAATCGTATCAAAATTAGCAGACGAGTGTACGGAATCACAGACAGTAGGTATGTCTTGAATGCTAATTTTTTTTATAACAGAGGTTTCGCTGTGAATTTTCGGGTAATATATCTCTATACCATTTGTCACTCTCAATAATGGTCGCTATTGTTGGGCCAAAAGTTCCAAACTTTAAAAACATTTTCGACGAAGAAAATCAATAATTCTTATGAACTGATTATTATAAGCCTCTCTAGAAATCGAATAAACAGCGAAATCGGTTATGGCACGAATTCCTCGTTCGATACTTCGAATTTTCGACTGAAATTGCCAGCATAATATTGACTTGAGTAAATTTATCAGCGTTGTTTTTTTTTTTTTTTGGGAAGTGTTCTCTTTCGAATTTTCTTTTTGTAAAACTTTATAAGAAACTTTATAGATTATTCTAAATAACATAATTTCAAAGAAATATGTCCAAAATAGCAGGTTTTAACCTCACTTTTAGGATTAATAACAGAATCATACGAGCTTAACTAAGTTTTATTATGCGGTTGTGTATGAAAATGAGCATTGTTTTCAGAAATTTTACCCCAATTCCTCGTCAACATATCCCTTTCAAGACACTTATTGATTCCAACACTATGCTATCATTACGGCACATTTAATTTTGTATAAATTGATGTATGTATCTCGATATGAAATTATTTAGTATATCCAAACGGACTTTACTACATAACTGCTAATATATATGATTGCAGCTTTAATGATTTTGCGGAAATTAATTTTACCATTACGTGCAATTACGGCGATAAGGCTGCCGAACGAATGCGAAAGTGATATGAATGACTGACGTAGCGATAACAGGGATATCCTGGCAGCCGGTGTTGCACGTGCAACACGCAACGATAACTCAAATGGCGGCACAACACGCTTGGAAAAGACCAAAGCAGGGCGGCGAATTTAACTTGATCGGGCAACGAGCGCACATGTGATGATTATGCGAATCCGTTGGACGCAGGGAGAGGTGTGAAATTTATATGTATGTATGTATAAGTAGTGATGCCTTTGTAATAAACTTTTGTGCGCTTGCAATTATGCAGCTTGGCCGCCACAGGCGCCGAGCCTCCATTTATAGCGCGCCGTGGCGAATTTAGCCGCAGTAAAGTGCACCGCAGAAGAATGGGAAACGCGGGAAATGACAAATCGCGCGTGTCCGCTGCCACACGGCTGTGCGGCGCTGCAAGTGTTTGGCTACAATGGCGGCGGTGACAATGCCTCTAGGACAGTTTGTTGCACAAACGGGCGGCAACTAAGAACCGGGCGGATCGAAATGTGGCAAAATGGCAGGACAAAAGTGCAATATGCGAACGCCTTTGCGCGCCGAGAAGCATGTGGCAACATAGTCTGCAGCAAAATGCTAAACGTGCAACGCACATATACACACTTATATATGTAGTAGGTATTCGAAGGGGTTTGAGTACTTTACTATGCTGGTTTGGTGTGTGTGTGGGTGTCCTCACACATCTATATGAATTATTTATTTTTGTAATGTTGTGTGCTTGTGTAGGTGGTACTTGCCGCAGGCGCTACAACAACTGTTCGTTCGCAATATCCGTTTCCATTGTCACACGCAAACACATACATGCACACATACTCTTTTCTACAAATAAAAGAAACATGCCTCAACTGTAACTAATGCAACAACAAATACGCACATTATGTTGCAATTACCGCGTTGTAAAAGAACAAAAACAACAATAACTCGTACAAAAACAAGTGCGCTTGTAATAACAACTGCAATTATGTGCATGTGGCAAGCAGCAGTTTGCCACAAGTTTTATTATACTCCTACGCTGTGCATTCTGTATATCCTGCGGGGTGGTTATGCAACTTGTAAATGCTTCCTTGACATTTGTTGTATGTTTGTTGTACGTTTGTGGTGTTTTGTGTTGTTATTACTGTATACGCTCCATCCGTGTGTTTTGTTTGGCGTTGCTAATGCGACAAGTTCGATAAACAAACGTTTATAGCGAGCTTACATTCACACAAGCACACACACATACACACGCTTAAATAAATGCTTGCAACATGTACTTTAGCAGCCGCAACTATATATTGTGTACAATTATAGGAACGCAAAACGACGGTATCGAGCTGAGCAATCGACATTGCCACAAACAACCGTTTTCACATGCACACACATACACACACACACACACACGTTCATATTTATTCATAAATATTGGAAAACACTGTAGTCACATCAATTCGTAGCTCACTTGGGCGAGACAAAAATTTATGAAGCGTGCAATGTATGCTTGCACATGTCCTTTTTTCACCACTTGTATGCCACATGCAACTTACCACACGTACTGCATACAATTAACTAACTGTTTGAGGCATACAAATTGAAGGTGTATTTATTGTAGGCGCACACATGCACATTTACATTAAATATTTAGCAAAAGTAAGGGTAGCAAACAATTTGCCCCATCTCACATGTTCTTTTTATTACTTTTTCACCTAGCATTTATTTAGTTTTCCATTGACAACACTATTACAAAAGTGCAATATATACATACATATGAACATAACATGTATATTATAATGCTTGCCACAATTTGTTGGACAAGCACAAACATTTTGCAACCAATTTTTGTTAGTTTTTTATAACAAGCGTAAAAAAATTGAATAAATATTCGTGTAATTTATCATATTGATGAAAGAAATCGAGTTGGAGACAAATATAATATCAGCGAAGTATAAGGATATGTAGGGGTGGTTGACGGTAAAAAAATGAGCAACACTCATTGAGAACAACTTGAGAATAACATACGATATGGCAGCGACACTATCCGAAAGATGTAAAGGTTGCCATATTTCAGGCATGACCAACGACGATGACTAGGAACTGGGTGAAAATCTCGTGGAATGAGAGGAATAGATTCCAAGATTCGCTCGGCTATCCACTGAAAATTATTCCGCAGTATTTGACATTTAATTTTTAAGATCAATATTTATTGTTTCAGCGATGCAACCTTGGTAACATCAGATACTAGCCATCTCATGGATGGCTAAAAGCCTGTTGATAATTGTCATACTTCTGAAATAGTCTTCAAGGTCAATGATCCTATGAAATTATTTCCAAGCATCCCGTTTTATCTGTCGCCTTACTTCTTGTTTCCTCGTACTTCTTTATTCTTTAAATTGAATATGAGGAAGTCCACCTTCCCATTTAAATTTTTGTAGGGTTGTCTATCCAATATAGAAAGTTTTCTTGGTCTCATAATCAGATAATAATAAGATAAGGTCTAAAAACTGTTCGCAAGCTCAACAAAAAACATAATCTTTCCTATCTGTTTAGCGAGGTACCAACAGCTAAATGTGTCCAATTGGTAGTAGTGCCTCAGAAGTGAACCTCAAAACTTTAATTTAATACTATCTACCTCTACGTCGGCTTCTGAAATATAACCACAACAAATGAAGAACACGCAGGGAATCATGAAAAATTAATCATTAGATATTTACCTTCTATTAATGGGTTACGCTTTTGGATGCCGAAAATAACAACAAAATTTTTGGATAGACTTTGTGGTATGAGAGTGCAAGAGCTAAATCGGCTTCCAGTGGCTTTCTGTAAAGCAAAGTCCTATTATAGTATCCAACGCAGGTATACCGGCAACTATAATTCAGTAGCCTTCCCCAATAGGGGTGTTAATCCACACTATAAGACTAATAAAAGGTGCAGAGTAAATTTTGATTTCATAATCGCACTCTAATTTGGGAAATAATTATATATTGGTTTGATATTCAAAGGAAATAATAGGGGTTGGCAAGTTATTGGCCCTCAAATTACACAACAACAACAAATATATTCCGCATGAAATTTAAAGTTGGAAAAAGTAGACCGCGAAATACATGTATATCTTAAAACGGAACACTTTTGTTTGATTCTAAGTATGATTAAGGGTTTCTGGACGGATGCATATATAAAGACTTAGTGAACAGCAGGACTATATACCAGACCAGAACCTCTATAGCAATGGGTAGTTGGTCCACAGTTGTAGGGTGGGAGAGACAACAGTTGCGTAATGTTATGGATCCATAATGTAGAATTCGCGTTCCAGTCATAGCGATCTGTGCAAAAATTTGTCTTAACAAAGGGCTGAGAATTGCTTTTAAACACATTTGTTTTTGGTCTTATGACCATTTGAGCTTCGGAAAAACGGACTACTTACTACCGTGCGTGAAGAGGTATGTTCGGCGAATATTCGACTTTAACAAGGTGTGGTTTTACAAATTGTTTTCATTATGGTATCTCCAGAGTCAAGAACTAACAGTGGGAATACGGACGAAAGTAGTAATTTTTTGGAGGACTAGAAGGTCTTTCCGAACTCCATTGTCGCCATTCGCCATAAGAGATTGCGGAATGGGTAGCTGCAGAGCGTAGTAGACACAATGGCGCAGTGGCGGGTATAAACTATATAAAATGCTTCGGTTTTCACATTCATTTTTGTAGATCGGCTATATAGTATATATGTGAACATTTGAGGTCGTGGATGTAACTTACAATACCATTCAGTCTATTTTAAGCTCGTCAACTTGAGGCTGGCTCTCATTACCATTATAAGCTTCATACAAAAATTGATTGAATTAACAAGTTATTTATAGTAGGTGTATATATATGTTAGAGTTTCTATGTTCAGCTTGTATTTCGAATATTTTCTAATAAAATTTTTTCTAACTAACTAACTAATATCGACTAATTCAAAAAGCTTTTGTTTGGTAAATATTACACCTGTGAGTCAAAAAGCTTGCAACAAATACTTTTAATATGCACATAGCGGTATTTCTAAGCGTATACATATGCATAAGTGTTGACAAAACAATAACACCAACAAAACCACGTCAACATATGCGCGAAAGGATGAAGTCAACAAAATGTCAATCAATCGCGCCGAAAATGTCAATTTGCAACAGAAATAAATTCCAATATAAATATTGCATGGCGCAATGTGAGCACATGAAACAAAAAGATTTGAAAATAAAATTTTAGAAATTCTAAAATAGCCGGGTATCGCTAACATGTCCGCTAATAAATATTGCAAGCAATGTCAGAGATGCACTTTGATGGCATTAATGGACGCTGGCGACAAATACACGCTGGCAAATATGTTTATTTAGACACACGCACACACACACACACACACACACAAATAACGGTAAAGGCGAAAATAGTTCGTTCCCAAACAAAATGTTGTTGCTGCAGTGAGGATTAGAAGATGCCAGCGAAAACGAGCGAATAAACAATTGATTGTTCGCTCGTCGAGCACGAAGCGATGGCGCTTCAATAAAAAATAAAAAATAACAACAACAACAACGGCAAGGTTTTTCACTGCAAATAGTCAAGAAGCGTACATGTAACTCCAGCGACGACTCCCTACAGTTATAAGCCGCCCACCACGCCCCGCTCCAGTTACGCCGCCCCATTGACATTGACAGTTACTACGAGCATTTACCGTGCCCCATACACAACGAAGGTGTCTGTGTCTGTTGTTGCTGTTAAAACGCGCCATTTGCCATGAACCTGAGCTGTTAAAAATATATGGAAAAAAGCGAAGCAAAACTGCAAACGTAGCGAAAACTGACTGACAACATGTTAAACATGTAACGACATGGTGTTGCAACAACTTGCTACCGTTACAGGGATTTATGTGTTGCACGAACAAATAAACATATTTATGCACCGATGAGTAGTGACATATACATAAGTGGGGTCAGTGAGAAATATCAGAAATAATGGAGCAGAAAGGATCGATAGGGATCTCAGCACTAATTTAGAACTTCGTAGTAAACCAGAAAGGTATAATAGACAGCTGTGTATCTTGGATATAGTTCAAAAAATAAACAATACGTTAGGTCTGCAAGTCAACAATCTTGACACTAAATAAAAGGGTATAACCTCAGCAACTAAATTCAGAAAGGGTCGATTTCGGCTACTTACTTCGTTGAACAAAGAAAAAGGGTTCCATATTTTTATTTTGTATAGCTAATAGGTCTACACGGACAGGTCAACTTATTGCCAAAAAAGTCTCAAAAGCTAAACTAAAAGTACGACTATATTTAAAGCCACGTTACACGGATATTTTGACACGGGTTAACTAGATCCTTCCCAGTAGACTGCAGATCGATACGAAAGTTAATATTCTCCATTTACAAGATACTCTATACTAGTTAATGGGTATTAAAATGTAAAGCATTAAAATGGTAAAATTCCTCTTAGATGGAGTAAGCGTAACACTATATACTAATGTAATTACTTACAAAATTTTGACTCGCACAATTTGAGACCCTTATAAAGGTCGTTACAACTGAAGGAAGTTAGCAATAAAAGAGACCAGATTCAAGCAGCTGGAAACCCGCTGAGACAGAACACCCGTCGGAACATCGGTAATACAATCAAATAGATTTCCCCCGGTATAACAAAAGAAGTAAAGAGGACCTATAAAATACAAACACTGCAATTTTGCAATGAAAATATTTTCATAGAGCAATCGTTTAGGGAACTGAGAACTTAAAGGTACAAGCCGGGCTGTTAGAAGATATGTATTAGACATGAGACCTCTAGACGTCTTTGAAAATAAAATTTGATCATTTAGCCCTTTAACAGTGCATCGAAAATGAGAGGCTCCATCTGGCTTTAAAATGTAATAAGTTCTAACATTTGCAACCAGGATATTCTAACCAGGATATTTTCTTTCATTGAACCACTCTTAGGACCAAATGACTTGAAACTTCTTATTATAGTCAAGTGGGTTTTGGTTTGTCTATGGAAACACCAGATGCTCCTGCCGATGTTAATATCTACAATTATACAACATGGAAATTTTCTGTTAGAAAATAATGCGTCATGCGTCTTGCACCCAGTGTTCCTTACTTTCTAACTACAGGAAATTCATTTCTTACCTCAAATGCGATATTTTCAAATCTTTTTACAATATTTGGAGAGTTCATGTCGTCAGGTTGTTTTCAAGAGGGCCACAGCCTCGTATAAATCAATTGTCCTTATTTAAGCCGCTAAAAATTTGTCTAGTAAGTACCTAACTTTTTTCTAGTAAGCTTTAAATAGTTTTACCTTTCTTGATATGGAACTTTACAACTGTGAGACAGTTTGATTTACTCATATGTAAACAAGGGGCCTGATTTTCATAAATCATGATAATACACATTATCCGATTTCCCATACTTAGTTTACGTTTCTCTTATACTTTCGATGTTCCATATTATATTGTCGATGTTCTAAGAAAAAGATCCTGAAACAACATAACTTTTTAAAAGTGATGCTGCAGTTTTTCATTGAATATCCAGGAAATTTATTTAAAAGATCATTATTATATAATCCCATTCATAGATCTATATATGTATCCATATATGTAATTCCATTCAAATCAGACAAAAGTGAAACCCTCCCAATTTCATCCGCTTATTTCGCATTCCATTTCCTACCAACCACACCAATATTCGCAACACCTCAACTACTGTATGCACAAAAGTGACAAAGACGACAGAGTTGAACAAATATTTTGACAACACAAAGCGGATCAGGGGCACATGAAAAACTCGCGACTTACTCGTACCTACAGCCATCACGGTAAAGTACCTGTGTTATTATTTGCGCGCGCTTTTTTGCGCGCGAGAAGACATGAACATACGAACTCGTTTTATTGCGAAAATCCGTCTCGTGACAGTTGACAAAATGCGTAAGCGACTTTGGCATGTCCGTTGTGTGTCTAAATAATGTCAAACAAATCACATTGAGATACGCTTAAGTTGAACTTGTGAATATTCAAAATCGAAAAATCAATGTGCATAAAATTGAGAAAATATTATTTGTATAATCTTCCAAGTAACACTAGATTGGCGGTATTTGCGGTTTTGATCCAGAGCTCTCATATATACAAGGTGGTGTAAACGGTGGTTTCTTTTGAAGAGTTCAAGAAAAAAGGAACAAAAATTGATTTTACTTTTATTTCCTGTTACTTGTTACTTTACTGTTAATGTAATTTTCTGAGGCAGCAAATAGAAATCCTAAAGGTTCCTCGTACCTCGTTACGACGACAAATAACACAACGACTGATATTGGTCCAGTAAAAATCGACTTACAGTACAAGCTGTGAACGTTATTATTGAACGTCATTCTGCTTGAATATATGATGGTTATACTCCAACTTTCGGTTTCAAAAAAGTTTGTCTTGGCTCTTTGGTGATCTACGTGGTCTAAAATTTCGTTTTCCGATAAGGTTTTGAAAAAAATTAGAACTATGTTTTTCACAGCTCTAAATTATGAAAAAAAAAGCTCTCACTGTTGTTTGGAGCATGCACTCCTCATCTTCTCATCTCGGGATTTCTTACAGGCCATAATCGGAAACGATAACGAAGTGGCTGGTCGTTTGCCTTCCTTACAGTCGCACGCTCGAGTCGCACACACCCGTAACAGTCACATTTTTGTCAATGCTGAACGTGCTATCCCGAAAACCAAGCGAGCTGTTCGCTAGCATGCCGGTCTCACGAAGTTTTTTAAGTGAAACGGCATTTGGGAGGAACGGTATACCGATAAAGCCACTTCCTCTGCGGAAATTGTACCGTATTTGTGTACTGTTGTTAATTCTGATGATCATTAAGAAATATTTACTGTCAGCAAACACCCTTAAACATGCTCAAGTCTTGGTTCTCCGAGCCGAAACTTCGAAGTTATAGATTTTTAGTTTTGTATACCTTGGAACCGATATCAACTCTAAGAACAATGTCAGCAACAAACAACAAATTTTGGAACCACCTAGTTTAGACGACAATTGATACCCTATACTGTAGTTAAGACGCCACAAAACTCGAGGTATTATGAGTCATTTCGTTTGGCGAAGATTTTGAAAATGGTTTTTATTCTGATTTCCAAAACCGCTGAGGTGTCAGTGTCGATAAATGATCCGATATGAGTGTCACCCAGTAATATACTCAATTAAAGTATATTGTAGTAACTTACCATCAATAAGACAACCACAAACGTGCCCTAACATAATTTCGAAAATTTTATTTCTTTAATTTTTTGATGTGTCATATTAAATTTTTACACCTTGTTGTTTGAATAAAAAATTATGGCATTACCTACTCAGTTGTAGTTATTGTTCAGAGGTGGAATGACTCGTCGTTGTGCAAATATTCCATAGAAACAATAACATTATTTTGAATTTACAACATAAATTGTATGGTGTTAATTGTTTATACCAACACCAAAACGGCTAGAACCAACCAATGGACCAGTCAAGAAATTTAAAATATTTCAGCGCTGCTGTGAATTGCCGACCAGTGGTGGTTGCCCGTAATCGGCGCATTGGTGCTAAATTGCTTTCAAGTGATTCCCAGAAATACTCGCGAATATTTATAAAACTCGCATGTCCAATGGCCACTACAACGCTACCTCCTCAGCGCATTCAAAGCTCTGAGCTCCGTCAGCGCGACGTTCAACTTTCCACATCACTGTCCCTCGCCACTTTGTCGCATTGTTGATAACCAGTCGCGCGGTCGGTTTATCTGTTAGGTGGCATTACTGTTGTTGTTTTAGCACAACGAAGTGTCATTCATTTCGGCGACGCTTTGAAACCGGTATTATATAAACCGTTCGATGCGCCGCGACGCACCGTAGTCTGCGACCGCAAGCTTACCCGCGTGCCTCACGGTCTCACTAACTGTTGCTGCCGCGCATCTTTTTGACATTTCTTTATGTTGATGTGCGTGTTTCGCGACAGCTAGGATAAGCATTTCAAAGTACTCATCAACTCGTGCGTTTTTTTGCATCGCGCCTTTGTTTCCCACTCTTCAATGGACCTGCCAAATGTTGATGTTGTTATTGAATGCTCTGAATCATCACATTGCGGATTGGGAATATGTTGTTGTGTATTAGTTGTCGTAAATTAAGAAAAAACTCGTGACTTTGTTTGCTAACCGCCGCAATTAAGGAGTTATGCGCCGGCTTTTCATGCACTTTGCAGTAAATTGTGACATTCAGTGTTCGAAAACAAAAATATACACTGTGATACACACACTCAACCAAATATATGCAGACATATTTTATTTGTGAAATTTCACTGACTTTTTGGGTTTACAAAGAGCGCTTCTTCCAAAGGCTTTTGAGACCTGTTACCGTTATGTATTTGCGCATTACTGTGAGTGGCTCTTAGTTGCCAATTCTTTGGAACTGTCAATTTAAGAGGAATTGCCTTACAATTGCTAATTTTGCAAATAAATATTTATTTCGAACTTCAGTTGATCAACAAATTTGCATCGTATTGTTTAATTTAACCCAAAAAATTTCAACTTACCACATTCCAGCAAAATGATGTCAAAAATGTATCAGTTGACATGCTAGTCGAAACAACCGAAGAGCATTCTGCACGGAACTTGCAGGTGGGCTTGGTTCCGACGAAGTGAATATAGTTTACAGATCATTATATTGTAGACCTTAACCTAAAAAAATTTGATTTGATACTTTTTCGAAAGGTTGGCATCAGTAATAATTTAATAGAAATTAGCAATCAAGCCATGTGCACAGTATATTAAAGAATTATTATTATATTTTTGATCATAACCTATAAAAATTAAATGTGATAAGCTATCCAAAGAAGCACTTTTTTCTAGCCTTGTTGGTCTTGTACCAAAGGGAAATACCTACTATAAACCCACTACCGCCTAAACTCCCAAAGACCAAACTTTGATACTGTAGAGAGATTCGTCTATCTTGGGACCAACATCCAAGCCTGCTAGCCGCGAAACCCAACATGAAAACACCTATGCTAATAATTCCAATGAAAGACTGAGTAAAGATCGTACTAGAGTGGAAGCTTTATGAGAATTTGGGATAATTCCCTTTACACTCTTTCCGGTGTTGTCTAGGTTAGATGTTCATATGGTCTTTATTATGATAACAGCTGCATAGTTCGCTCTTATTTGAGTACCAAGCGTTGGAAATATTATATGAGAACAACTTTCTTGTAGTGTATTAATTAACACTGCCATTATTTGTTCAAAATTAGTTCGTACTATATTTGCAGAGTCGTTTATCTAATTCATAATAATTTAAGAAATTCGCTAAGATACTACTTGAAAAAACACTCCCAAAAATCCAATAAATCATAATCGTGAGTGTCGGATGCCAGCACCTGTTACCAGAAGCCAGCTGTGGTTTGCTTGACACATGTTAATTAATAAAAATTCTTCCGGTAGTGACCGCCATATATTTAAGCGAATTCCTGCTAAAAAAAAAAATTTATTGGCCGAGCAGAGCAGAGGCAAGCACCTTGCAAAAACTCTTATGCATATGAAGCCATGTCTATAACTTTAGCGATTATGTCTGCTATAAGAAAATTTACCAGATGATATTTAGGTTATGACTCCTACTGTTTGAGGTCGTATAGATCGATTTCTGAAGTCTTATTGCCAATGTAAAGATTTATTCCTAGTTAGAACCAGAGAGTAATTCGTCTCATGATATCCCACCTAGTTCATTTGCAGTGATAAAGGGATACCCATTTAATCTAGAGTGAGAGCGCCTCAAAATTAGCAATTTTTATAACATTTTACATTGTTGCCAGATCAGACAAAATACTAATTTTTGGGCATTTAAATTAGAACACTCAACATTTATACGATTAAAACTTATTACATATTGACCGTTTAAAATATAGAGTAACTATTTAAATTTATACATTTTTTTTTTGTAATTTTATGGTATATTAAAAGAGCTGAGTTTTGAATTTTCAATAATAAATAAAACGAAATAAACTTCTTACGCGTCGATAAAAAATGCTTTTAACGCTTTCATTTGTAAATTAATACCCAGAAGCTGCAGTCGCGAAACGTTTCCTCAAATGCATTGAAACTTCGCGTTTCTTCTCATTTTTATTGTTTTACATTTTGATTTGTGATATTGCACGGTGATTACGAGAAAAAAAAATACTTCCAGAGTTTGTTGATTTATTATGAATGTTTCCGACTTTTTCGGTTAGGTATATACTCCTGAAATTTGGTTGTAATGTGGAGTTGCTATGATGACCAAAGAAAATCTAGGCAGTTATTTCTAGCAGGATATAATTTGTGAATCTCTTTTCATATCGCTCTTTCTTCGCGCATTATTTCATCTATTTTTATTCACTCAGAGAATTTATGAGAACCCCTTAGTGTAATGAAGAACCTCCTAGGTATATTGTATATTGTACTATAGATATCTATATTTTCATCAACTAATAACTTAAAGGTGTCGGAAACAAAAATGAGTTTATCTACAATTTTTATTGTTGACCTTTAAACCCATCCATATTTTGCACGACACACAAATTTCTGGTATCTCCACAAACATGGAGTTTATCACAAGTTTATGACTGCATTTTCGGATTCGTGGAGATAGAACTTTGTTTTGCTAAAACTTCTGGGTACTCCATTGAAAAATTTGGTTCAGCTTCTGAAAAAATGTTGCAGTTTAAAAACGTTTGTATGGAGAACTTCTAAAACAAGGTTCAGTGTCTCTGAAACATGCTAATGACAACAGCTGACCGTCGGTAGTAATGGCAAAACTTTAATTTTGTGTTAGTACAAGTACATATTATAAATGAACAATGATAAACATAACTTTAACTATTAACTTTTTTGTAGAAATTTAGTCTCCCTGAGCAAGATGTAATTATTGAGTATGAGCATTATTTCTCTACTATGGGATGCTACCCACAAAAAGTTCCTTACCTACTACTTGAAAAAACTTTCCCTGTTCCATCAAAAGAGACAACCAATTCATCTTACTAATTTGACTAAAAGACTTGTAATGCAACACAAATTACAAATTTATAGAATCTTCATGCTTTCAATCAAACCGAAACAGCGCTTTGAGGGGGAAAGCAGGATTCAGATATATATACACACTCACATATATTTGTCGAAACGTGAGAAAAGCGTGAGCAACAGCACTTGTATAACAAGAACACCCCGACCACCACCAAAACTCAAGAGCACTATGTTATTTGGGGTCAGTCAGAAATCGTTTAGATGCGAAACACTTGATAAAAAAGCAGCATAAAAGAAATCAACTTCAAATTGCATTACGCAGCTACCGAAGCAGCCGAGCAGAATACACTTAGCGGCAAACTGATCTATATAGGGGTGTTTGTTGGGCTTACCTAGTGCTAGATAATAGTTTTGGAGGGGTGGTGCTGCTGGTTGTGATTACTATACATCCGTTAGTTATCAGCATATATGCAGCATCCCCTCATGAAAATTGATTATTTTGCCTCACTCCGCGGCATGCAACATTCCCATAGGACCATCCTAACCGGGCATATCACGTTGCAACATCTAAATTTAATCGCAAACTATGTATAAACTATGGTATGCCAACAATAGTGATGAGCCAAACAAGAAAAAAAATTAAGCAAAACAACAACAGTAGTGGTAGAAAAGATACAACAAATATATACAATATGTATGCAAGTACATCCGCAATCCGCTGAGCGGCGTTTGGCGGCAGCCGCATTCTTACGCATTGTCTGCCAAATCGGATTTTAGTTTTACACTAATTTCTCTGGTCTAAGTCGGTTTGGGATTTTTGTTTGTGGGATATTTGAATCATTTTTTTTTTTTGTTTTTGTGCTGATGTATGTACCGTTTATTGCGCAGGCACACATGCAATAACGCACAATCAAATAACGCATTAGCACGCCTCGCTGCACTTTAAGAGAGTAGCCGGCTGCAGCACTACCACCAGCAGCAGCAATAGCGCGTAGCTGCCGCCCGGTGGCACACGCGTTTGATTGTGGCGCTCCTTGCCGCTCAAGCGCTTGCCTTAGCTTGTTGGCTGCTGGTGTGTTTGCTGTGTTTTGCTGGTTGTTCTGCGATAAGATTTGATCTATTTCCACTATCAGCGACCAGCTCACAGCCATGCACACACATATAACTCTAAGCGCGCTGTAAGCCACTTTGCCACATGCCTGACTTTCTCTATTACACATTGATTACCGTTTCTTTTTTTTTTGTTTTTTTTTGGTTTTTTTTGCTTTGTCTTGTCTAAAAAACGTAATTGGCTTAGCATTATCCTTTGAGTCGAACTTTTTACACAGCCGTCGCATTTATTTTTTTGCGGTTTGTATTTGCTTCATTTCCCTTCCCGTGCTTTTGTGCGCGTTTTTTTTTTTTTGTGGAGTTTGAGCGCTCAGGCTGCTCAAGCTTTGTGCTAAAATTAATTCTGTCTGCTTTATTGTCTGCTGCTGTTTCCAATTAATCAGCATTAGTTGGTGCTCTACAAAACGTTCCCACATTTCAATGGTCTACTGAGACTAGGTTATTAAAGTAAATAGGATTACTTCGAAATCCTTATTGTGAGTATGAACGCTTGCTGGGAGTTAATACAGGCTTTCCTTTTAAGAGCTTCATGAAAATGCGCATTAGAGACACATGCGAGTGAAGGCTTTCTCGTAATGAGATCCAATAATTAATACCGAAGAAATTCTTGTCACATCAGAGCTCATATAAGGTTACATAGGTGTATGAGATCCCAAACTTAAAAAAATTGAGAAGGATTGCACTCAATGTAGTCTTAAAATGTTCGCTGACCTCAATGTGATTCGAACTCTGAGGTTTTGTCTAGAAGTGTTCTTGATCAATAGAAAACCTATTTATTATTGTATAGTGAGAGAGAGATTTAACTATGAAACACGACATAAACCTATTATATAAACAATTTCTTTATATATTCCCAGATATCTGTCAACCCAAACCAAAATTTTCCTCGAAACGAGGTATTCAAGCAAATTTCTTCACCGTTCCGACAGCATATAATTTTCATGATTTATATAGTATTTCGAGATTACTACTGGAACAACAACATAAACAACAAAACGGATATAATAATTGAATCTTATGAGTTCCACTTCACATCATTTGGACCAGCTTACAAGTTTGTTAATCCAAGCTAAAGAAAGACTGAAATCTAAAGAAAGACTGAAAACTGAAGCATAAACGAAGTTACCACCATCAGCATTGGAAGACTGACGTCTACACGATAGTGTTTTTGCTAGTCACTGATTATTTGCAACGGATCTGGATTTGAATTAGCCTAAGCAGTGTCAATTCTACTGCCTACTACCCTCCATATATTTGGGGAATGTTTTGTGTTATTACAACAGCCAAAACAAGGATGACTGTCGAGAAAAAAAAAAAAAGTGTTGAGGTCCATATATAGCCACATTTGTGTCGTCTTTAAGAAGATTATTGAAGAATAAGTTCCTGTGTTGAAACCCAAAACGAACTTGGTGTTACAATAGAATACGAATTTAAGCCATTTGCTGAGCTTTGCCATAAGCTGAGGAACTACATACTCTTGAAACTTTTTAGTAAAGAATTATTATAATATAATAAATTTTACGAATCTTAGAATTAGTTTTGAAAATATTTGATCCTCCATGTTCCACGATGTTAATTATAAACGGAGTAGTCATATTCGGAGGACTTGAAGAGAGATCTATTACTTATAAATTACAATTTCGACCTGTGTGAAGCAAATATTAACTAAAGAAGACTTGCCTGGGTAGTTCATAAAAAAAGGTTTACTCAATTCATTCTATTTTTTAACTTGCGATATTGGTCCACAATGGCTTAACAGGCGCTTCTTTGTATCAGATTTAGTACGAGCTCAAATTCGAAAGTAAAGGTAAGATTTAGACAAAATTATATTCCCAATGCATAAGCTCTTACGACAAAAATAGTCGCATTAAATAATTTTAGATTTGAAGGTTTACATCTATTTTAACAACCTATTCTTGCTTTTTGTATTCATTCGCAGTATTGTCTTATGCAATGTACGAAGAATATTTCGGTCCAAGGTCCATTCTTTTATTTTTTATGTACTTATTAGATAGGCTTCTTTAGACTTGAGACTTGAAAGGTTTATATATTATTTAAATTACTATTGGAACTCCTTCATAATCTAGCGCTCTGGTTCTGGAACTTAGAGCTTATTATAATCTTCAAATATGTCTCTACTGCCGCTTTTGAACAGTTCAGAGAAGTTGTTCATCCGAAAATTAAATATACCCGGTCGCCCCGGTTTCTATTCCTGCAATAATTCACCACTATCTTCGAAGCTTTTGAGGTATACTGTATTTTCCACTAGAATTCGGAATGCTTTTGCTATGAGCTCGGACCTCAAGCTCTCCGAACTCTTTTTTGACATACTATTCTTTTCCCATTTTGAACTCTTGAGCCCCTTTTGTGCTCATGTCGTTTGCAACACTAAAGTGCTCTCTCAATGCGGTAATTGCAATGATCAAGCCATTGATTTCAAGCTCTTTGTCTAACAGATTTTGCTAGTATCATTAATACTTTTAAACCGCATATGGAAGTTAATCCTAAGCCTGCATTTAAACCAAGTCGTTTTCACTGTTGTTCATCCCGACAAAGAATATCAGTTCTTCAATAATTTCTTCTGATGCTACAAAAACAACCAAGTTACCACAAATGTCACTTCGACATTCTGTATTTTTTGTGGTCGATCTTAGCTCGATATCTTTTCAGCCATTTTGAGGCACTTCAGGTTTGACTTCAGTGCTTTTTAAATTCTACAATAATTGGTTTTATTAGATACTTAAAGCGTTTTCCTTAAGCAGCATATTTTAAAATAAAAATAACCGCCATTTTACGATGCCTCCACCCCAGGCACTCTCTAGGTTATATCGATTACTTTTTTCCGTTTGCTTATTATTTGAGTTTTTAAGTGCGTTTCCCTTTAAGTTGAAGAACAAAATTTTTCTGCGCCTTTGTAGAGCATCGAAAAAGTCATAACCACTCAACTTTTTTGTTGGTTTTTGTTTTTCCCTTAGCGCTGAAAAGGCTACTTCACTCACAGCTGAGTGATTTGAAGGATAGGTAGCGGCGACTTGGCGGCAAAAAGGTCATGTGATAAAAATGAAATAAAATCAGCGCAAGTAAGTGAAGTAAAATAGAAATTAAAGAGTAAAGCGGAGAATGAAAGTGTGTATGAAATAGCTGTAAGTCAGTATGTAAGCATAAAAGTAATGTAGCCAAGCATCAAACACAACTAAAAATACGTTAAAATTCTAAATATCAACATTGTTCATCAGCAGCGGAAACGGATACATGCTGGGTAAACTCGAGGCGGTGGAATGCGGAGGGCAATTGCTTTAATGTACGCACAGGACAAATGTGGCTTTGGCATAAAAAGGCTACAAATAAAAATATAAACAAAGCGAAAACAACACAAGTAAAGAAGTAAAAATATGTAGCAAATTTTAAACCCAACATAAATATCCACAGTTTTAAAAAAGTTAAAGATTTGAAATCTTGTGCGATATTTTCGGAACCCGAAAGGTCTTCTATCTTAATACTACTACCTGTGTATTCCACTTTCTTTTATTAAAAAATTTTCAGAAAATTTTGTTAGTATCGAATCGAACTAAAAACTTGTATAAATTAAGTAAACTGGCATAATAGTTGTATGCCTCGAAGATAGGCTGACGCTTTATCAAAGGCGCTCCAAAGTAGCCTAGTCCTAACAAAACCAGCCAAAGTACCAAAATTTAATTAGGTTTATTAAATCAGTGATATTGAACTCAAACCTTCAGCGACTCTTTTTATCGAACTTAGTTATACATAAACTATATATCGCCGTTTTTATCCACGTATGGCTAACACACCAATTTCTCTGCGATATGCAAATAGTTTGAAGGAACCGACTTTTGTATTTAATATGTATTTAAAAATCCATCAAGATTGTTGCCTTAACATAGCGCAATGTAATACATGCCTATTTCTTTGTTAACCGAGTGCTTAAATTCCGACCGATTCCGACAACGGTGTCCTGTCGGCAGATAATGTTAAACGTTTGATTGCTTCTCTGCCTCTTCGAAGACTTTGCTTGCCATTCCTCACTGCAAAAGTATATTAGCTCTTCGTTGGCATCTCGGTTGAAGCCTCGAAAAAATCTAAAAACACAACACAAATAGCTGAAATACTATCGTCGATCTCTAAAGTGTATTTGAAGAAACCAAATTTTACGCAACGCGTTCAAGCATTGGGTGCAACAAAATGAAGTCAACAGAAAGCAAAAATTCCTCAAGAATTTAAGTGTTTAAATTGCGGTTGGTTGACGAGCACTGCCGGAGCACAATGATTGTGTGTATGTGTCTCTGTCGCACCGGCACTTGAGCTGTGTCCTTTCGTCTTTGCACGCCACTCGTATTGACCGCAAAAGGCTGTGTAAATTTGTTGTTGCTTCAAAGCGCATGAGGACGCTAGACAAGCCGGCAGGACGTAAACAAATACAAATAAATAGCTATGCGATCTTTTTTCCAACGTTTCACCTTTCATTTCGGCCACTTGAGTGAATGGTCGGTCATCAGCGCAGGCACAGCAACAACAAAATCATGGCAAATATGAAAAAGACCAACGTTGATTTCTAGGCTGATGCATTTTTAATGAACATTATTATTGTTTTTCTACATTTTTGTTGTGTCTTTTGCTGTTGTTTTGTTCGACTCTGTACTGCCTTTTGGCAGGCGAAAACTCAATGAATATGACAGTACGACTCGCGCAAGCCATTCACTGCTCATTTCTGGCTATTTGGCGCGCTTAGAGCAAGACTTATTTCCATTTGGTTGCACAATTATAATATTGACAAAGTTGAGTGGACAGCATTTTGCTTTACTGCTACCGGCGACCAACAGCAGGCGACTGTGCTACGTGGGTACGTGAGCTTGTAGGTGGACGGGGTTCAGTTTGCATAGGATTTTTGGGCTCTCGGCGTGTTTTGGTTGCACAAAGTAAAGGATTTATTACGCAGCCTTGAGTTTTCTTGCAATAAGTATTTGATATTTTACTGCCTTGTGGGCAGGTAATGCCTTCTATTGCTACTTAAATACTGCTCATACCCCGATATCGATATCTCCACACACTTAGCTTCTCTTTTTCCAACAAGTGTGCTTCTAATAGTGTCCATCGCATTTGTTGTGCTTCCGTTTACTTACTGTTGCCACATAATTTATTCAACACAAATAATTACTACACAATTTCTGTGTTTTTGCAAGAAAATTTGCCAAGTCGGGTTTAATTTTATTTTACTTTGACTGCGTGGGTGATTTATATATTAAATATTTGCCTTTATATACATATATTTTTCCATAAACTAAATTAATTTAGTATTAACATTTTATGACCTTTTAATGTGAAACCCTTTTCTAACTTTGCTTGTTTTATTTTTTATTTCTTCATTAACTTTAACTATTCACTATAAATATTTAATGAACAACTAAAGCAGCATAAACATGCAACCGTCGAAAGATTTTATATATGTCAAAAACTAAGGTGGGGCTTTGAAACTCTGAAATTTCTATGTAGTTAAAAATTATTTCAAAAGAGGCATTTCTAAACTTTTAGAAAGGTTTCAAGAAAAAAAAAATGTTGTGAAAAATAAATTACTTTTGTTTCGGAAAATTATTTGCCTGTAATAGTACATTTAATTATAAGTGCACCATGATAACAGTTCTCTTTCCAAGGTTCCGAATATTTCACTTACCATCTTACGAACTCACTATAATCAATTGACCAATAGTCAACAGATAATGGACCCACCAGAATATATGTAAATTCAGACAATAAAAAATCGACTCAGTGAACTTCTATACTTGAAAAGAAAGAAAGGATAGCCAAAAGGGTTATGTTTGTCAACGAGATCAGGATAGCTGTTGAGGAATGTAAATCGTATGTTCTACATAGGTTCTATGTATATTTAGAAACCATGAATCTTCGAGCAAAACACAATGGAAATTCTGAATTCAACAGAAAAATTAAATTCCACGAAAGATTGGAAAAGTGTTGTTGAAGCTCGAAGAGGTATGTTCAATATGAATTAACTGAACAGCTGAACAGATTCTCTATGCTTGCTTTCCAAGTGATTGGTGTGACACCGATCCTAACTTTAAGCTTCAAAATTCTTAAATTCACTCAATATTAGGTTGGGGGCTTGTTTATTAACTTGTAGCATTGTTGATCTATATTTTTCTTTTATTATTTTATTTTATTTTATTCTTTGCAGATTAACGATCGTATTGGAAATTCTGGACGGTTCTTGGCTTAATAGAGGCTAGTCATATCCAATAATTCAGCTTAAGTTCGTGTTAACTCAGAAAAATTCAACCTCATGTGAGATGACAAATGTGATCGCAAGCATCAATGTATGAAATCGGGCTCGCCGTGAGATGACATTGATCCGCCAGATTTCTCTTCCATATTTTCAAGTTTTGAATCTCTTATGTTAGATTTAGAGCTAACTCTTTTGCAGTGATTTGTTTTGTTGAAAAAGGGATCGGATTTAAGATTTGAAATAAGTTCCATTTGTTTGGATGCAGTCGCGTAAGAAAGTGGTTCGATTTACTAACGATATCTGAATAAGTTTATCAGCAAAAATAGACATTTCGTGCTTGTCTGTGATACTAGACGTCTTCGATTCGCCATTTCTTTGCTCGTTATCTTTGAGAGCTGCTCAAAAAGCTTACACATGAAAGCAACAACAAACCTAGTGTGTTCAATTCGATACAAGTGAGTATGCGGACACCGTCTTTAAAGTGGTATAACCGCTCTCTTCAATGCTACCAAGTTTTGTTTTACAGATTTTAGACCAGTTTTGCTATTGTGAATCGCTCAAAGGACAAAGTACTGTCATAAATGAAAATATAAAACGTGTTTTTTATCGATTTTAAAGACTTAAGACTTGAAAACAAATTAATTGTTAATAAAAGAAAGCATGGGCGCTGTTTGAACACATAGAAAAGAAGCATTTCTCGAACAAAACAAAAAAGCGCCATAATTGAGCACGCGTTAGAGAATATGTGTATATTTTGCTGAAATGTGAGTTAACTTTATTAGAGAGGCACTAGAACTAGGACTACTAGGAGGAAATCGGAATAAACGCGTAGCTACATTTAACAAATAGTTGACAGTTCAGTACCATTTGTCAAACCATTTGCCAATTTGAGTTATATTTAATGATGCTGCAACAACAATAACGGAGTTTTGAAGAAATTTTAATATTTTCTCTCATATTAGTCGGGCGGGTTTTGGTTAATGCATGTGTCCCCATTTACTTAACTATTTTCCTTTCTCATGTGTGTATGCTGGCAAGTAATTAATGCTTCACATTAATGATATCCTGCTTGTCTTTCTATCCGAAATATATAATTAGTGTGTTTTAATAACACGATTCTTGAATTTAATAGATTTTCCCAGAAATGTCGGCAAACAGTTCGTACGCATTTACGATACTTGTACTGTGCAACAAAGTAAATTCATGTTGATGAGAATGAGAAATTGTAAATAAATACTACAAGTACTTAAGCATAGTGTCATAAATGCCCAACCGCAGCCCTTTCGGTGCGCGTGTACGCATTTAACCCTCTGCAGTGCAGCAGCATTTCCGTTGCTTTTATGTCACCGAGGGAATTGTTGGCAGTGCGAATATTATTACTACTTCGTACAAAGTCGTAATGCACACACACACACACAAACACATAAGTACGTAAGCGCAAATGAATATCTCAACCATGGCGCGTATATAATTAAGCTGTCAGATTATTTTGACACATAGTACAAGAAATGGGAAGTAATGAACGCTGAAGGGGGCGAAAAACAGGCGGCTAGCAGGAGCGCGGTAATTGAAGGGTAAGCGGCGAGTGGTGAGGTGAGCTGCGACCACAAAATCTGCGATACATTTTTGCAACGCAATTTTTTGCTTTTGCCTTTGCCTTTGCCATGTGGTGAACCATAAAAAACCAAAATAAATTACAAAATAATAAATGTGAAGAATACACACAAACAAATATACATGCATAACGGTTAATTTGCGTGTGTTTGTATGTGTGACACACCCCTTCGTTTGGCGGTTTTTGGAAAAAGGGGTGCAAAACTCTAACGCAGAATGGCTGGAAACTGCGCGCGCTCGAAATCATTACCGGCAGCGGTACATGGAAAAATACAACAACAAACAATTTACAACAACAATAATAATTTTGGCAAATAATTCACCGCTAGCAATATTTATACATACCTGGAAGTGCAACATGCGGTGTGCAAAATTTTTACAATTTCACTCTTTTGCAGCGCAATTAAATTCAAGCGCGTCACCCTTTGCCTACTCACGGCGAAAAATTTTGCACGGATTAAAAATTTTCGACCCCTGGCGAAAGTATCAGTGCGCTTGCTAGCGAAAATGTGGAAAAAAGTATCAATGAATGCGACTAAAGGTGGCCCAAACCCAAATGCCGTATCGATTTTGTCACGCGCCATTGTTGCTGTTGTTGTTCTACACTTCCCTTCCATTATCATTCACTGGTTTGCTGCTGTGCGCGTAATCCCCATAGGAGGTGCGCTCGTAAATTGAAAAGTAAAAGCGTATTGTGCTCAGCGCGTATCGTCAAAGTTTAAATTATTGCATTGGCGCTGGACCGTCGTCGCGTTCATTCACTCGGCGCTCACATACAGTGCGTACGTTTAGTATGTGGACACCCATATACATGCGTATAAATTAATATTTCAATGCAGCAGTATGTCGTATGTGTGCACTAAGCGGTAAATATGTTACACGCGTGGGGATCCGTGGACTAAGTAAGAATCGTTGTAGGACAAATGCTGGTCCTGCTTAGCGGAACTGCGTTAAATAACTTGCTGCTCGAAAAACTGGGTTATCGTTTGCGGACAGTCATAAACGGGTTGTTAGCTTCCAGGCAACTTATAAACATGTGAGAATATACACAGATGGAACAAGAATTTTTAGAAAGGAGAAGGATTTAATTAGAAATCTAAAGGCGGACGAAATCAAGTTGCTATGAGCTTTTGTTGGACGAATGCTCTTTGCCTAGAGCTTTTCTTTGTAGAGAAGTTTTGAAAAAACCATTTGTTTTAAATTATTTGTAAACCGGGTGCCACTAAAGGGTTTTCCGAAAAGACTAAACTTTTATTTTCAAAACTGGAAAAATTAAAATTTTCAATTGTCTGCTTTTTTGCCACGGAATTTTGCTTCGTTTACTACAGCATTTTTGTAAACTTCAAAGGTGACCCTGAAATACATTATAAGTCGAATACCATACCAATATTATATATTGTGGGAAAAGAAAAGACCTCTCGAAAGCTTCAGCTGTCAATATCTATTGATATGTAATATAGCCTCAATTATCAGAAAGATATTCTAATATAAGTTGTACCTTCTCTTGCATTTGGAGCCCGTTTTTCGAAGCTTTGTTTTTAGACAACTAAACGGTTATATGATCCTGTTCAAACAGACCTTTACTTTGGCACTTGTTCAAAAATTCTTCCATAACTTAAAACTTTTTATTTAACATAACAGAACGGCATTATAGTATCGGAAGGAATGAGAACGAATGAAGATTAATTAGCAACGAACATTTTCTATTAGAGATTTGATCGCTTTTGTGAACTTAGTTAATCCTCACCGGGGTGTCAGTACAATGTAGTATAGAAAGCAAAACGGTCGCAGATAAATTAGTAAGGAAAGAAACTTAAAGAGCTTCAGAGACCAAAACTCGTTTAGGAAGCAAGTTTGTCTTCTACGAAACAAAATGGCTGAATAGGAGAACTAGCATGAAATGGAGAGTTTAAAAGTGGGAACACCGATAGGTTCCGAAAGGTTAGTAAGGATATATATGTATATTTTGAAAAGATTAAAGATAAGGTTGTTGATCAGTTGGGATCAGGCATAATTTTCTACAAGATTAGACAGCATAATCTAAAACAACCAAAGGCTGCTATCGGACCATCGAACAATTGACATCTCTCCAGGCTGGCCGGAGTCAAAGCCTCTCTGGGAGAATTCAAGGTAAATGGACTGCGGGAAGCAATATCACACCCTTTAAGAGACACTTAAGGCTGCAATTCATAAGCAAAGCTGAAGTCAAAGGGTAAGCGACTCAGAATTTCAAAATCCCCAAAACTCTGGTTTTTTTTAACCGGCTGCGATAAGACAAAAATTAGTGAACTTCTGAGAAAATGAAGAATATGTATATTCCAGTTCCCGCCAATTCTTTTGTGCATTCTCTTAGTGCTATTATTAGAACATCCGCTAATTAAGCGAAGAGGGTTCAGTGAACCCCCGAAATTCCCCTTTTTATGGAAATCTGTGTCCAGTGTTTTAAATAACCGTTCCTGCTTAGTTATCCTTTTGCTTATTTTCTCTCCATCTTTTTTATTCCTTCGCACTATTTCACTCAGCGCTTTCCGCTCTTTAGGTCACATAAGTTTAAAGGACGTATGTATTTATTTAGCGCTACTCTTTGTGCCAACGCGCTGATAGAAATACAGTTTATATTCAATACATGCTGTCTGCTGGGATATAAAAACCAAATCAAAGGGAGGAAAGAAAGCCATCCAACCCGTAGTAGGTTAACTTCACATTCGTACTCAACTAGCGAGTAGGTAGCTGTAAGGCTATTCGAACGTTGGGTTGTGGTATAATTTCCTTGGGGGATTAATAAATACTCAGTTGTCATTAGAAATGGTGTCACTGTCTTTTTAATAATGTTTCTATATCTTCATTAACCATTTCCCGCGATACTTGTTTGCCACAATTTAATGAAGCTTCTGCCAATAGCAAAATAGGTTGACAAGTAAATATGGTGGGTTAAAGATTTGCTTCACCAGCTTTTTGTATTTTAATGCGGCAGTGTTATATATATCGGATTTATTCACAATAGAACAAGGCTTTTAGGTAAATTTGCATTATTTTTGTTCTCCCAACGATTTCTCTATTGAAGAACTCTTTCCCCTATTGGCGGCAAGACATCAAGACTAGCATCGAGAAATCCCAGAAGACCGGACTGTTGAACCTCATCGGATGACTTTCCCTATGTGGCACTCTGGCGGGGTTTGGGTTCACTGTATTATATATCGATGGCATGAATGTTCCAAGATCCTATCATTAGTCATTTTCGTAGTACCGTAATTAGGCATTGTCGTGAAAGCCGATGTGTTCTGCTAATGTTTGATCTTTGTTTGTCTACAAATAGGATGCCATATTAAAGTCTCCAAATCTCCTCTCTAAAATCTGGTAGTTTAAATGATATGTTAGCAACCAGTATTTCACGGAGAATTGAAATAAAATACCGAGATAAATCGGGATCGATATAAAATGTATTCCATGCCTTCAGAAAACTCCCTTAATAATTTTTTTAGCGCACTTTTACTCTCTTAAACTCTTACTCTCAAGGCGACCTGGTACAAGAATTCGATTGGATTGTGGTCGAGTAGCACCAAAAAGTCTGTTGTAGACACGTAGCTGGGCTTATGTGTGTGTGTATAGTTTCTTTATAGTTTACTGTGTGTATAGTTTCTTTGATCCTTATATTCAGACTTTCAGAGTGTTTCTTTGGAAAATTTCCACCAGTTCGAAATACTACAGTTTTTCTAGTAAGGGCCCTCTTTAGATTGTGGCTCTAAAGTAGTAGCGACATTATTATTCCCTTGCTACAATGGTGAAGTGTAAGAGCTTATATATCTGGGGTCTACTTTTAAACTTCTAGTAGAGGTAAGATACTTTTCTCCATTCTCGATATTAGTTTTCCAGTTCCCGTGACATGTTATAAAAATTCATTTTTGCCGTAAGTCACCCTTTTTTGTGTCAAGTTAGCTCAGTGTTAACTAACAGGAATAAGAATCCAGTTTTCGAGATTTCAGTGCAGATCTTGATCTCAGGGTTTGTTGAAGACTTCTTTCTGGTTTGTAAAGGATATTAAATGTGTTCAAACATCGGATTTCCTTAAGCAAAAGTGGTTAGTTTCTTAAGTTGTTGAACTTCATGCCAACATAACCATACTTAGGAGCCTTCTGTAATTTTAAAGGTTATGTCCCTCTCATAATAATTAAAGAATGCTCCTTGAGAACATAATTTCATGGCTAGTGTGAGCATGTGAAGCCAAGCGTGATAAGTGGATCACCTAGCTATTTATCTATAGCATGCAGACTTTATGGAAATTCACACCTCAATTTCCTTATATTCAAAATTAAGTCGCTATCTCTCGAAATCTACACATAATAACATATAATATTTAATTTTCCTTTTCTGCTGCGAAGTTGTCACAAAGTGAAGGTCCTTTCGCGTGCTTGAGCAAAATATAATACTTCATACAAACACACCCGCAGGCGCCAGGAACACATGCACTGAATACGCAGCGTATCGCGTGTGTGTAGCATGCAACGCGCTCAAGCTCTGTAATTAGCGCGCTTAACGCTTTGAGGCACCCGCCGGCGTCAACGTCATTATACACAAAATTATCAACATTTTTCATCATTCTCAGTAAACAACAACAGCAACCGAAGTAGCGCGCCACTTAGACAGTTGTGGGACTGTCAGCCAGAGTTTGCATGTACCACTCAGCGAATTGTGTGTATGTAAGTATGTACCTGTGAGCCGGTGCTTTATATTATGTTAACCCATATATATGTATGTGTGTGTGTCATGCAGCCGCCTTCATGTTTCACAAGGATCTCATAATTATCCACTTTAATTGAGTATTTCCGTTGCTTTTGTTTGTTGCAAAGTAAAGTGTTGCAACGTGGAGCTCGACGAGTGGATTCTAATGTGCCTTAGATGTATGTATGTTTATATTATTGTTGCTGAAATAATTTAAAAATTTTAGTAAAAAGACTGGTCCGACAAAGTATGGTAGTAAATCAGTTGGAGAATAGTCTAGAAAGATTGAGAAATGTTTTAAAGGCTCTGGACACCCTTCTACATAAATTTTAGTAAGAAAGGGATTAGTAAAAATATAATTAGTAACAAGATAACCTATTGAGTCCAAAAAAGAAAATTCATCTTTCTCGATGGCTACAGAATATTTCAGTCAAAAGTTGAGGTGGAGATTAGTTTACAGCGAAAAGAGTGCTAAGAACTTTCGGGTACCTATGCCCATGTGTAATCTTCCCTTGAACAGGACGGCTCTTGAAATACTGAGAAAATTTTACTTATGGACTAATAAAACAAAACAAAGCCTCATTTGTTATAGATCCACAGAACTTCTCAACTTAATAAAACCAGTAAGATAATGGTGAGCCAAACCTAATGTGTCCGACGTTGCAAAGTCTCTCTGATAATAGGTCGAAAAAGGTCGTAAAATCTTCTGATGGTAACAAAACCGCAAAGGATGTAAATACAGTCCATTTCATTTACATTTTGAGAGTTCCTCATAAACAGAAACCAACCGTTTCATGACCCATCCGTGGGGATGTCCTGGAATGCCTCAAGAAGCTCAAGGCTGTCCTTACTAGGATAACCATTATCAACTTTGCCTAAGCTAGCTCCAATAGCTATCCTGTCTGTCAGAACGTAAACAAACTTCATAAAATTTTATGAATCTGAAAATATCAGAGGATTTCAAGTCTTCAAGTATAGGAAAAAATCAGGACGCATAGCATACCGCTTACCGCGTAATTTTAACTAAATTTCTCCACCATATAACCACCGCCTTAGTATATAATTACTAAGGGACCACTATCACACGTAAAATGATTTGTTCTGCTTTGGTCAGGTGACAACCTGTGACTACATGCCGCTAACTACCGTTATCTTTTTACTAATAGGTATTTTTGTACACTAATTGACGCAATGATGATGATGTTGTAACTAACACACATACACCTACATATTCACCTGTTTAGCGTCTAGCACGCTCCGAGTATTAAGGCAGCGTTCGCAATTAGTCAAGGCGCGCCCTTTATGATCACCCCAGTGGGCCTTGAGCTGTAAACGTGCTTACACCGGGTGTGTGAATTCCACAAAGATAGTTGTTACAAACTTGATAAGATGCGAACAAAGGCGAAATAGATTTATTTTTTGCATCTACGAATTAAATTAGAGCTTTTCTACAAAAGATAAATATTTAAGAAATACACGTTTTCTCTGCCTTATTATTACAATTCGCTTATTTTTTACAGAGACTAGTAGATTTTATAGTCTAAACTTAATAAGACGCCAAGCAAGGTATTTATATTATTACTTCAGTTGCACCTTCTATACCCTACTTTGGTGTGAGATAATTTAGTAATAATGACTGATAATGTAGCCTTAAATGAGGTTGTAGAGTTGGATCCCTTATTTTAGATCTTCACTTAGATATCTTCCAAAGAAATATTATCTACCCCAGATTATTCTACAGAAGGTCTTGGTAATTACTAGTCGAACTTCAACTTAGTACTTATCAAGAGACGAATTTTTATGAGAAGCAATCAGGTTTTTCTAATTTTTATACCTAATATTAATATAACAATATAGTCTGTCCGAATGTTCTAGGCGAGGTCGCACTCGAGAAATCGGGAAGTTGTTACTCGATGAAGTAATCAAAACTCTTTAAGTGGCTGAGTTTGGAGATATCTATTCAGCGTAGGTTCATCTGAATATAAAAATTAATTGTCTAAATGAAAAGCATTCGCTTTATGGGTTCGAACGTTGGGCCCGGTTATCTACAACCGATGCCTTGTAACATTTGAGACTTCAATGTTGTTCGCCCGCAACTGGTCAAAGTAGTATATTTTCCCGATGCATTGAAACAGCAATTATATAGTCTATATCTATATATATATCTATATATTTATGGTAATATATATATCTATGGTAATATATCTATTTCATGGCCTTAATCAACTTATATCATAACCGCCGGATTGTGTATTTGAGTTTTGAGAATGAGATAAATTATTAGCTATAATTATATAAATATAATAATCTATTATTAAAACTATAATTAATTATAGTTAATATTATATATTATTAAATATAAAATTTTAAATTTTTTTATTCTTAATATATTCTCTTAATATATTAAATCTATTAAATATATATTATTAAAACTGTAATTATATATATAATAATCCATTAAGTTTGTGATTTAAACGAAAATGTTCACTAAATACACAACTTTGATAAAAATAAGCTGAGTTCATCTCGAAGTACTGTTAAGAGCCGGCTACTATTTCTCCAATGACAACATGACGACTTACAAGTACAAATTCCTTCACTCTTGCGATAGTAAGGCAATATTTCAACGATTTCACGACACTCAAAAAATGGTTGACACTGTACAAAGACTTCGTTAAAGCAATAGTAACAAAGTATTAATTTCGTAAAGGTTTTGAGAGTGGCGAATCGAACAACCTACTGGTGTAAACTACATAGGCTGGCATAAATCTAATATGGAGGAAATATAATATGGAGATAAAAAGTTGAACAATTTTAAGAAGGTGTTTGTATATCCTCTTGTATTAAATTCAGCAGGGTAACTTTATAGTTGATTTCACATTCTTTAAAAGATAGCAGAGTTCAAACATGGTTAGCAGAGCAGTGGCGAATCAAAGACTACTAGAATCAGTATTTCAGTGATTTTTTGAAGCAAATAAAAACGAAGGCTCATTTCTCAAGTAAAGCATTATATTTAGTGCCATACTAGAAGATTTTTATCTAAAACTGAGTACACTTGAGTTTACTAAAGCTTTACTAAACATTACCTGCGGCTCCAACGGAGTTATTTACAAATCATCAATTCTGCAAATGTTGCATTTCCGCAAATATGCAACCACATATAATAAGTACTTTGTGGAATTGCGAAGCACCGAAAAAAGATGCATAAAAACTGGAAAAAATTACACCCTTCGCTGCATACTGCACTTGGCATATTTTCCCAGCGAATGCCGACATTTTTATGTTGCTCCCATACTGCCTACATTCCTCCGCTCGCCGCTGGGTGGAAGTTCTTTTTCATTTACTTGATAGTAATAGTTGTTGTTTTTGCTGCTCTATCTACGCATATTTGTTGGTTTTTTGCGCGCTGTTGCGTCTGCATTCTGCGGTTGCGCTATTTCTCGATTCAAATGTCAAGCGGTATGTGGGTATATATACTCACACTCACGCATACACACACATACATACATATGAAGCATAAAATATGTTCTTGGAAATAATTTTCCGCTACTTGATCGGTTTCAGTGCAATGCACAAATTCATTTGAAGTCGTTTCTTTGACTTTCTACTCGCGATTGCAGCATTGCATTGTCGTCTTTGGCGAAACGGGTATCACAGGAAATCGTAGACAACAGAAAGAACGCGACAATTGCATTTGTTACTGTGAAATTGTCGAGGTGTGAAGAGCAAATAATTGCTTTAGATAATTTTCTTAATTCCTTTTAATTGTTAAATGGAGCCGGGGTGTCTGCGGCACGTTGCAATGCCATAAATCTAAGTTGTATGTAAAGGGAGTTAGAGTGGTATGTCAAACCCATTACTTGATTATTTGTTAATCTCATGGGTTTAGGAATGAATATGGCGTATAATATTTGTATTATAATTTTAAATACTAGTCACCGGATTGAGTTGGGGCGTTACGCATCGCTAGACTTCTTGAATATTCCGGGTGATGGGTGATGATGAAGAATCTCTACAGAAGCTAGTATGGAGGGTCACCTCTAGGACTTTTGCTTACTAATGAAAGCAATGTTAACAACATTTTCTGAAAGGCTGACATGTCATGGTTAAAGGTAATGGAATAACTAGTCTCAACACTTATGGGTCGGAACTAAGAATAAGTCGGAGTAAGTCGGAAACCGCTGTTTAATGATTAGATGTGTGCACTACCACTTTACCAGACCGATTCTAGATTCTAGATTCATACATTCACAAAGGTTATATTTTCTAATAGTGGTAGTATTTCCTCAAAATCACATAAAATTAATCAGTCCCGAACGACTCAGCAACGAGTCAGCTTAAGACATTGTGCGGAACCATTCTTCATGGTTTAAATTCATCTCAAAAAAGATCGTTTTACTGAAATTGTTTTACATGCCAATTTCTTTCCGACATCTTAAATATGTGGACTCTTTTCATGGATACTTTGATTAGCCTAATGTTTTCAGCCGGCTTTAAATTTTTATGGCCTTAAGTCAATTCTCTATCCAGGCTCCCACTTTACATCAGCTAGAACTTCATGGATAATCTTCACAGTTAGTCCTCTTGCTACCATTATGGATACCCTTTGTACCCAGTAGACACATTGAAGCCAAATATGAAAGAGTACCAGGCCATTTACTTAGATCATTTCGATCTTGTAAAGACATTAAAGCAATGCTTTAATTTGGTCAATAACAAAGATGATTTCTGAGGCCTCCGATTTTGCTGATCCATTAACTGCGGCCCAAGTTCGAAGCGGCAAAAGAAATTTGAGTTCGGGTTTATAAAACACTATAGTCTATAATTTACCAATATAATAAAACACACTGTCTATAATTTACCAATATGAGTGAAACAAACAAAACCAAAAATTTACGATCTTCATGCAACCAATTTTAATCATTAGTCACAGATCTAACCAGAACGAATATATGCATGTTCTCAAGCGAACATTAACGAGTTCAACAACAAATGAATTGGCTGCTTTTTTAGCACTACGCTGCCAACGGATTATTTTCTACCAATTCCGCCGGCCAACTCGAGCGATTCGTAACGCAAATACTCCAATTTTAAGCACTGCACTAGAATTTGCAGCGCCTGCCTTTATTTCGCGTATTTTTCAATTTAACAACTTTTTGTGCACTCAACTCCGCGGCTCAGTCATTTCAGTGTTGTTTCTTCGCTGTATCTGATTTCCTTTCTCTAGCTTTGGTTAGCGCGGCCTTCATCGCCGCTGGCAAACTGGCTGCAAAAACAACACACCAAAAAAAAAAATTAAAGACTCTAAAGCCAGTCAACGGCAAGCATCTTTGCCACTATAGTTCTCACAGTTTTCCAGTGCAGCCGGCAAAGAAAATTGCCAGCCGAAGAATGGCGGATAAAAAAGCATTTCTGCAAAAACAGGGCACAGAAGAAGAATAAGTGCGGCGGCAATCCGGCAAGCGCGATAGCGAAAGAAATTGCTTAGTGTCGGTCGACTGGCGCTTTTTATACTCTAGTTGTTGTTGTGTATAGGCTAGCTGTTAGCTTGTTCTGTTCACTGCTGTGTAGGCTAGCAAAACGGCGATTGTTGCCGGCGGCAAATAGCAAAATTGCAACAGACAATGAGCGGCTTGGTCATAAATACGCATTGTTATTGTGTTACTGTTGTTGTAGTTATCGTTGGTGGTGGTGGCAACTTCAACGATATCACCAGACTGCAGCTGTCGGAAGTGGGATGCCTTTGTCGCACCTTTGCTTTGAATTCTTTGGCCAAGCTTCGGGTGCGACTTCTTCGCCGCACATAATGCTTAAATATATGCAAGCTAATTGTTGTTGCAATTGCGATTATTTCTTTTCTTGTACTACTTATGCCTTTTCCTTACTGTTCCTTACTGTTTTTTTTTGTGTTTTTCCTCCCGTTTCCAATCGTTCAGCTTTCCTTTGTCTTCACATGCTTTTGTCCATTTCTTTGCGTTTCGAATTGAGCGGCCGGAAGGTTTACGGAATATTAGATTCCATTCATAACTGTTCAGCGTTCACCGACAGAAGTGGGTTAATTTTATGGTGTATGGAAATTGAAAACGAGTTGTTCGATTGTTTCTGAAGTGCTTTGCTATAATTGGGAAATCTTTTAAGATGTCCACAGGTTGTCCAGCCATTCCTCCCACTTAACAGACGCAAGCACGAAGGTATCTGTTTCATGTGAAGCTTGTTGATTGTCAAATAAAGTACTTCTCGACTACTGGCAGTCACTTGAGACCCCTACAAGCTTCAGAAATTGTAGCGTATGGTTCCTAAAGACCTATAATATAATTGTTTAATAACCAATGACAGGCTTTACCAAGGAAAAATTAACGGTTTCCTGGCGGGTTCTTACTATACACTTATGGATCGGATTAAACATGATAACCTAAAACTAGATGGAATTGAACAGATACGGAAATATGCTGCAACACAACCAGTGGTTTTTGTTTTTTATTCAGATACATAGCTACATAGCCTCAAAAATCCACCTCTCTCACAGGATTTCAAGGATTTTAATTCTCCCGACAATCATAAAAGTGGAGCTGGTTAAAACCCCCTTTCCTTTTCATTGTACATCCATCATTGTAGCACTGGCATCCAGGATAGTTTCAAATGTTCGAATAATGCTAAATGGATTCTTCCAAAAAAAAAGAAAGGGATTTTGTGCGGAAACTGGTTGAAGAGCGACGTTGAAAGGCTCCTCGAAACCTATTTTGGTTCGACATTTATCCCGTTTTAAGGCCTTCTACATTAGGCCTATTCCTAAAAAATGAACCACAGGTTTTATCGAGAATGGGTCAAGAAGGAAGCAAACTAGAAAGCTTCGCTGAAAGTTTTTTTTTGCTCAACATTTACTCTTCCTTTTTTCTCCATCTTTATATCCTGAATTATTTTGAACTCTTGATCTTTGGTTGATACAGATATAATGATAATCTTTCCGTCTCTGTTTCCTCTAGTCTTATTCCTACGTCCGAAGCTCAAATATCTGCTACTGGGTCATAAAAAGAAACTCAGTAGAATTAATCTCGGTTGGATTTATCTCTGTAATATATGTATTAATTCAAATAGAACCGAATTTGAGAGCGATAATACAGTCCGATATATAGTAATAAAACAGATTATTGTTGAAGAAAAGCCCCCAAAACTTACTTTCTGTGGCACACACATTTTTGTGTTCGACTATCGCTAAATAAATTTTGATCTGTCGATTAGAACCCATTCTTCACGGCATTATAAACACTTTTCCGGCTAGAAATTTATCACAGTTTATCTCTGTAGACATTTGTTTGGTGTCGAGCATAACATATACAAAAGTTGCTTGTGAAATTATTTGCCTTTTTGGAGTTTTGCCCCATCTGATTCTATAGTTACAAATAATCTGTATAATTGTCGTTGATATGCATTCAAACGTATTATTAAATCGCCGCGGATCAAATTATCAACGATCGCAGACGTAGCAAAAGGTATCCCCAAATATAATCCGCACTAATTGCACAGCCATAAAATCAGACAGAATATAAAATGGGTAAAAAAGGAATTTTTGAATTCCACACCACAAAGAATATAGGACAATAGGACAAAATAAGAACTTTGATTTCCAAAAGGAAGCGGATGAAAGAGCAAATGAAATGCGCTGCAAGGTATGGCAGGGTACATCAACGGACAGGTAAATCTCGCGGACATCACTCCACTTCACAAACAAAAAAACATTTTGAGCTTTTATCTCTTGCAAATATAAGCAAGCGAACCGTTCGCAGCAACTGAATACCAAGCCAAGTGTCGTAAATGCATTTTCGAACTTTGCTGATTAAGCCGCGACTGCTGCGCTTTGGCAAAACTCCACTTAAAGAAGTTTGAAAGAGCCCCAAAAAATACGGCATATTGGACGGAGGTGAGTAATAAAAGTTGGCAATAAAAGCAGAGAAAATAAAGCCAAAAAATTATGTCCCTTGAAAGCCACTGACAAGACGACGCAAAGCAGCAGACACAACTGACGCGGTACTTCGTTGAGTGGAGATGTCGAAAATTTTACGACACGTCGTCACGCTCTTTTGACATTTCATCCGCAACCAGCGTATTGTACGACATACACTCATACCAGCGAGCAGACAACACGACAGCGGCCATCTCAAGACTTCGCAACACAATGCACTCGCGCTGCCGAAAGCACAATGTACATACATACATATAGAGGCAAATGTAAAAGTGATTGGATGGACGCCCCACATTTCGGGTCCATAAACCTTGCTGTTGCTGATTATGCAAAAGCCAGTTGGTTGAGCGGCAAACCGCCTGCGCCGATTGTGCGTCCATTGTTATGGACATGTGAGGCACAGAGCTGCAAGCTTCAGCTGCTGCAGCACGTCTCGAAGAATGGTAGACTTCGACAGCGTTCAAAAAAAAAAAAAAACAACAAGAGCATAGCTTTGATGAGTTAGCGACGCGACCTCAGCTGCGACGGCGGCGCACAATCCTTTTACGGTTTTAATGCGATTGATGGTCAGCGTGTTTGACAGGCGAACACGAACACAGATTGATGGATTCACATTAACAGGCATATTTTTTTCAACAGTTTGTCTCCGTGAGCGCGGCGACAGCGTCTTCCTTTTACTTCTGCCATCTGACCGCCTTTCTAGCTGCTCTCGGTTAAACGTTTTTTCGACCACTTTTCAATTCTCTCGGTGGTGGATGCAGTAAATCTATTGTTGTTGTCGGTGAGTGCTTTTTGTTTAATACAGCACTCTGGAGTTTTCAGCTTACGACCTTCACTTTTCTGTCGATCTTCATTTCGACTATCTTTGTCCTCAATGTGCCTCAAGTGAGCCGGCAATATTATATGTTATTCTTATTATATTCACTGAACCATTTCAATTGGCGAATTGTTGTTGATTTGCTTTTGTGGGCTTTGTGTTATATATTCCTTTATTGTTGCCGTTGACGACATGATCTACAGTTGCTGAGTTAAAAATGCTGCAGCTCAGCTCATAACCATATTTTGCAGGCAGCAGCGGTACTAGGCATACTTAACTCTAATCTTAACGATCGGAATGTCGGTCATTGAAAGGTTTTAAACTTCTTTTGCGTGTTGTTGTGCATTTTAAGCCACTCAAATAGCTACAACTTAAATAAAAACCATCATTATGCGATAATTTGGTGCATCATTAGAGTTCGAGCATGTTTGGCAATCGCTTCCAAGAATATTTTAGAAGCAGAGCACGCAAATGAAAGCTATGTATATATATATTAGTCTTGTTAGTGTTTTAATGGCAAATAATTTATATAATTAGTTGCCACTTTGCTTTGCACAAGAAAACACAACAAATTGTGTTATTTAGTATAACTATTTAGATGACTCAGTTTAGACCAAATTATTGAAAATCACATAATTGAAGATGAGACATCGAGTTCAACAAGTAATGAAGGTCTACATGCGAACTCGCACAAAAGATATTCCGGTACTGAGGATACAAAAAAAGTTGTGAAATAGCATATTCGCCAAAAGATAAGCGAGAAAGCTCTTATTATTTCAAAAAATAAGAGAGATAACTTCCTTCTTTAGCGTTTACTTTGTAAAATGCAGGTTCTTGTGTAAATTAGTAAATTTTTCAACAAAAGCAACACACATAGAGTTAGTTTTAGACGCGTGTTTTTTTTTTTCCAAATTTTGAATGTTTATTTCAAAAAAACCTTTCAATAGTATTGTTCAAAGTATTGCCTATCTAAAGCTAAAGCATTTTCCCATCTTTTTGGCAATTTGTGGGTCCCATGCCAAAAGAACTGCTTCAGTTTGGCGACCAAGAATGAACAACGAAATTTTTTATAAACTATTTTGATGTGAAGCGTATTCCAATGAGGGCGTTCTGCATCGATCGAAACAAATGGTTATTAGAAGGGGCAAAGTCTGGGCTATAAGGCGGGGGAGGCAAAACTTCCCAGCGGCTGTTTTCCAATTCCTTTTTAACCAGACTTGCAACATCATGCCGAACGTTGTCATGATGGAAAATGTTTGCCTCGTGTCTAGTCACAAATTCTGAGTATTTTTCGGCAACGGTTCACTTTAATTTATTGAGCTGTTGTCGGTAACGTTCCCATTAATGCTTTAACCCAATTTTAGAAGCTCATAATACAGCATGGCCTTCTGATCAGATTCCGAGCAAATACGCCAAATACTGAGAATTACCTTGGCGTCACAGATATTCGGCTTTGCAGTTGATTTGATTGGTTGGCCAGCTTTCAAGTATGATTTTTTCCATCTAAGGTTGTCGTAATGGATCCATTCTTCATCACCAGTCAAAATCCGATGAAAAACGACTTCCGGCTTCCTTCTGTAGCGCTTGAGCAGCATTTCTGACATTCAAGATCGCCTCTCAACGCCTCTTGGCTTCAATTTATATGGTACCCAATTTTCTTGCTTTTAAACATTTTGAAATGGCTGCTTGAGTGTCATCCGAAGATTCTGGGATCTCAATGAGCTCTCCTTGTGTTTAACTACAATATTCATGTAGTAATGCTTCCAGTTCTTCATCTTCAAACTTTTTTGGTTGCCCCGTACGTTCTTCGTCTTTTGACGTTCGCTCAGCTAGAGCATGTTCACCAAAAACTTCCACCAAAATACGATGATTTTCGGCTGGTCATCGGAGGTTTTCTTCATATTAAAGTAATGAAGAAGAACTTCCTGCTAAAGCACATTTTCAAGCATAAATTTCGACATATTTTAGTGAAAAAAAAAAATTATTGTTTACTCTTCAAATGATCGAAATACTGAAAAAGACGCACAAGGATTGGAGCTTTGCAACGCATGTTTGGACTTTTGGAAGAATGGAATAATAATCAAGTTACGCCATCTCTTGGCAAACCGAACATATTATGGAACTAATATATTACTTATCTTCGCTCCAACAACCTTTGGAAGTTAGCAAATCGAACAAGCAACTGGTATAACTCACATAATTTGGTAAAATAAGTTATGCCAAGCTGCCAGTTATACCACTTTATTGAATCGATAACCGTCGATGACCGTCGTACATGTAAACTTTTTGACAAGATAGCAGAGATAAAATATAGCAAGCAAAGTAATGGTGATAGAAGACGTCTTTTACGTAGGTAAAGTTGATTTTATTTTATTTTACAATATCTGAACCTCTTAATTCCGGTTAAATTAATTCACGGAGGTTATTTACGGTTTTGCCACCTTTAACACTTACATCTGTTAAGAGTTTGGGAATTAAGAGTGTAATGATTAATTAAAGTGTAAATTAATTATCCATGCAACTTCTACATAAATACTCCAGTCACAAGACATAGCAGCCTATTCAGGAGGTCTAGGGCACCCATTGTTTACGACACTCGAAGTTCTGATAAACAGTACACAAAATTTTCTAGAATAGAAATTCTTTACCTTCTACAACTTTGGAAGGTAATATAAATGGATGACTTCCCTTCGGAAAGTAGGTAAGATTCTTTAGTTTTGAAATAATTTCAAATACTGGCGATATTTTGTAAGTATACTTACTCCGAGATTGATGAAGTATCCTGCTAGTCTTTGATGCAGAGTTTAGACAAAAGTGTCTAGCAATAAGTTGGACATCTCAAGTTAACTCTCTTTTTAAACTTCGGTTCTTTCGGAATATAACAGCTGTATGTAGAGCTTAATTAGTTAGTTTATGTCATGTTAAGGGGCATAGGGTTTCGAGAGTATTATTTGATGCATTTCAAACGACACCAGCAAGCCCTCCAATACCTATATAAAGTGAAATTCATATGTGAGAATTCCACACAATTAGCTTATTATTTCATATCAATAGATTCCTAGACCCACAACTCACTAGTACATCATATATTTATTTGTTTTTTGTTTGAGTGGTGTACGCATGGGCTTTTGGGCCATTTGGTCTAGATAAGTCGAACCAGTGAACATTTAATAAAGCTTCCTTAGCAATGCCTAACCAAATCACAAACTAAAATAGCATGCCAACCTTCTTACAGTCCTTGAAATCTTTCCACACCACCCTCGTAAACCAGAAGTTCAAGTTGAAAACTGTCACTTAGTGAGTGTTTGAATTAACAAAATTTGCGGTTGAGCGAGTTTTAATTTTTAACATTGTACATTTCTTTTGTCACTTTTGTGGTGTGTAACGGGATCATATACATTTACGAGTAAATAAACTTTATGTAAATATATAAGCTGGAGACTGTGTCAATGTTTGATGAAACAAAGGAAAAGTTTTTTACTGACAAGACAACTCCGTTTTAATTTGAGGTGTTGTTAAATATAATCACAACTGTCTAGACATTTTTGTAGACAATTTTTAAATGAGATGCACACATCGGAACTGACACTCAACAATTTGATGGGGGTTAAGGTTAGCATTTCGTAAAGATAGAGGGTTGTATCGTAAAATTGAAATGTACTAGATAGGAGAAGAGGAAGTTACTTGAGTTGACGACTTGGAATGCAATGGAATTATTTCATATAATATTTAAGTTATCTAAATTATATTTTAGTAGTGCAGAATTCAAGTTGTCTGCATTAAAACCTAAGAAAAATTTATGAGAACCGCCGAAATTAGGTGATCAGCGGAGCCGAGCTTTGTTTAACTTAGATTTGTAGGATACCACAAAACTTAAGCCTTCGCTGAATAATTTTTGTGATAAACGTTTCCGGAACCCTGTATGATTGAAGTTTGTGAAGGCCGTTAAAGCATTGAACCATTACCGATGTTTTAATAGATTTGGATGTGGCTGATGTTGATAAAGAACTTCATAGAGATGAGAGAATTATTAATGTGGAATCGCCGAGTTAACTTAGCTTAATGTGTCCAATATGATTCGAAATCCATAGATAAAGGTGGTAGAATCAGGTCTGCATGTTCTGGAATTGGAACTGTTAAAGTCTTAAGTTCATAATATTTCAAATACTCATCTTGAGGTGCTATTATGTATCAGGATTGAGATAAAACCAGGTTTCTGTTGAAATCTGAGAGATTAGACCTAGATACTAAAAACTTATAATCTATGAAACCTTTATCAAATATATCACTGTTAAACTTTTATTAAATGAAAATAGCTAGTTATCCGGAACTTTTAGTATATAATCCGTTTGTCGCTTATCCTCACTATTATATTATGTTTCTTGCTTTCTGGGAACCTTTCTCTTTTCTTGGAAGCTCCTTCAAATAGAGGCACAAGGCTTGAATAACAAGATAATTTGAAATGAACTTATAGCTGGTGTTTGGAAAAGAGCTCAACACGTATTTAGGATTAGTTTTGAAACACCACGTTGAGAGGGATATAAAATGAGAGTATTAGGGAAATGTACTGAATAAAACTCTGTTTATTTTTCAACGTTTCAACCATGATCTCCAGCGAAGTATTGTGATAGAACGTCTCAAGAAATCTGTTCGCATTCCGACTATTTGAGGGGTGTGACAAAAGGGGATGTCTCCAAACAGACATTTTCCTTGATAATGAAACTTTGATAATTTTTATATAAAATAGAAGTACTGATCCTTACTCTATTTCAGAAATATATATATTTTTGATGGTGAATTTTTATTGTAGTGTATAACAGCCAACATGCTTTCGAATAATAATAATAGTAATCGATTAATATATACATTAGGGTGGCCCTAATATAAGCACTAAGGCGGAACCTTAACCCAAAATCGATACTACTGTAATAAAAAAATTCACATACAGGTTTTGGTCCTGATTGAAACTGATTAAACAGCGTGCTTCAAAGTCAGAGGTCAAAGTTCGCATTGCTCTATGGAGACTTAACAAGATTAAGCAAAAAAAGCAGGACTACCCTAACGTACATAAATAAAGCCTATATGCTTTAAACCTAGTATTTAATTTATGTATATCTTCGACGAAATGTATAATTCTTATTTATTTAAAATATTCATCGTTTACCTTGCGCAATGAAAAAGCATTATTTTCTTAAGAAAATGCTAAGATATGTTGTACTAAAGTTAATAAACTTTTAACATTTTTGTTTGTTTTTTTTACACATAATTTTTGCAGCTGCATAAATTAACTTTTTCAGAATTCACATGAAATTGAAACGGATTACTTAATTAATGCAAATGAAAAATTGAATAAAACAACTTTTAAAATTGCCCAAAATCTAGATAGCGCCGAAAACAACCAGCCATCCATCATGAGCATGACAAATACAACGGACCAACAACACACAACGAGATCTGAGCTCAGCGCTAATGCGAGCAAATCAAACCGTCATAAATATGCGTGAAACGAGTGTTCACTTGTGTAGCAGAACAAATACAAGTTGCTTAAAGTTAGCAGGTGTTTTAAAATATTCTTGCTTTCTTATTGTAGTATAATGAATCGCCAAATAAGCGCGAGCGGTGGAAGAGATAGAGTAGAAAGTTGAGTTGAAAGCTCTTTGGAAATAGAATTTTGTAAATAAATATTTTCTTTAAAGAAGAAATAGTTTCTCTAGCTTAAGAATAGGTTCAACCAGTGATAGATTCTTTCCAGTTCGATAATAAAGGATCATCATTTCGATGGTTTCTGCAATTACTTCTCATGAATTAATCTGATACTTCTCAAGGTCACATTTTGACTATTTGTAATGCGTGACAAAAATGATGATTTCCCAACAAAATCAGATACAATGTAGAATTATCATTCTTAAGAAGTTGAACAGAATATGGAATTGAGAGGTTAGGCTCCCGCTCGGAGAAAACTATTTTATAAGATTTTCATTAGTGTAGACTTATGCCATCACTTATGATAACTCAGTTAAATAATTAAAAATATATTCGGACAATCGCCGATGACATTTATGTTGAAGTTAGTTAGGTATTATGGATGAAGGAGAGGTGTAAACATCTAAACACTTTCTTCCGAAGTTAAAACATCTCGGAAGTCATACCTTCTGCGAACCTAACGAATTGGCTCGAAATGATATTAGCCGTCTCAACCAATTTAAGACAGTTTCGAAGCGCTTTGCGAATTATGGACATCACAGCGGTTCGGCATTCTGTGTACCTCAAGTGGGATCATTAGAGACTTCTCAAAGATCAAAGAGCCTGATTACGTAACCCCAACCTATTCTAGTTAGGTAGTATAAACAAGGCATAGCGGAATGTTTCTAGTGGAAGGCAAAGTTACAAAATTTCTTTTTTTTCGCTGTTGCATTTTGTCTCACTGTTTAAAAACCCAACTCTGTATAGAAGCTGTGTAAAAGCTGTATAAAAGCTGTATAAAAGCTAAATAGGCAGTCATTGGCCTGACTGTCTTCATTTTCGTTTAACCTTTCCAGTTTTTATGCATGGTATTACAATAAGCTTCACGTTTTAGAATTGTTGGTGAATCTATCCTAGCAAAGTCTAATTAACATATAATATAATGGAAGAAATAGCAGTATGGTATATTCAAGCTACTGGTTCTTATTATAATGAAATCTTTCTCCGGCAGTGGGTGTCAGGTTTATTGTGTCGACAAAAAGCTACAATTAACAGTTGGCGATTTTAGTTCAGGGTTTTCTGAGAGTATTTCTAAGAACAAGGTCATTTATCAGAAGAAGTGATCTAGTAAGGAGACAAACACATTCTGAACTATTTACTTCGATCGGTTTAAAGTGATTCTAACAGAGCAGATTGTATTTTGTGGCACTATTTTACACATACCAAGAAATTTAAAGGGTCTTCAAGTACTTCAGCTTTACCGAAAAATTTAGAGATGAAGTATAATATATTTTCGAAGATGCAGAAAATATTAAATACCTGTTGTACGCGCACTATAGATAGGCTGCTGAAACACTATATTTGATACGAGTAGAGCTGACTTCAAAGGTTTGCATAGATTATCGGAATAAATTGGTGATTAAAAAGGTGAAATAATTAATACTGCATATAGTAATTAAAATGTTCGCAAACTTTAGAAACCAATCCTTCGAAGACAAGCATGTCATATCAATCAACCCAGAAGAGCAACTTCCTACACAACAACGGAACTAGTCGCTAGCAAACTCTCAGGGGCCACATGAAAGACCAAGCACACCTTCACGCTCATTTTTAAGCGAAAGTTTTCCACGTCGGTGGCATTTGATTGACATATTCTGCGACTCGAAGTCAACAAACGCGCAACAAACACATTGTTTGGGAAATAGACTCACTGTCCAACAAGTTTGTTCAGTCATTCAAAAGTCGGCCTACGCTGACCGCTGTCTATGACAAACAGCGTCAATTACGCTGACTAAAGCAGGTACACAAATATCAGTTACATTGTTGGAGTTGGGGAAAAAAAAATGGACAGACAGCTGAACAAATGGCGAACAAAGAGTTGGACATGCTTGCTGGTTGTTGTTGCCGTTTTTTTTTGTTCTTGTTGTGGGTTTGAAGCGGGTAAGGTGCCATGCCTGGGTTGACGTACTTTGCTGACTAACGGTCTTCCGTATATATGTAGTTATTTATGTAGTTGTTGTAGAACATTGTTGGAATTTGTAGATCGTTGGAAAAAATTTGCATTTTTATCCGACCATTAGGGAATTTTTAATTAATTAATTAATTTGTACAAGTGCGCCTATCAACAATTTTGTTGCTGCTAACAAGGCTTAGATTCCGCACAACACAAACGGATATCTGAGTACTTCGAAAACAGGCAGGAGGAAAATTTTTTTGTGCACGAAAAATTAGAAAAACCAACTTTTCTCCATTTTGCTGTGAAAAATTTTGATATGTATACACTTTAGTGTTGTTGCTTGTTGTAGTTGTTGTTCGGGGTTACTGCATATGCATGAGTTAAGTAAAAATTTTGAATTAATACTTTGTTATCTTAATTATGCATCGAAAGCGCACCTTGCCACACCAACAGCGGCCTGCTCAGCGGTGGCACACACACACACACTTATGCGCATATACATGCATGTATGTAGGTTAAGCGCGCACTCAGTCATCAGCAGAAACGTCTGCACGGCATTAGCAACGGTTAACCCTTCACTGCTACCGGCGCCGACGTTACATTTTTGACTACTGTACATTGGGTCATTGTTTTTTGTTGTTATATTTGTTGTTGTTGCTGGTTGTTGTTGCATATTAGGATGACCTTTCATTTAACAAATTGTGGCCATAAATTAGTTGAACAGGTTAAGCACTGCACAAACCGATATGACAGCAAAAAGCAAAAACAAAAATATTTGTGGTAGATAACAACAAGATATATGAATGGTTTTGTGAAGAAAAAGGTAGCAACATTCAATAAATTTTTATGCCACAGTTAACAGTTAAATATGCATAAATATGTAGGCACATTAGTATACTTATAATCCAGCGCTTAGTTACTAAACTGCATTAGCATGGCTGATCCCCAGTAGTTATATTGGGCCCTTCGGTACTTCAGTTTCTTGTAGATTTCGGTTTAGATAAGTCCACTGTTGTTGTTGCTGTTTTTTTTTGGTTTTTTATGATCTCAAACATTTTCATATTCGCCTAATGAAAGAATTAATTAATAAATGTGTCTTTTCGAAAATTATTTCAATGAAATTTGTATATTTGTGCATAATTAGGCATGCACCTGGGAAGTAGAGACATTTACTCAGCCTGAGGCGTTCAATTCTTCAGCTCATTGCTTGTGCTTCTCAAACTCATGCGCGTGTGACAGGAAACGCTTGCTGAATTCGGACAAGAGCTTATCTCAAGATTTATCTCTTGTTTTTGTCGAAATTATTTCTACATTAACTTGATTAACCCCTAACTGTGGCTTTGATCTAAGCTCGCTTTTGAACATTTTCCAAATTAATCTATAAAATTAAAATTGATAATCTTGTAGGCCAAATTAAAGCTTTGCCTCGCTGTATGTATACAGTTATACATGGAAGCTAACTCCGTTGACAGGTGTCAGACGAAGCTGGGGTTTAAATGCGTGGTAACTTGTCGTTTCTCATGGAATAAAGTTCAATAAAAGTATTAGCCTAAGGAGTTTTGATTATTTTAATGGCGCAAATTGAAATCAGTTTCCTCTCCACTTGGTGCTTTTACTGCTGAAGAGGCTTCGGCAAATCCATACTGCGGTTGATAAAGCAAATCAATCTATACGATTGAGGTTATTCCCTTGAACTGTTTATGAAACGCTTCCAGCTCTGTATGGCATCATTTCTAAGATTCAACCTTGCTAGCGTGCGTAATTTTCTGCTTTATTCTTTTGAACATTGTATGATTCTTATAATATGATACCGCTGCATCCAGGGTACGGGTATTCTGAGATTTTTTCAGTTTTTTTTCTTTAATGTCCTCGTTTAATTTCGTAGAAACAGAACATATTAAAGAAGTTTCCTACAGGCTCGGTAGTGAGTTCTGCCTTTATTTAATTTATGGTTTTCATAACAGCCGTTCTTTACATCACTTTAAATAAAAAAGAGTTCAAGCATCTAACAGTAGTTACCTCGTAACTTGAACTTGAACGAGACTTGAAACAAACTAACATCGACAAGAATCGACAAAATTCTTCCATAAAATATTGTTTCTAGCTTGCACTCTTGGAGGCAATACTTCCGACCTTAAAATCTTCTCTTATGACTCTAAAATGCTATGAGTTGTTCGACCTTAAAAACATTTCTAATAACTCTATAATGCTATGAGTAGATCGAACAGAACAAAAAGAGGAGAATTAAAAATAAAAGATGTCAGGAAATGTCGCTGCCTGAGGCTGAAATGTCATCTCGATAGTCTTGCATAATTTTTTCTATGCCTGTATATAGTTTTTATGGTTACCATGGTTTGCAAAATTAAAATACCTTTTAATAAGAAACACAACATTAGCTTCAGAAATAAAAAATCGTTCAATCGTTCCTCAAGTATAAGCGACCCATCAAACTTCCCAACATATTATTTAGAAAAGTCTGTAAGAACCAATATTTTCTTAAACCCTTTCTATTAGTTCATACTCGAAAAGTTATGAAGTGCGTTTTCTGTTTTTTTTTTTTTAAGAAAGCACTATACTTCTCATTTGCCCACTCTGTCCAAAGTAGTATTTTTTCGAAGAAGAAGTCTTTGTTTTGTCTTCCTTTATCACCAGATCAAAATTCGTTAGTTCAAAATCTTTCCTAGTTACAGTTGCACTGCCAAGTTGTCCTCTCTGCTGCTGGAACACTATCTTGGTGACGATTTTGATATAGCAGATAACTCCAACCAAGGTGCGGGTGCTTAATCGACTATTAGTTCTCAGAAAGGCTCTTCTCCTACTATACTAATTTGGAAAAGTCGGTCATCCCAGGTCCACATGTAAAACCCTATGTTTTGCTAATAAATTTTCAACAGTCATTCCAAATCTGTATTTGAAAGCTACAAATTGGCAGTAAACAAATAGTTTACTTAACTCTATAATAGCCCCAAAAGTGCAAGTAACGACGAACATACTTTTCCAGAAAAAATAACATATATCCGAGACTAATAATACGCCTAGACTAGTAAGAGAAGATATGAGAAATGGCGCAATTTTGTACATCTTATCTGGTGAAACTAAAGGGGAGTCACACAAGGTAGACATTAAAAGTCAAGGAGATAATTAGTGGAATTTCACGAAACCTCGGAAACTAGCAATGAAAGATATTGGTATAGTGAAAAGAAATCAATTATTTTCGCACTAAATTGAAGATTTTATTTAGCATAGTTAGAATGATTCGATTTAGGTCAGATATGCGCAGTTTTATTGGATGACTTGTTGACATTTTGATTTGGTAATTTCATATTGTCACTTTAATGTAAACCCTCGTCTCTATTGGTATAAAACAGAGACAGTTGATTTTCACAAACTTCTCTTGAGACGAATTTTTCACCAGCAAAATCATTCGCCATAAACAGAAACAGGTAGCAATCACTTGGCGCTAGGACCGGCCTATAAGGTGGATGCATAAGAATATCCAAACCAAGCTCCCGGAACTTCTGGCGAGTCACTACCGACGTGTGTGGCAAATGGCTGTATTTAGCTCTATTATTTTTGATGCACCTCACACCTTTGGCTATGTTATGCACATACAGCATTTCAAAAACCTACATAAAAGTGCAGCGATTGAGTTGGTAGCTTTCACAACGCGCGCTGTTGTGCACTACTTCCTATCGAAAGTAAAAAGCTATGCACATGCGCAGTGGAAATGTAATCTGTGTTTAAGATTTTCTGAGTATTAATGAGAGAAAATATCTCTCAACACCTGCGGCGTATTTAATTTATCTGAAAAATAGTAATTACTATACTCGTATTTAGCTTAAAGTTACTACCGGAAAAGTGGAGAAAAGCCTGTCAAGCGTTACTGACCCAGATTAAAAGATTATTATAAATTTGAAACAAGTTAATTGTATGAAGACGTGAAACTTTCTATCGAAAATGAAATTAGAATTCACGGTGTGAAATATTAACGGTAAAATACGGGAAGCTATATTATTGATTACATGAAATTGGTGAATACACACATATGTTAGTACACAAGTCTGTATTGACACTTGGAAGTTGTCATTCTAAGTTTATTATAGTGAAACATGGAGTAGGCTTGTTTCTTATTAGAGATTTTTTTGGGTCAACTTTTTCTTTCAAAATGGCATAAGGCACAAAAAAGTACTAAAAAGAATATGTATAGCTCGCCGTAACTACGATCGCTGTAAGTTGTTTCTCTTTATTTATATCGCATACTAATGGTTTTTGTGCTAAAGTTTCGGCTCAGAGAAAAGTTCACTTAGATCTTCTTCATTATGTTACGGTTACTACTCTTCCTCTTTCTACAACATATGTATTCTAACTTTGCTTTGAGGCATTCAATGTCGAATGTTTTCGCTTAAAGAGACAAATGGAAGAACTGTGGTCAAACTGTATAGATATTTCCACTTCTTATATTCTCATAAACATTATATGTAGTTCTCTTCTAACTGGATGCAAAATATTAAACAAAAGAAGATTATGTAGGAAACGGAAACGGAAGAGAGAGAGAGTGTAATGTTGGAAAGTAAAGGAAATTAGAAACTTTAAATTACAAGAACAGACACAAAGATATCATAATAAGAGGATGAATGCATAAATAGTTCTTGCTCGAACTCGCAACCACACCTTCGTTTTGATCTCTTCACTGCCTGCTGCCTCTTTAACTTTTAAGTTTCCACTTTTCAATCTATTTTTACATAAAACCCTTTACATTCATTTCCGCTTCCTATTTGCCCTTCCCCGCCTCTAATATTTTTCTTTGCACTGTCCGTTACTACAAAACCACAATCTATGTACTCTCTTTTCTGCTCTTAGAAACGCAGCCGCCTTAGCGCAGAGAGTTAGAAGCGAACTTCTTGCTTACACACAAATTTGTGACCATGTGGGAAGGGTCATTAAGTGTTTCATGAATTATGAAATTATGAATTATTGAAATGAATTATAGATACGCAAATAAGAAGGGTGGTGATGGAAAAGAGGATATATTTCGTTAGCTATGAAAGGGGAAATAGTTGCATATAACAGGTGATTTAGCAATTTCGAATGTCTTAAAAACATGCAAGTGATTTGCCAACATTTTTCGTGAATGTATCGGTTCTAATTGGAGCTTTTGAGTGAAAATTTTAGACAAAAGTCAAAATTAGTGTTTGTTGTACCTTTCTAAAGCAATATTTTCATTTTCTAAATAAGTTCTAAGAGGATGTTATAAAAATAAGAGGAAATAGAAAGTGAATTGTAATTGGGTATGTAAATAATGGAATAGTTGAGTGTAAAAATCAAAATTATGTGATTTGTGGTTCGTGACACTTCGGGTATGTTCGTATTACTCTCATTATAGGGTATATGTGTATTTAAATGATTTATTTTATTGCATGCGATTTAAATACTTAAATCTTAATCAAAGGGTGGGTCGAATGCAAATTAAATAGGAATTAAGATATAACTGTGTTAATTTTATTCTACTAGGAATGCTTCGCTGGGACTTCTCTTCGCAATATTAGCAATATTATTGTGAGTAATTTTAAACCTACATATAAAACTATATTCCCATACAGTCAAAAATTTACTACTTTTGTTTTTATTAGCTTTTATAGGTTTCAACATTTTTTGTAGATACAGATGGGGAAGCTTGATCGAAATTCGGGCGGAACCGTTACTAAGTAATATTGTTGTTTGCCGAGGTTTATTAATTTCAGTGTTTCTGTAAAGTAGCAAAATTAGATATTCAAACAAAAATTTATTTGCTTGCACAATTAATTGAAAAAGTTGTATTTTAACATAGGCAGAGCTTTTACTTGAATTTAAGGACTTTTTTGACAATCACTCCAATTCTTAAATAAAAAAATATATAAGCAAGGCACGTTTCAATAAATTTAAATTTAGACATAAAAGAAATT